>OZ020614.1:47380950-47980950 GCA_963971575.1 Liopterus haemorrhoidalis
ATACGTTCAAAATATGAAAACTCGTCACTTTTAAAATGCAATTAATTTTGACAGTTGTCAACTGTTGAAATCTTTTTAACATATTTACACCTCAAAATACACAAAATATGACCCAGAGTTTTTGAAAAATGTCTTCTGATACCTGAAAATAGTATTTGGCACATTAAAAAAGCTATTTTGAACCGAAATTACCATTTTTTCACTTTGATTCTCTTCGTAAATGTGCGTGAACGGCCATGTTGGATTTTTGACAGTTAATTCCATAGGTAAAATTTCAATTGTTTCCTCTCAAAATTCGAAACATGACCTAAAGAAAACGTTAATTTTAAAAAATTTCGACCCCCCAGAGACATAAAAATGTCCGAAAACAACACACGAAAGATTAACGAACCTTATTCAGTTTAGTTTCACGCTCTACACGTCGCCGTAAGAAAGCCTTTAGAAAAAGAAATCAGGAACATGCATACAAATATATATACATATATATATACATATATATAAACATATCCACACTCACAAAATATAATAAGAGATTAACAGAATATTTTTATTCATAATACATTATTATTAATTAAAATATACGTATGATATCCGCAACAAAACCAACGTATACGGATTATGGATACGGATGTATTTTACTAAAAAAAAATATATATGTATATATGTACAGTATTAAACTATGTACATTTAAACGAGGAAATTATTTTACGAATTCGCTGTGTTACGCTTCTGTGTACCGGTTTTCACGTCATGACGTGTCTGGACGTGCGATTTAAATATTTTCTTTTAATATTACCGATATATCATCGAAAAGAAAACGTGTTGTACTATCTTTAAAAGACAAATTAGATATCATCAGTGCATTAAAATGAGGTGACTCAGGACGTTATTGATCTGATAAATATGGCGTCGGCACTTCCACAATATCGGATATAAAAAAACAAAGTGAAAAAATTACACAGTTTACTGAACGTATATATATCAATAAAAAAAGGTTCATGCTTAATGTACGTAATTTTTCTTTCCTATTTCTCCTCACTTTTTTTTCGATTATCCGGATTTTTCGTTATCCGGACTACCTTCATCCCCGACCAAGTCCGGATAATCGAGGTTTTACTGTACACCCAATTATTAAACACACAACGACTTAAAAACAGGGCTTATATTGAGTCGGTACGCGCGTATTTAAAATGGTCATAGTTAAAATATTAAAATTCAGCCGTACCGGTCGTTGAAAAATTATTATTCATTATGAAGCAATGATAAACGGTAAAAAATATATTTAGTAGCATGTTTAGTATATTTAGTTTTCACTTTGGATAAAAGGACTAATCAGAAATTTCTAAAAATCAACAAAAGAAATGGAAATTATGGAACTACAATGTCGTTTCATTTTTCAGCGGTTTTATTTTTTTAGCTTACTGGTTGTTAAATATTTTGAATATTAGCCCTGTCTAAAAATAATTATACTTCAAGAAATATTAGTGTAGATAACAGGACGGCAACATTTTTTAGGTAGCGAGACGTAATCAGTATTTTTTTATTTTTAAGTCGCGGGCCGCTTTCCGTAACCAAAATTTTTGGTGGTCTATACTTGATTTTGTAATTTAATTATTTACTAGCTTAAGTCCTTGTTTACGCTGGTTTACACGTATTTATAAATTGTCCAACATAAGGAGATCTTTTTGTTGTCAGATGGTCGGGCACTCCTACCCTCTACAGGCCGTCGTTTTGAACCGGGAGATTCAGTGGCGTTCGTAATATAAACAGCGAATCTCAAACAGCTTACTTACTTACTTAATCGTTGAGCCCTTTTACCATCTCTGGGTTGGGTTTTGTGAGAGTTTGAATGTTATTTGTATTTGTCTTTTTCTTTCACGGGGGATCGTCTCCACAGTTTTTTCCATTCCTTCCTATTTTGAATCCTACTTCTTGCTTCACACCAAGGGGTACCTCTTCTCTCTACAGCTCTTCTTATTTCATCATTCCATTCCTTCCTAGGTCTGCCTCTTCGTCTCCTTTTAGATACCCTGGCTTCATAAACCTTTTTTGTATCTCTACCTTTATCCATCCTTTGTATATGACCAAACCATCTCAACTGGCTTTCTTCTATCATTTCTTCTACTGGTTTTGTTCCCAATTCTGCTCTATACTGTGTTTTTTATACGATCCAGTTTTGTTCTCCTCTTGTTCTTCCGTAGTAATCTCATTTCGCTGCTTCTTATTCTGTTTTTAAGTTTCTCTGTAGTTGTCCAAGCTTCTGAACCATATGTAAGTATTGGGATGGCTACTTTCTTGAAAACCTGAACTTTAGCCTCTGTCGGAATTTCCTTTTTCCATAAGAAAGAGGTCTTGATACTATTAAACAGCTTACCAGCAGCCCTAACTCGTTCCGTTATTTCCCTGTCTATTTTTCCGTCTGCAGAGAAAACAGATTCCAGATACTTAAACTGCTCAACCTGTCGGAGTGTTTTTCCGTTTAATGTAATATGATGTTTTTCCGGTTTTGCACTGATGATCATACTCTTTGTTTTCTCGCAGCTGATCTTCATATTTATTCTGCTAAGCCACTTGCTGAAGATATCTATGTTACCTTGCAGATTTTCTTCATTGCTAGCGATTAAAACCTTGTCGTCTGCGTAGCATAGCTCTGAGATGTTAATTTGCTTCCTTTTCCATTGCCTTATGTGGTATTTCTTTACTTATTTTCTGGCGTTTTTAATGGCTATCGAGCACTATTGTGAAGAGTAATGGACTCAATATACACTCTTGCCTTAGACCGATTTTTGTCTCAAAATACTTAGACTTGCAGTTGTTGGTCTGTACATAACATTTTGTCCCATCATACAGGCTTTGTACTCCTGCTACAAGGTATTCCTCTATTCCTCTTGACCTGAGTATTCTGCAAACATCTTCTCTTATTATCCTATCGTATGCTTTTTCCAGGTCTATGAAGCATAGATGTATCTCCCTGTCTTCTCAAAGCGCTTTTTCACTAATATGTCATAGCATAAATATTGGATCTAAAACTCCTCTGTTCGGCCTAAAACCATACTGGTTGTCTTCCAGCGTACTCTCAAACAGCAAATAATAGAAAGAGAATTTATAGCTTTGAAATTGGCTCAGCTTACGCTGGACAACTTATACGTTGGCATAAATACTTCTAGTGTGTAAGAAGCCTAAAGCAACGCGGCAGTAATGTGTTGAACTACGCTGAATAAGAAAAGTAAACATTAAATTTTCTTATTGGTGAGCATAAACTCGTTTGGCGGTCCACTTCGTCCCATAGGCCAGCGTTCGCGACCCCTAGTGTAGATAGCTCCAATTTGTTAAGTAGGAAAACTATAAATTAGTTGCAATATTTGTACGATGCACTATGCATTCGGAAATCAATCTTGCCGAAACGGGAATAGGTTAAAAAAAAAAACGGTTCTGGGTTTTCACGGAGCCGGTTCCCGACACTGGGTATCCGTCAAATTAAAGTGAAGAGCAGGAAATAAAAGGAAAACAAATCTAAATTGGAACTGGGTCCGAAATCGAGCGTCCGAAACCGAGGTCCCGAGCCGGATATCTGGAACCGGAACGTAAAATTCAAGTGATAAACAGCAATAAAGGAAAACAGGTTTAAATCAGAACTGGGTATCTAAAACTGGGTATCGAAGATTATTTACCCGTTTTTACCCGAAAACCAGAACCGAGTACCCAAAAACCCGTTTTCGGTTCCCAGCACTAATTCACACCATTCTCAGCATCAAAATCTTGTCAGAACAATAAGTGTTCTTGAAGTAATATTACAACAATCTACAATAATTGCATCATTTGAAATGAAAGGTATAGAAAAAACGTATATGCTGTGTTTGTTTAATTAAACAATTAATAGAATAAAAAGTGTAGAAGCAATTGCTATTGTAGTTCCGGTAATCTTTTAATCAAGGATTTACATCCAGATAAATGTTGCAATTATTACATTATCTGGAAAAGGCGATAACTCAAAAAAACTTAGACCAGAAAAAAGAATGACAAATCAAAAGAAATTTCAAATAAATTTATTCTTCTAGTCTACTTCATGTTGGCTCTAATTAAGGCTATCTTGACCATGGATACAATTACAATGGACAAAGAAATTGTGCTTTCTCCATACCAGTTTCTGAAATTTTTAACCAAGTTTTACTTATTCCAGGTCTCTTTTTCCTTCCACCTTTTCTTGTATGATTCATTTGAACAATCTGTATCTAGAATGCCGCATTATGTGACCGAAGTATTGAAGCTCGTTGTTTTTTAATGGTCGACATAATATCTAATTTTTTATCCTGCCTGGTAAAGATTTTGTTTCTGATTTTATCAACCCATATTTTTAGGATTCTTCTATATGCCAAAATTTCCAAGGCTTCCAACTTACTACACATAGATTCGTAAGTGTGTGGGTATTCAAGTTTTAATTACAAAGGAATGCTCGTTTTCGCAAAGGCAATTCTAGCTTGTGTATTCAAATTCTTACCCAATTCAGTTACCTGTTCAGTATTCCAATAATTGGGTTAAATAATAATAATTATTATTTACTGTTAATTATATATATTCTTTATTTTCCCTAGGCCTTGCGGCGTTTAGGGTATTAACTATTACAAGGTAATAACAATCAAATAACATTACAATATGAATCTTTTACAATAGTTTTTATTTCATTTCTTTGTTCTTCCTCTGGTGTCCCTCTCCTTCTTCCTATTCTAATTCCGGTTTCCCTCTCCGATCTCCTTCCAGTTCTCTCGCCCATCTTTCTCCATTGCCTTCCTCACTCATCAGTTCCTTTATCTCTTCCTCCCAGACTTCCATCTCTCTGCATCTCTTCGCTAAATACTCTATCGTTTCTTCTTCTTCCTTACACATTCCGCAGAACTTGTTCTCTGGTTTTGCCCAGTATTTGTTGTTCCACTCTTCCTTGCCGCATCTTAACCTCGCTATCCTGCTGTCTCTACCTCCTGATTTTCCTCCCCTTCAAGTATCTTGGTGTTCCGATCACTCGTATCTCTTTATATCTTTTCACACTCCGCGATTTGTCTATTCTTTTTGTTCTTTCCTGCTCCTGGACCTCCTTATCCCTCCTTCTCAATTCTTCTACTATATATGTTCCTCCGTTTCTCTTTTTCACTGCTTCTCTTATTCCACACCTCCAAAAGAATTCTTATCTTGACTGTCCCCATGTCAACAATTTGCCTTTTTGTTCTCCCTTCATTCTTTCTTCCCAGTATTCCCTTAGTATTTTTTTATTTTCTTCCCTTCTGACTTTCTCCTCATATTTCACTGCCCTCGCTCCGGCACCCACTCTCAGCCTGTCCCTCTTCATTTCCTCTCTCACAATATATCCTCCTTTAGAGGAAATTTAGAAAGGGTAATCATATTGGAGTATATTTTGCAGACTTCCTAATGACGGTATAACTACAAAATTATAGAAAACCATGTATATTTCCAAGAATTATTGTTGAATCATTCGCTTCACCCTTTTGAGGAAATATCTTCCCGAGTCCAACAATGTCAAAATTTCATAACTTATATTTCGGAGAATTTTTAAAACAATAACTATATTTTAGATTCATATCAAAATACGAAAGGTCAAAATGATATTTTTATGGAAAAATATGAAAATATAAATACATAGGCTGATTAGGCATTTATAATTTTGGGAATCCCAGCAAATAGATTTGACCGCATTAAACCACAGATTTTTTATGTACTTTCTTCTGCGTCAGTATAAAGGTGCCATTACAAAACAAGTTCATGCGTATACCTGGAAATTTTATAGGAATTTATTTAATAGTGTTTAACTCTGCAACTCAGTGATTGTTTGACAACGCTTGCAGACGCATGTACTTCCTGCAAGAAGCCTCATTGTTTAAATAACATAACCTGTACCGTGGTTCAACTGAGCAGTCTGTTCAGATGAGAGTTTAAGAGAAAGGAGGGATACTCATTCAGGTTGTAAAGCCAAGTCAAGGTTCTGTTTTTAAATTAAATGTTTACAAGACCGTATAGACACAGTCTGAACAGGAAAACAACTGACTTTAATTCTTAAAACTACTAACATGAATGTTAACAATAATAATGTTGAAAAGTGGGTGAAAATTATTTACAAGTGGTAAGTGTTATTTCAGCTTTATGAACAATGTGATTTTATTTGTGGAAATGTGAAGTGATTCGATGTTCTATTGTTTAGATTTGAATTGATAGTTCGATTTTAAATAATTGTGGTTTTACAATCGACAACATGACGAACATGAATAGAGATTTTATGTATCTTTTCTACATTTTATTTTTCGCTGAGATTATCTGCAGTGTGCAATCTTTATATGGTGAGTGAATTTTAAATATTTTCTTTACTCATTAGTATAAATTTACATATTTTAAGTGGAACTATGTTGTATTTTAATGTGCTATTAAATGCGCATTACATACATTCATAGTATAAAATTTGAGTTAGTGCGAGCGATGTCTCGATTTTCTTAGTTTTTATGTATTACACATACATATTTAAATACTAATACAAACTCCTTAGAAAGAACCAACATTTTACAAAATCGATATATAAACAAGTTTTAAAAATATGCGGTAGTTTTTTCCCGTCAAATTTCCAATGATTTACAAATATCATCAACGATATGGTTGCTATGGTAAAATATTTTTCTTTATAAACAAGTTTTGATTGAAAACTTCTACAGATAAGTTAAACAAATTAACTTAAAATAAGTTTTAAATTAGTCATGTGGTTTTAGTAGATGACCTTTTCTAAATTTTCGACCTTACTTAAACCTTGCTAAATATGTTATGGTAATATTATACTGTTTATTAATTTGTATTGTAACAAATAAGTCGCAATTAATAGCTAAATTGTAATTATATATTAGTCCGTGTAAATAACACAAATAGTATATTTACATTTTACATCCTATTATTTTTTATAAACCTACAAATGTCCTTGATGTCTACAATTTTGTATAAAAAGTTATTTTACTAAACAGATATTGTTTTCAAGTTTTTGAATTTAATTTGTTGATTGTAAAGTTTTAAGATTATTTATTAAAAATCTTAAATACTTTTATACATATGTAAAATATTATAAACATACAATAAAAAAGACTACTCATTTAGACTTGTCTTTTTCAAGTTGACTTATACTCAGTGGCGGACTGGCAAATTTTACCGACACTAGCAAAATTTCAGATGTAAAAAGAAAATTATTATTAATTTGTAAATAATTTAAGCATAGTTTCCACAATTCAAGAAAAACTATATTGAATATAATTTGCAATACTATATATGTAGTTATATATTATAATTAACGATATAAGTAGATTAATTAACACCTGTAATAAATAAATAAATAAATGAAAACAAAAACACATTACAGTTGCGCTGCTTCCCATTTTAATCTTCTATGTACTGGCCCCAGTTCATTGGGCAACCCAGTTTCCCGGTGACCCACTTCGCCACGGCTTTTATTACAAATTTTATTATAGATCGCGGGATTGATCCGGATAGCGAAGTGTATTCATGTGACCCACGTGACCGTTTTTTTTTTACTTATTACTTCGATCCGTCTTTTTTTTGCTCAATACATCGATTCGTTTCCTTTTTTCTTGTTTTAATAAACGATGCGTTTTCTTCTGCTCTTTACCTGTATCCGTCTTTCTTTTTTTGCTCATTAGCTCGATCCATCTTCCTTTTTCTTGCTTATTACCTCGATCCTTCTTCCTTTTTCTTGCTCAGTACTCCGATCCTTTTTCCTTTTTCTTGCTCAATATCTCGATCCGTCTTCCTTTTTCTTGCTCATTACTTCGATCTGTCTTTCTTCTTTTTTTGCCCATCACCGCGAACCGTATTTTTGTTTTTAGTCATCAACTAATTTGGATTTCCTTTTTTTGTTTTTCTTCTGGCTTGCAACAGTTTCTATCGGAGAGAATATGGCGGCCTGCGTTAGTTAAAGTTTGGCCATGCTTCTTATAGACATTTTTTTGAAATAGGCTGTGCTATAAAATTCTAATTCTATAAGTTATTAAGACAAAGAAGAGAAGGACACATCATTTTTGAATCCAGGATGCATTAAAAAATGTGAAGGTTTTCTATGACTAATTTGAGGCGTGGAGCCCATTCTCATTTAATTCAAAAGAAATAAAAAAAAAAAAATGTCGGCTGCACCCTTTGTTCTTGAAATTTATCTTATTATTTATGAAGAGAATGTTCAAAAGAGATGTGTAAATCTTTGGAATTTTGGAAAATTTAAAAGGATTTGAAAAAATCTATACATACGTGTATAGACATATTCAACTGATGGGAGACGTGAAAATTGTAGAATGGATTTCACCCGAATACAGAGAGAGGCCTTATTAATATAGGAGGGTGAAATTAGAAAGACCGTGTCACAACAGAATTTGAAAGTTGGTGACTGGCAAGATAGATGCCATCTATTTCTCTCGGAACCGGACTGGAAACCGGACAACTTCAAAACACGCTGGACAACTTCAAAGTTGATATATGTATATAAAAATCAAGAAACATTTAATTACTCGATGGTTAAAAAATGACACCTTATGCTTCTCAATATATCCCACCCTACCATAAAATTTTGTTTATACACGAGCTTCAGGTATAAAAGCTAAATACATGCATGTAAGTCGACTAACTTGGTTTGTCAAGCCAATTTGGTTGAATATTTGTTGTTTGCACGCGTTTCTACACTTATTTGCCGACTTATTCGGCGATTTCTAGCACAGCGATTGCCACAGCAGTTACATTATATGTGAAATTAAAAAAAAAATCACGATGGACAAAATGTTAATTGCAAAAAAGGGAAATATTCACAAATTTATTAGAAGGTTTGCGACTAGAACCCCGTGATGGGATGTAGTACCTTGAATGGATTCTCTTGGTAACTATCTCAAATCAGCTATGTTCTCACGCAGTTTTTGTCAACAACACTGTTTAATCACTACAAGTCGGCCGACTACGTGACATTCGCATACACACGTCTAGGATTTGCATGAGGATATGACTGTACGCAATTGGTTTCGTCCGATTTCCTACATAACCGACTTCAAGCCTAACTCAAGCTACACACATATGCAAGACTGTTAAAGCAAAATCGGCCGTCTTGCATGTGTCTATTTATAATTTTCACAGACTTGTGATGGGGGGGTCTCTTCATTGTCGTTCACTGCATCTGACATAGCAACATTGTCTATATTACATAACGTATATCTGTCGGAGTTAAACATTAAGTTTGGCCAATCTGTATATACCGGATGACAAATTTTACCCCAGAACATAGGATAATAACATAGAAATCTATATTTTTTGCAATTGATGTTCCCCATATTAATTACGATCTCAAGTCAAATTCAAGGCGATGCGTGATTATTTAAAAAATTAATTCATTACGATTTTCCCCACATTTTGTAGTAAAAGAAACAAAACAAAAACTAACAATATCACATGAAAATATCAGGAAAAGTTTTCGGTATCAGAAGTGGGCTTGTAAGTTAATATGAGGAGCTACAATCGAGAAAAAAACGTAGATTTCAAGGTTATTCTATGTTTTGGGGTAAAAATTGTAACCCTATATACATAGAATCCTCTTCTACCATTCGATGTAAAGGTTGTTTTTTGAATACTATTACTTTTATAAAGTTGCGCCATTTTGTCTTATTGTGAGCTTTATTTTCTACTTCCTTTCTTCTCAATCAATTTGATACTGTTTCATTCCATGATTTGTCTGGTCTTCCTCTTGGTTTACCACCTGGTGTCCTGGCGATTTATATATTTTTTTACTTAATTTCTGACTTTTTGTTTTTTAAACATGTTATATTTTTAGTATAACTATAATATCAACAGTTTAAAATGATATTTTAAAAGTTATTGGTTATAGAAATATGGATCAAAAATAAGTATTAAATTAATTGAATAAAATTTTACGGACGATATGAGAAGAACTGCCGGAAATTGACTATTGTTACTCCAAAACAAAAAATGTTGGTGAAGTAATGGGGTGGCTTATGTTCAGCAGTGGACGATTTTGGCTGGTAAATGACGATGATGATGAATTGTACGCTTCATATAAGAGAAACCTGGCTAATTTCGTGATATTAAGAACTAATTTCATTATAACATCCTTAAATCAAAAGGAAAAAACAAAAATGTTTGTATGAATTGTAACTGAAATTTTAAATTTTGTTTTAGTGCTTAGCCGACTTTGCTGCTGATGTGATGATCGTATAATTTTGTGATAACCAAGATAATTCTATGATAGTCTTTGTATAATACCGTGATAATACGTTTAATGTTTGTGATTTTAGTATATACGAATTAAAAAAATGTTATTTTTATAATTATTATATTTCTAATGATTAATATTTTACGTACCTGAGCTTACAAGATTTATCGTTACACAGAAGCTGCGCGCTTTGTTATTACGTACAGGCTTTCAAGAAATTTGAGCAATGTAACCAGAGCCGTAGCAATATTTTTGGCGCTCTTGGTAAATAATTTAATTTAACCTAAAATAGCGCCCTTTTTATCTTTTATCTTTCGCAGGGCATCATTTTTATTTTAATAGATAAGTGAAGATACAAGTAATAACCTAAAAAAAAGACGTCACTTCTAAAATACAAGTGATGACCAAAACAACTAAAAAAATGCACGATGGCGCCCCTCAGGCCTCGCGCCCCTGGAACTTGCCCCGATGACAGGGCGTTGCTACGGCTCTGAATGGAACCTTGGATAACATGTTATAGTCTGCCAAAGTAGACAAAAGTCCCTGAAAATACGTGGACTAATTTGAAAAATTGGAGGACGGTTTGAGAGACAATAAGCGTCCATCGTACCTAACCAGTATACTCTTACAGATAACAGTTGATATATTATTTGCGATTTAGTATTCGTTTTATATACTGTGTAATATATAAGTTTAACTGGGTTATTTCATTAAAACTATTTGCAGTACAAATTTTTTATCCTAACTTGAAATCGGTGTGAATCGTATTTATGTTGAGTGTACTTGCAAAATGAAGACAGCAACGTACACACCCAGTCAAGACTTTTGCTGAGACAAGCTATAGCACACAAAATTCTCAAAAACTGCCATATCGTCTGCTTACTTGTAAAACCTTTTAAGCCCGATTTTCGACTGTTTTGATTTTTTTGTTTTATTATTTCCGTAAAATAATACAAAAATAATAAAATAATCATAAAATGTTTTGCCCATTGTAACTGAAATTGTATTACTGATATTTCATAAAACAGAGTTCTAAAATAATGATTGGTGCAAGTTTTTTGCCTCTCCTGAAAAGTTATGCTTCTCGGATTTAGAAACATTTACAGGTAAGCCGACGATATATAAACTCGTGAGACTATTTCTTTCATACTATCATAGGGTGACCATTTTCTTAAGAAGGCAATGCGGGACGGAAGTGAAGAGCAAAAAAAAGGTCCTCACCTCCCAAGTCCAAGTGAAGAGCAAAAAAAAGGTCCTCAAATACAAGTTACAATGCGGGACAAAATGTTAGAATGCAGGACTTTTGCGTGACGCATCTTAATGCGGGACGAATGGTCACCCTATTGTCAACTGACAATAACTGAAGCGCCTCTAGTGAGATTTTGAGAAACTGACGGTTGTAGGATAGTCGAGTTTGTTTACTGTTGTTTTCATAGCAAGTTTTTAAAAAAATGTCTTTAAAATTGCAAGAAAAAATTAAATGCAACGTAAATTGTTGTGTTTATCTTTGCAATGCAAAAGTAGGTCGTGATAGAGACCTAAGTTTTCATCGTGTTCCGAAACGTGGCAAAAAAAACGTTTTTCTGAATTTACGTGGTGGTGCACGTGTAGTTATGGATAGAAGACAAGCATGGGAATATGTTCTTATAAGTGGAAAGACAGTTAAAGACCATTTTAGAGTGTGTTCCCGTGTGTTTCAATAAATATCACATGAAGATACCATTGAACCTGTCAAAAATATCCTACCAAAGTCAGCCATGATGTAAAATGCAGTAGCGCCTCTATCGGTAGTGTCAGATGTCAGTACTATCACGATATTACACTTACGACAAAATCAGTCGGGTTTCTCCTACATTGTTAACATACGTTTTTTTTCTAAAAAAATAGTTACGTAGTACGCTTGATGATTATCAGAGCAAATCGTCGTTGTTAAAAGTGGGGTTGCACCGTTCAGCAAATTAAAAAAAACAGCCATATCGGTCGATAGCGATTAATCGGCCGCCGATTAATTATAATGTATATGGAATCTGCTAAAAAGCACTAGAATGCACTAAAAAATAAAAAAAAGTATTTTTTTTTTAAATTAAATTTCTGTCATATATGATGAAAAATAAAATCATGGGACGCAACATTTATATGAGTTAATGAAAGAATAGTTCATAGAATGATTTTTTATCAAGACAGACACCTGCGTTTTATATGATTTGATGGAAATATATATACAGAAAATGTTGTGGAGTGATTCAATTTAAAGGAATTCTTTTATGGACAGCCCACCATTTTATTTTTCGTCACATGGCCACGAAAAAAAAAAGATTTTTAGTGTATTTCTAAATGAAATTGTGTAATTTAAAAAAAAATCTTTATAGATTTATTACACGTTGAATGCAATATTTTTCAAATTTCTCTACCACCCATGGTTTTCTTGCTCCAGTACACATGCCTTACAATAATAATAAAAATTGATGTAAAGTGTGAATTTTCCCGCATTACAGGGTTTATTAGGTATTTAGTAAGTGATAACATATTGTAGGCACATAATAAAAATCATACATTTCGATAACTTTTGAAAGTGCTTCTATCTAGAGACTTGAAAACCGTACTTGAGATGCGCTCGCATCAACGCCCAGCTATAGCAATCCACTGCTCCAGTTAGTCAGATAAATATTGTAAGCACAGTGTTAAAAATTCGATAATTTTCGAAATAATTATCAGACCAAAACTTATTATAGTACTATTCTGGATTACATTAATGTGCATTACTCAGATTTTATTTTTATTTTAAAATTGATTTTAAAAGGTGCCGGACGAAGGATTTATTAAGACATTTTTGGCTAAAATCGTGTTAAAATAAATACTTTTTAAAGAACTACTTTTTGTTCCTTGATCTACGTCTTAAGTGCATTTTCTAAAACCTAGTGGCGCAGCCAAGGGGGGGGGGGCTGGGTCCCTCCCAGGACCAGCAGATTACACGGCGCTGCTGTGAGAGTTGAGGATAAAATTTGTTAACCACAACAGTAGTTAATTTTTCAGTTACTTCATTGTAAACAATATTGGCATTTTTTTTTTTCGTATAAATAAACATTTTTTTAAGATTGCCTACTCTTGATAAAGTGACATAATTATTGTTCAAGTGAAAATACATCACTTTCCAAATATGCTCCAACGAATTATATGAAGGGGAGCGTTGATCCTTTTTCCACCTGACACATCGACTAAAATATTCGCCCAGTCAAATGATAAAATTGTTTTAAACA
The DNA here is from genome assembly GCA_963971575.1 of Liopterus haemorrhoidalis. NCBI lineage: Eukaryota > Metazoa > Arthropoda > Insecta > Coleoptera > Dytiscidae > Liopterus > Liopterus haemorrhoidalis. The sequence goes on from OZ020614.1 coordinate 47,394,466, forward strand.
ACTAATTACTCGATTCAGATAAGATAAAGTGGAAATCTGACTTCGGTATAACCTTCAGAATATTATTTTAAAATGACACGTCCAACGTGAAATAGAGTAGAAATAGTAGAAATATAATAAAGAGAGTAGTTTTGGAGACAATCGCGCATTTGGTTTTATTTTGTAGATAAATGTGAATGTCAATATCTTCATAAGTATTTTTAAAATTATGATGTTTTACACACAAAAAGGACTGATATAAGTTGTACGAAACAACAGTGGCGTATTCAGAGGGGGGGGGGAGCACAAGCCCCCTCTGAAGGTCCAATGAAATGAAAATTTAACAAATTTATCATAATCGTACAGCAAAATAACTTATGTATTTTACAATAATAATAAGCTATATTTTATCATGATTAGTGTTGAAATTAACAGAAAATGCATGTTTTCGTAGGTTTAATCAAGAAATCCTTATTCCGCACCTGAGTCTGTTCGTTCGGTACAAATTGTGGCCAAGCGGCTGATTTAGAGAACTGAACATAAGTAAGAGTAATATTGAGACTTCAAAAATATATCGCGCGAAAAATATAAATAAATATGTATTTATCGAAGAAAAAATCAAGTGAAAGTTTTTGATACATGGATTAACAATTACATTTTTTTATCAACAAATAATGGAATTATTATTTGATATAAACATCAATATCCAACAGCAGGGGTGTCGAACTGATTTGGGTCGCAGTCTATTTTACATACAAAATGATAAGCAGTGACGGAACTTTAAATATCCCGAAGGGTTTCTTGATATTTTTTTATAAACAGAAAAGGCGAAGAGAGTATATTTTACATTTTTAAATATATTTTTCCCCTAAATAAGCTCAAGTGATTTTGATTACCGCTTCAGGGGCCACAAAAAATGAGCTTGGGGGCCGTATGCGGCCCGCGTGACCTCGAAATTTGATTCGGCCCTCCCCAAGACAAAATCCTGGCTGCGCCACTGCTTATACCACACAATAAATTTCAAAAAATTATTTTCAAACACAAAAAAATCGATATTTGTCGAAATAATAATCTGATAAATATTTCTGTTGAACTTTTTCAGATTTTTAAACCAATCCCTTCGGGAAATAGGGTGGGGGACACAAGTTTTTTGATACTTTTTGACGAAAATTCGATAAAAATATTTGATTTTTGAAAAATAAAATTTTGTTGGATTATCTATGCATTAAGAGTTTCATTTAATACTCCACTTAAATTTTGTTTTATAATATTAATTTTTCCGTTAAATATATTATTGTTTACATTTTCCCCGGTATGCATTTATTTGAACTCTCTATAGTTTTCCTATATGTGGGTCAATATTGTAGAATTTCAACTTTCTATATTCAGCCGTTTGTCTACAATTACTACCAAACAAATAGATAGAGACATGAGTACCTTATAAGGGTTTTTTGGTCATACCCAGTGGCGGCGCCATCCCGTGGGCGAGGGTGGGGGGCATAAATTTGTTATACGCCCCCCCCCCCGATATGCTTGGAGAAAATTTAAAATTTTCGGTAAAACTAAGTGCTCGGTTCATTTTGGGAATATTTCGAATTGTGAAAGATGGAAGCGGGTCAAAAGGTGGGTCAAAATTCAAAATATTAATATTTTCATTTATATTTATAAAAATGGTGCCCCCTCAAATAATTCTTGCCCCCCTAGATTTTAAAAGCTAGCACCACCACTGGTCTTATCTATAAAACTCTAATAAAAATAAGAATGGCCGATTACCAAAACTGATTAATCGGCATAAAGGCCCGTATAGTCGATTATCTGCCGATTAATCAGTACACCTCTGGTTAAGGGTGCGCACAACCGTATAGTTTCTTTTACTAGACTAACAATCTGAAATAAAGTTGGTAACAATCTATACATCAAAATTTTCATCGAATTTTTATCTATCTAATAGTATAATTTTGTAATTGTAAAAAGAACTGTCATGTAATTGTAAATAAACAAATTGCATTATAGACGTCATCTTGTAAACCATTCGACGCACATTTGTGTAGCATGCGGCAAACTGTAGCTAAAGCTTCATTCTACAAATATATTTCATAATATTTTGTTCTATTGTGAAAACTAATTATAGTTATTGGACTTGGTAATCTACTTTTGCCGCAATTCTCAATATAGATGCTGCAGATAAAAAAAGATTTATTAGGTGTAAAGAATACTCGTATCAAGTGACATTTCATTATCTTCAAGTATAATTTTTTTCGAAGAAGGTTCTAAACTATAAACAATCATGTCGAAAAAAATGTTGCCGTATTATTTGAACATTTCTACACAAAACTATATAAATATAAAACTTATTTGAAACCCACTAATATATTAAAAAATTACAGAACTTTGTTGTGTGATATTCATTATTAAGTTATTGAGCAATAACATTGTTACAATAATTTTTTCTACAATCAAAAATATCCTATTAGATAGATAAAAATTCTGTGCAAAATTTGATGTATAGATTGTCCTAATTTTATTTCAGATTGTACAGTTTTGTATAAGAAACTAATAATCTCTGGGGGTTGTACGTAGCGTTATGAGTTAAAATAAACTAGTTCTAGTGAAAAATTCACTAAAAGATCATATATATTGCCGACCCATGAAAATTTTGGTACTATTAACAAACATTTCTGGTATGGAATTTGGAATTTCTGGTATTTGGAAGTATGTAGTGCTTGTGTGTTATGCTAGTTAAAGGGTTGAAAAATGCCTTGGCCATAACTACATTCTTTTGATAGCTCTTCTTCCTTTTTTCTATACTATAGTTGATAAAAATCCTTAGAACTAGTCCTCAAATTATGCTTTGTGTGCGCCACTGTTGTGAAACGTATTTATTCTCATTTTATAATGAATTTCGCATACGTTGTTAAAAAGCAGATTTCTCCTGAATGAAAATTTTCCTTGGGCAACTTTGTATTCTAAAGTTTAGCTAGTCTACACATGACATGTTTTGAAATATTATTTTATAGAAATGTTATATGCAATTTAAAAATGTTAGTGAATTTTTATTAGAAGCTCAGGTATATTTTTTATCTGATGTTACCTGTAGAACAGGTTGTACAAAACCACAATTAATTTGCAATTTATGTAAAATTTTGAAATGAATTCAAACATTGAATACATTTAAATATTTGTCTTACTTTGTTAAGGAAATGTAGGTAGAAAATTGATGTCCTTAAGTTTCATAGTTTACTAGATGGTGTGCCCGTTGTCTCTTCCACCCTTCATCTCTTCCTCTGTTTCTCTGCTATCCGTACCTATCAATACACTATCAACAGAGCCTGAATGATTTTTAGTTTGTAACAAAAGATTTAAGACATAAAAAAGAGGCTTCAGTCTGTGGAAAGATTTCCTAAACACGTTAGCACAAACCAGACTTTCGTACGATATTAGGTAGCTTAACATTTAGTTTTTGTGAATTTATTGCTGTATATATTTTAAACGTCTTCGCTTGATTTAAAGTACTTAAAAAAGTTAGGGTCCATGAGAGCCATAAAAATAGGTCTATTTACTATGCCATGAACACGCAGGTGTATTTTAAATCGGTGCAGCCGTTCTTTAGTTTTGAGGTAATATGCATACACACAAATGAACTAATGTATATGTAAGTATAGACAGGGGCGCCGAGAGCGGGCCCAGGCCCCGGTTAAACAATAATTCTGGGCCCGGGCCCTGGGAAAACAATAGTTCCGCTTCGCCCCCGGAAAACGGTAATTACGGGCCGATGACAGATATAAAACTGTGCCTGGATAGAAATTGTTTTTTATTTTTTTCTATAATTACAATATATAAAAAAAAAATATTGTGGGTGGGCAACCCCTTCACCAATTGCCACGGCAAGTAGAAAATTAGCTTTTCTGTTATACGTAATTTTCTAGTGGCAAATCTGGCGATAAATTCATAGGTATATAATTTAAATGTAAAATGTTTAGTGACACAAGGCTTTAGTGAAATTTGATGAGTAAAGAAAAAGAATTTCCATAAGCAAAAAAAATGTATGTGAAGTGTGAACTTTCACACATTTCTGGGTTTTGCAGGTATTTAGTAACTGAACGATGATTATTTAGGATGCCAAAACAAATTTTATGTCAAAATATTATTTTATGAATTTTAATTCGAATGCCTAATACCATTATTTAAGTTTCTAAATATATGCAGTATTTTTTTTTTATACAGCAAAGTTCATTAAGATTTTGAAAATTGCACCTATGGCTTCCAATGGTTGCTTACATCATAAGTCCCACCCTTTGATTTCGTCAAACATAGAATTAAATTATAATTTCAACACTTTCCACTGGTTATTAAATTTACGCTTTTAAAAATTAAATGCAACATTTACCAAATATAACTAGAATTTTAACAAAATAATTTAAACAAAATAAAAATGTAAAAAAAAAACAAAAAATAAAATCAACAGGATTCGAACCCTAGTTTGCAAGTTAACTCATATTATTAAGCGTACGACAAATCCAACCACGCCACGAAAGCTACTGATCTGGTATGTTACACAACGTATTAAATAGTTAACATATTTTAGTTAAAAACACAAAAAATGCGTTATTTTCCAAAAACATAATCTGATTAAAAATTCATGTTGTACTATTCCGGTTCATACCAATGTATATTACTTAGAATTTTTTCATATTTTTAGTTTAAACCATCTGGGCTACAGGGTGTGGGACAAAAATTTTTTTGCACAATTTTGGCAAAATCGCATCTAAATAATTTATTTTGCAAAAATAAAATTTTGATCGTTAATCCACGTACTAAGGGCTTTCATATGATACCCTACTCAGAATTTAAAAAAAATATTTTTTTTTTCGATGAGCACATATTTGTTTATATTTTTAGAGGGATATGTTTTTTAGATGTTTTAGTATTTTTCCTATGTGCGGGTCAAAGAGTTGTATAAGCATGCCAAATTTCAACCCTCTAGGTTTAGTCGTTTGGCTACAATTTTTACCGAACAGACAGACAGACAGACAGACGACAAAATGACGGTATAAGGGTTTTTTGGTCATACCTACAAAACCCTAAAAATGAAAAACTATTATTTTCCGATTTTCTTATTTTATAATTCAAAAAATTAAAATTAAACCTAAAATTAAATATAATGTTACCAGCAATACACCTAGCTATATAGGCCCAAAAATGTTTAATATGTTACCAATTGCAGTTAGAGAACTGAAAAAAAATCAGTTTAAAAAATGTTTGAAAACTTTTCTGGTACACAAAGCTTTTTACAGTGTTGGGGAATTTATCCATTGTAATAAGAATGAGCTTATGAATTTTATGTGATTCTATGTAAATCATTGTATTATTATTGTTCTCTTTTTGACGTAGTTATGTACTATATTTGTATCCAAATCTGTATCCCAGCTACTAAATAAATACTTACTTACTTATATAATTTTACTTTTAAAAACAAAAGTATAATTACATAGTACACCTTAAATTTCAATAAAAAAATATTGTGATGTTGAAAATATCTACTTACGAATAATTAATTCGAATATATATTTCTGTTTTATAATAAAAAACAATTATCTATTTTCGTATCTTTCCTTGAGAGGTGGCGGCAGGCCACTAGAAATTGTTTCTGGCAGCCCATAGGCCACTAGTATATACAAAACATATAGGAGTTTTATTGAAATATAATTATAACTGCAAAAAAGAAACAAATTTTTCTTGGGATACCGTATCTTAATGGATGTTAGCTATCTCCATGACACTTTTTTTATCCATGCTCTGGAAAAAACCAGAAATGATTATTCAAAACAATATTGTATTTTTGGTCCCGTTTTTTTTTTTTTTGCCTTAAGCTTTGTAAGCTATATTATAATGTATAACAATAATTATAAAAATATATTTAATCTAAATTCTAATAAAAACGGTAATTAATGAATTGTTTTAATTATTAGAGGGCCAACCATGTGTAATACAATTAACGGGACGACAAGGAACCTGTAAAGAATCATCACATTGTCCAACAGAATTGGAATTAATAAAATATGGACTGAAACCAACTGTCTGCCAGAAACAACGCAATAAACTCATAATTTGTTGTGCTGGTTGGTGAAATTTTTATTTTTTGCTTTGCTTACAGTATTGCTTATATGCTTAACATCTTATGCTTAAAATAAGAAAATTAGAAATGCAAAGCTATTGGTTAAGGTTAAACAGTTAATTTTAGTTTAGTCGGTGAAGGATAAATCTAGCGTAAGAAAGTATCAAGGCAAGTAAAGGTAGGAACACGTAAAATGATTGTTACCGGCGAATATAGGCATTGGCTAGCCAGCGCCAACTAGCGATAATAAATATCTCTTTACTTTCAAATGTACCCGAACACGTAGAAAGACTGTCGGCACTAGTAGACGCATGGACCATGCGCTTATAAGTTGACAGGAATCTTTGAAACAATATTTACCAGCTTAAAAAAGCTGGCAGTCACTTTTTTTGATTTAATTTGTAGCGACTCACTTGTATTTCATAGATATCAGAGCTGGGAATACTCTGGTATTTGAAATATTGTATTTCAAATACTTCAAAAAAATTCTCTTGGTATTTGGAGTTGCAAATACTTTAGAAGTATTTAAAAATTTCGAAGTATTTCAAGTATTTCCCCAGTATTTCAAATATTTCCGTAATATGTCAAATATTTCCTAATATTTTAAACATTTCCTAGTATTTCAAATACATTTAAATTATTTGAAATACGTTAATTCAAATATTTTCCTACTATTTAAAATATTTCTAGTATTTCAAATAATTCTAATATTTCAAATACTTTTTATCAGTGATGACTAATAGTATTTGTTATTTCAAATACTTTGATCGGTATTTGAAAACTTTTACTGAGTATTTGGAACAGCTCTGATAGATATTAATAAATTTTCTTTAATATAGCGGATTACCGACGTTTAGAATTATTTATTGCTAGAATAAATTTAAATATTTTGTTAAGAAATTTGTTTTACAACATCTAGTCTGCAAAAGTGGCACGTTTTAGTAGGTATATAACAACCCCAAGTAGGTATAGTAACATTAATTTTAAACCAGGTAATTTTTTCAGAAATTTCAATAAACCGTTGCCGGTACCATCTTTGTACGTGTGCACTAACCAGTATAAAGTGCTTATAACAATCTTTCTACGTATTCTTACCATAAGATTAAGATGCTAATATTTATAAAAACGGTTATGGCAAAAAACGGTTATGTTATAAAAATGATAAATGGCTGAAAAATCTTTTTTAGGCGACCATATCAAAACCAGTTCTTTTTTATCATCTAGTACTAAACAAAAAGAAAATCTTTTTCGGCCTAGACAGATTCGCTTACTTTTTAGGCCGCTGGATGCCAACGCCATCTACGATAGTGATGTTTGTTCAATAACAAGCGAATGTTAAAATTATGTAGCTAATTAAAATGAATAAATATAATTTTTCAAATTAAAATTACTTTTGGTCGCCCAAAAAATATAATGTGCACCTTTGCCAAAATGTTTCTTTTCCGTTCGCATCTGTTTGAAGGCCTCGGCCATCCAATACAGATGCGGACGAAAAAGATCATTTTTTGGCCATGGTACACAAATAACTATTAAATTACATTAATTACAGTTCTTTGGTTTTCACTGTGCCTATCTAGATTTACTAATCAATATAAATACGATAAATAAACATTCATATTTTAATTTACGATCAAACATATGTCCATTTACACAAATAAGGGTGTAGACAATTGATTTAACTACTGCAGTTAATTATGTAGTTGACTACTTACCCATCCCTGCTTGCAACTTACCATGCACAGCATGTCAGGTGGTAAACATTACATAGTTTCTTTCGATGTATGGCTTTTCGGGTTCGAACCCCACCACGAACGCAAAAAGTAACCAAATAACTAAGCAATTACAAATAAAAACCACTCTAATTAATATCAAAATCAAATTGTAATCAAAATTAAATTAATATATAATCCCACCCATAAAATATCAATAATAAATTTGTATTATCTTTATTTGGATTTCTTCCTCTGACTATTTTTCTGTATGCACAACTGTCTGAATGGAATTAATATCATTTAAGAAACGGTAGACTTCGTTCAATATAAGAAAAACACAGGGTATCATACATTATGTCATCAATTCTGCGCGAGAAAACAGCTGATCACATTAACGTACATAACGGTTTTAAACAATTGTTTTGCATACCAAACAAACAAAATCATGTCTTTCAAATACATTTTTCCTTATTTTAGTAGACGGTATACCTTGAAACATACGAGAAACAAATAATAATAACAGAAATAAACATACAACATCGCACAATACGCGTAGTCAAAAACAAATCAAAGTAAGTGACACTATTGAAATGTTTTAAACTAACTATTGAAAACGTAATGGACGAAATTTGGTTTTGCACATGGGAACCCATTTATTTATGAAAGAGTTACAAATATCTAGTAAAACAAAATATAATACAAAAAGTTTTAATTTTGCAAGGACGTGGCTGTCTCCACAGCTTGTATGGAACATGATAATGTTATTTGTACCTAACAGCTAATATCCGCCTGTGTTTTTCTTATGTTGAACGAAGTCTATTAAATTACTTGCCGTTCGACACAATACCATCTGAGCGCAAGTCTATAAATTTTAATAATCACACGGAAAGTGAAAACTAACGTTTGTTCAGTGTGATTTAATTGGACTAATTTTTTCGTGGTCACTCTATGATTAAATTTGCATTTTTTGCTTTTTTCCTAGCTTCTTGTTGGTTTGCACATGATTCCTAGTTAACGCAAGGTATTTCATTTTTATTGTAGCTTCAATAAACCCAAATCCGTTTTCATTAATAGGAGATTTGGATAATCCAGACGATTCTGATGTTGTCAGATTCCCAGATGATCCAGACACTCAGGCTGTAAACTCCAACCAAAGGATAAGTGAACGAAGTAAGTATGACTGAAAATGGTAGTTCAGCTACGAATTACTAAACACAGAGTTTGTATTTGACCAAATATTGTTCAAAAGTTAATATTAAAAATGTAATGAAATTAAATTATAAAGTTACTCCACTGTAGTAAGCATTATAAAACAATTACAGAGACCATTTTATTATCTGTAAGGCTGTCCGTAAGTACAGGCTGCGACAGAAATAACTCCCACATTTCAAAGGGGGATTGAAAAAATGTGGTACGAGGTATCATCAAAAACTTTTTATTTCCCAAATGTAGATGTAAAAGTTATTTTTACTTTAAGTTTTAAAAATTATATATGTATATTAATAGTGGCCTTGACGGCTGATACACATTTGGAACCGTTCTTGGATGTTTCCCATCACTCTTACTAGCATATCGGGCGAAATTCCTTCAATTTCTTCTTGAATGTCCTCCTTTATTTGGTCCAGAGACCAAGGACAATGTTTGAAAACCTCGGCCTTGAGGTACCCCCTCAGAAAAAAGTCATAGGGACTTAAATTAGGCGAGCGCGTTGGCCACGGAATTGCCTCGCGTAGGGAGACCACTCGACCCGGGAACATCTCCTGCAAAATTTCACGCGGACGACGTGCTGTATGGGCCGTAGCTTCATCCTGTTGGAACCAGAAGTGCTAAGGCATATTTCCGTGCTGAACGCTCTGGAGACAGCTCAATCGAAGCCTTCACTGCAGCGATGTTTTCGAGTGTTTTCACAATTTTGGGACGTACGGGTGGTTTTCTCTTCACTGCAGATCCTGTTGCCCTTGCTCTTTGAACCCACAGCAAAATCGTTTTCCGGTCTGGAACACTTTCATTAGCACCTAAACCGAACCGCGTGCGAAACGCCTTCTGCATCGTAGTTACAGACTCGCCATTTATGAAAAAAGCCTCCACTACAAATCCTCGATGCTTACTCAACCACGGCATGGTGACGACTGAAAACTTTATTATGTACCCTATCTAAAGGAATGAACCGCACCCCTGTACCTGCTTTGGGGACCCCACAGTGATATTTCGAAATGTTGGAGTTATTTCTGCCGAACCCTGGTTTATAAAAGATATGTTATGGATACATAAGCATAAAAATTACACTACTTTCTTTGTTCTGTTTATTACAAACAGATGTTTTGAAGGGTCAATTCCATTTTTCTAGTGCTATGCGTTATGTTATGGAATTATTATAAACCAGGCTTTATCCCTGACAAAATATAATCAAATCCGTATAACCAGCGTCCTTTTTCCCCATAAGGTATACAGAATCTGTATTTTTCTTCTTATCTATGTTCACAGAGACTATGAAATTTTCATGAAAAAATAGTGTAGTTCGACCAGAATGTAATGAAATGACTTATTCAAATGAAACTTTGAGAGGAATAAAACCCTAGATAGGGATAAACCTAATATATTTTAAGTAAAGTTGGAGGTTGAAAGCACAGGCTCGGTTTTAATGAGTTTTTTTTTTTTTCTTAAGTATTATAGTAACATTGGGTCTTTTGTAGGTTCTTAACAAGTGTACCTATGTTAATAAAAATATAGATCGCTTTTTATTTCTAAAATTAATTATTTCTCTTAAATAATCAGTTCTCCAGCGTCGTATATGTTCTGTCTTCATTATTGCTTGTCGTTTGTCACTTTTATTAAAACAGAATCCCATTTCTATACGAAATTTTCTCAGAATTTCTTTTGGGTAATTAATTCTTGGATAATCTAAGTCACTCTATGCATCTTTTGTATCAAAGAGTCTAATGTTCTTTTTACTATAAGAATCATATATGATTCCTCCAATAATCTTGCCTTCTTGCTTGTTCAATTTCCTAAATAAGTCTTTATCACATGTCAGATGTTTGCTCTTTACGTTTTTTATCAGTTATTCGCCACAGTGTAGAATTTGGTATTTGCGTAAACTCACATATTACTAATTTTGATCATGGTATTTTAATTAACCCTGATAGACACGAAATATTATTTCTTTACAGCAACTTAACAAATGCACCTTAGCCTTGACAGAATCTGCTTCCACGGGCATTAATTATGCCTTTCTTTACCAAAGACGAAACATGAAATTTAAATTTAAAAAAAAAAAAAATACAAAAATGTACTCCCTCCGTCTGAAAAATGGTATACATTTAGATTTTTTTCTTGTCGGAAAATATAATATACATTTACAATTTTAATTAAATAAAATGATTTTATTTATGAAAGAGTTACAAATATCTAGTAAAACAAAATATAATACAAAAAGTTTTAATTTTGCAAGGACGTGGCTGTCTCCACAGCTTGTATGGAACATGATAATGTTATTTGTACCTAATCGTCCCTTACATTGAAGTTTGGCCTTATTAATGTGTGGAATCTTATAGGAATACCCTTCTTTTGCTAACATGGTTGCTCCTAGACAAGTTTTCAATGTTAGAAAAACATTATCAAGGGTTTGTATGTGTTTAATGCATTAGCATCAAATAAATTTTGTACGCATTCAATCAGGTCGTCTATGGTATTCGGTGAAGCTGTATGTTGTAACGATTATATAAAATTGAAAAAGCCAAGATCAAATACATTTTATTACTGGAGTATTTGGCGGTTGTGATTTAAGTCGATTTGGAACTTCTGCCTTGCAATTCAACACAATTTTGATCAAATTTAATTTGAGTTAAAAGTACGGACTATAACTGACAGATTCTACCAGCATCCCTGGATGAGAGTGTACAGAAGGGTTTTCCTCATTATTACTAATTATTATCTGCACCGAGCCAATAAGTCATTCTATGTAATTCTGGTCGAACTACAATAACTTCTACAGTACGACTTCAGACAAAATGAATTTCATTACGGCGAGAGTAAAAATTTTCCACAAAAATTAAAATTTAAACTCCTTTTCACGTAATTACTATAACGGCATAGCCAATGCATAACGTATGAGGAACATTAATATGATAATAAGTTGCCGCGACGATGTAAATAATAATAACTCATTTTATACTTTAAAAAATTCAACTTTTAACAGTGTATGATAGTTTTTAAACGAATTACTCGTACCGTCTGAGTTATTATTGAATTTTAAATAGTTTCATATCAGGTTTAATAATCGTTATGTTTCAGAATGCTTGGAATACAGCAAAGTTTTGTCAGAAACAGTGAACGTTCTTCCACTTGTGACAAATCCTAGACCCGTTTCAGTCAGTGTAGCAAACTGTGATAAGAGTATACCCTTAATTGTTGGAGGAATTGAAGCAAGGCCAGGAGAATTTCCCCATATGGTAAGTAACCAAGCAATTGTGTAATTCGGTTGTAGACATTTTATATTGGTATTTTAGGCAGCATTAGGATATTACACAGAAAAAGGCATTGAATGGAAATGCGGTGGTACTCTTGTCAGTGAAGAGTTTGTCGTTACAGCAGCACATTGTATCAAAGGACATGGGTAAGATACGTCTTCTTTTTACTTCTAATATAATTATTTTGATTCAAAAAAATATGTGACTTTATTTATTAGTTGAAATTTTTATCCGGTAATTTTTAAATATATTTGAGGTTCGGGGTGAAATAATAATTTAACGTTTCGTTTTATATTGACAAGATAAGTAATCGTTTTATTTAATAACCAGCCAGATAAACCGGTGCAAACTAGCTATATGTCGGTTGTTATTTTTTATATGATGACCCGAACTATCGCATGATCAGTTTTATTAAATAATAAATAATCTTTATAATACTACTTCAATCATTATTCAGAACAGGTTTTTACACTAAAATAATTACATAACTCTTCAATTATTTTTTGTGAATTTAGTAGTTTTCAAAAAAATTAACTGCAAAGGTCGGCAGTAACAGGTTCCATAAGTTTTTATTTAAAAAGAATGTAAAGTGATTATTTATAAAAAGCTTAATTGAACATTTTGATTTGACAGAAATGTCGTGAGAGTTCGACTTGGAGGTGTGGATTTATCAAAGAACAATGAAGCTGACGCAGAAGAATTAGGTGTAGCCCAAGTTATTGTTCATCCGCAATTCCGTCCCCCATATAAATATAATGATATTGCTCTTATTCGGTTATCTAGAGCAGTTACGCTGTCAAAATCTATAGTACCGGCTTGTTTGAAGAATGATTTTGAAATAAAAGATCAAAAAGCTTGGGTTACAGGATGGGGAACCACTGATTTTGGTAAGCTTTATTATAACACAACTAAAGCGATTTTCAAAAAGTTAAATAATACCATTAAAGAACAATTATTATTATTTTTTTTTATATAAAATTGTTATCGCAGCAGCATATTCAGTAATATTAAAGTATAAGTTCTTTTGTAGCTGGCGATCCAAGTGTAGGATTAATGAAAGTAGCCCTCACTTTGGTCAGCAATGCACAGTGTGAAAAACATTATTCAAATCTGAAACGAGTTTTACCAAACGGAATTCAGTCTACAATGGTGTGTGCTGGTGAAAAAGCAGGTGGAAAAGATGCGTGTCAGGTAAATTATATTAAAATAAATAACTTGTAAGAGTTTACCAAAGGTAATAGGTTCTCAAATGAAATACTTTGTTCATGTTAGCTGCCGTTTCTGCTTTCATTATTTTCAAAGCTTTGAAAGTGGTTAAACCAGAAACTTCAGTCTGCATAACGAATAAAAATATTAGCGAAACTTTTTCATTGTGTTACGAAAGTGTTTCATTAAATAACCTATTACTTATATCCGAGCTTCATCAAGCAAAATTATCAACTATGGTTACTAAAAATGTTTACTTACGTTTCAGGGTGACTCTGGAGGACCGTTACAAGTACCGCGCACCCAAAATTCCTGTCTCTACGACATAATTGGTATCACTTCCTTTGGAAAAGGATGTGCAAATCCAAACACAGTGGGTGTCTATACAAGAATATCAGAATTTGTGCCTTGGATAGAACGAATAGTGTGGAATGAACCATAGAAAAACTTAGTTTACTTGTACTTATTTTATTTTATACAAACGGTATAATTGAAAAAAAAAGTTTCATTGTATTTTATTTAACTAATATGTAAACATCAGTTTACAAGATCATATGACTAGATTTCACGGCCATTCATCTTCCATTTCATCATGTATTGAATACCATGTTAACCCATTTCCAACCGGTTCATGACTAGACGGTAATACAACATGCCAGAACCATGATCTTCCTTGCACTAACCCTAAGAAAAGCCTCCAGTTTTTTCTTGAACCAAAATTGTATGGATTAACGTACACCTTCCCTAAAGCTGCTACCCGTATTGATTCAGTTTTATTTATGTTGGCTTCGATACTGGTTTCACCATTTCCGATTAATTTGGCATGCCAAGAGGCGAGTCCACCCAAAGCAAACAATACTCCTAAAACAAAAAATGACTTTTTAATACTCCTGTAATTAGTCAGTAACTCCGTGCCATAAAATTTAACTAACAAACAATCATACCACATTCCATACTATAAATATGTATTTTAATAATATCAAATGTATTATATTTTAATGTTAAAAAGCTTTGAATGTAGTAATATTTATATGGAATAAATTAATACTTGATAATTATTCAAAATAAATAGTGCACACAACAGTATATATAATTTCACGTACAATTACAACATGATATCTATGATTAGTGTAACCCTTTCGCTACTAATGCTGACTTTAGTCGTCATCCACGTGTATGAAATCGGGCATATATCAATGAACTATTTTGCATACGTTTATAAGGGTTGAAATGGCTATCTATCCAGAGAGTCGCGTGACGGGATAAGATAAGTCGTAAGACACTTTTGTTGAGATGATTAACAAAATAGAAGAGTTTGAAAATCGGGAGAGACAGCCGTCCAGAGAAGCCCAATTATTAATTCGATAGTTAATAACGAGTCCGCAATGAACCATCGTTCATTCCGCAAATAGTTCAGTGATTAGTTTTGTTATAAATAAGTGTTTGTGCATATTTAGTGTCATTCAGATTTAAATGTGAACTAGGTAGATTTTTGTGTCACTTATTTAAAGTACATAATAATGACTATTGATTGCTGAATCCGCACTCTAATTTTAAGTCTCTCTACCAATCCTATGTGAAACTAGAATTTTAGTCGGACGGTAGCAAGATTTGAAGGCTGTACGCAGGTAGGTGCATTATTTAACATGTCTAGAACAGTTTAAGGCATACCGTCGATCGTCGAGGGTATCAACGTTTAACAACATATGGTCCGATATGCTTGCGAGGTAAGAGCTCACTAGGCCGCTACCTGATAGTTGTAGGGATAGAGCAGAGCATCAGTTCTATTAAAAAATAAAAATAATAATTTAAAAAAATGTCAACTTAATAAAATGTAGGTAGAGATATATATAAAAAAATAATGCATACCCGTTCAATATTTCACAGCACGTCACTGCTCCTTCTATTATCTGATAAGTGATATTGAACCAACAGCATTAAGTTTTCAAAATAATATAATTATTCATTCAAAAAATCTCAATCAAAAGATTTTTTTTAAGGGGTAAGATGAGTAAAAAAATAAATAATAATAATAGGTTCCCAACGCCTAGATAGTACATAAGGAATGAGAAAGTAAGTTCTCCGTTCCAAGACCGGCACAATACACAGAGTGGTCCAAATGTACCTACTGTTACAATATACAGTATAGTTAGTATTTTCATTTTATTACATTGTATGTTAAATTTACATTTGTTTACCACTATTTAATCTCGTAAGTGCTCGAAATATTTTCCATCAACGTTGCAACATTCTTCGAACTTGTCCAGAATAGAGATGGGCAATTTAGCTCAGTTCACGGAACCGGCTCAGTAACCGGGTCTCCGAGAAACAGCTGCTTAGAACGTCAGTCAGTTTCCGTATCCTTCAATACGATTGTTTCCAATATGCACGTGGTACGTCTTCTACTGCCTTATTTACATTTTATGGTTCGAGACGTAATTTATGACTTGTTGACAAACTCCGTCTCTTTCTACCTTGCTTTAAAGAAATAAATAAGATAAATAAATACGAAAGAAGATTCTAAAGAAGTGAATTATCTAACTTTTCTATTATGGGTATTTTGCATCTGTCGGCTTAATAGTAAAATAAAAAAATCAATTTAGTTTTAAGTAGCCCTACAAATAGGACGTATTTTACTATAAAATTTAATTTTCAAGAACAATGTCTTCTCGAAAAATTAGTGTTGTTTGGAAATATTTTATCAAACTTGACAAAAATAAGACTAAGTGTGAATTTTGTGGACAAATTACAAGTGCAAAAGTTGGTTAAGAAAAGATTGTATGTACTTGCAACCTTAGTTCCGTGTGAATGAATTTTTTAAAAAGCAGGTGAAATTGCCATTCACAAAAGAAACATACTAAAGATTAGTAAATTTCAGAAATATTGTTTCTAAATCACAATTAAGAATAAATAAGTTATACTTTCTAATGGTAAGTGAAAATGTTTATTTCATTATACCGTGCGATCATTATTTCTTGTCAGTTACATAACAGTGAGTTTAAAAATATCAAAACTGTATTCTAATTCACAACTGAAAATCCCAATTTAAAAAAGAACCAATCAGATAACTTCGTTTGTCCGAACTCACCCGAGGAACAACGAAAATATGTGTTCCTAACTTAATACCAGTTATCAACTCATTGGCGTGTAGAGAAAAATAGTGTTCATTTAATAATCAATTCGTATAAGGTAATAAAAATAGAATGTACGCCTATGTATACATGTCCTTGGAAATAAGTTTGATAACTAAATGTTTCTGTCAAGTGCTGCATAACGGACACTATTTGTTGATCGCTTTGTACATACCTAATGTTTTTTGTTTTGTATTTGATATATATATATATTTTTTTTTTTCGAAATTTTAACAAAGATAATTTTTTATTGATTTATAAAATTTCTTTCCCTATTCTCCACTTTTTATTAACGTGTCATTTTATATACGATAAGAAGCAATCAATGCAAGAGCGCGATTGCCCACTATCACTCAGTCAAATTCGAATTAAGAACTGTTAAGTACCATTCATAGCTCATGTTTTGATAGATAGTACTTAATTCATAGTAGTAATGCAAAAGTGTAAGAATGTTTGTTCTATACAAATTCATAAAATCATTCATAGCTCCAATTTAGTGCATAAGCTTAAGAAACTATTTAATGCGTAATGTTAAAAGTTTGTAAACTTCAAACTCTTGCGCTTAGCGTTAGCATTAAACACTGACAACTGTCAGTATGAACGAATATATTATACTTGAAATTCGATTAAGACTTTTGGATGCAGCTTGTGATACAATTATTAGTAAAAATGTTGAAACTAATGTTTAAAAATAGAGGTGAAGAGAATTTTTACACTTTTCAAGATTTGGCAGGTATACAGTGATAAATTTCAAAATAGACGGATAAATTATACATGAAATTTTAAAAAGACTTCTGGCTTACTAAACAGTAAATATGTTGAAACTTGTTGAAACTAAAAAATTATGTGAAGTGTAAATTTTCACATCTTTCAGTGTTTCTGAGGTACCTATGTAGTACCCAAATTAAACCAGCATGCTATATGTGTGGAACAACATATTTTTGCGGTAATCAAGTCAAAATTAACAATATTTTGAAAATAATTTATTGTTTCATTCTATGTACTAAGAACTTTTATTTAAAACACTACATGAAATTTATATATATATATATATATATATATATATATATATATATATATATATATATATATATATATATATATATATATATATATATATATATATATATATATATATATATATATAATTTCAACAAAAAAAAAATCTGGCAAAAATTCCTTGTAAACTATTTTGGATTCCATCAATGTACATTATTGAGATTTTTTCAAATTTTCAAACCTACACTTCTGGGAAATAGGGTGAAAACAAAAGTTTACACTTTTTTTGTGAAAATACCATAAATTATTTTTCAGAAATACATTTTTTTCGTTAAATTCATATTTGTTTATATTTCTCTTGCGATATCAATTAAGACTCGAGGAGCAATCTTTTGCAAAAAATACTATTATGATTTTTTCTTTACCTATTTTAATTTCAAATCAAAAAGTTAGGTTAGAACGACTAGCGTTAGGAACATTCTAGTTATTCTATTTAATAATTAACTAAATAAATAATATTTTGGTTCTTTTTAGAAATAAATTTAATAAAAATACAGTACTTATATATAATAATAAGACATTTTTATTATACATTTTTTAGTAATTACTATTGCGTATAGATGGCAGCTACAGCAATTTATCTATTAAATATGTAGCAGTAAATGGTACATTTGTGTTGTGCTTAGCCACTAACATTATGCGTTAGCACTATGAATTAAGCATTGTCTATTAAAATGTGCTATGAATGAGGCTTTATCTGCAAAATGCATCACAATCCGAACCGTCACGAAACGATACGTCGAAATGAACACCAATCCGTCTCATTTCGGTCACAGCACAATTGTTAAGTCAAATCCCTGAAACTATACAGTGAGCCGGTTCATTTAAATTTGAGCCGGCTCACTTCAGTCAGTGTACTGATCCGGCTCAGTGGGCCGGTTCGTTCATGAACAATACAATCCATCATGATCAATCCTGAACAATCATGAACAATCCATCTCTAGTCCAAAACACTGTGACAGTACGACATGAATTCAAACTAAACAACTGTACATCTGTTTTTGCGCCACTGTGTGTATAAAAGTCAGATAGTCAAAGTAACGTTATGACATGTCTCATTTCTATATTTTTAATATTAAATACTTGAGGGTAAATCGACTCAAGATTAGACACAGTATCAGAAGATGTAAATTTCAAAGTGGTATCCGGGATTTCAACCTGCGTTCTTGTCGTCCGTAGGCAAACGTCTCATCAAGGAGCCACGGCAACTTGAAAAGAAAAAAAAACTTACCACAATTTATTAAAGCCATGTAGATAATAGCCCTTCGCTTCCAGAGATTGCTTGCTGGTGGAGTAATAACTGCTCCATAATCATTTAAATTATCATCTTCATTGAAAATCATCATTTCAGTCTAAAATTAAAGATAATAAAGGAATTTACGAAATGCTTTTGAAAGTAGTTTATAAATAAGTGAATTACACTAATACAAGCACCCCTAAGCAAGAATAATTACATTACAGATTTGCAATTTGAATTTATGTAAATTCATAATTTAAATGGCTTACCACGGCAATAAGAGCACCAGTTTTGTTGAATTTAACAGGATGTCCTTCAAGTTCTGGTTCATCAGCATCATCTGGTTCAAGCCACACTACTTCATAAGCCAATTCAAAACCACAGACAATGATGAAAAATACACCTATCACCATGTAGACCATATAAAGGAAGAAGTAC
Organism: Liopterus haemorrhoidalis; assembly: GCA_963971575.1. Taxonomy (NCBI): domain Eukaryota; kingdom Metazoa; phylum Arthropoda; class Insecta; order Coleoptera; family Dytiscidae; genus Liopterus; species Liopterus haemorrhoidalis. The sequence continues at coordinate 47,413,812 of OZ020614.1, forward strand.
CTGTGGTTATTGTGACCTACACAATTATTTAACCAAGCTAAAAATATATGTTAAGAAAAATGTTATATATTATTCAAATTAAAAGAATGTACAAATACGATTTGATGATTTTGACAGAATATTACATTTTGAAATCGTATACAGTGTCAGTTTAGGCAATTGAAAGGCCCCAAGCGCAATCTAATTTTGAGGCGCCTTCCTTCTAAATATATTCTTTGCGACTTTCTCACCTATCCTGCAACTATTACAACGTAGCAAATATTTTAGATTATATAATTTAAATTTGTCTCTATTTTTACCGACCACCACATAGAGACGGCAAAGATTAATAAAATGATTGAAATAATCGATTATTTTGTTGCACTTAATCGATTAATCATATGTTATTTTTTGTTTCAATTAATTAATCGATTAATTTATTATTAATCGATAACTTTATTATATTTTCAACAAATTACTTAGTTGTATTGTTGAAACACTGCCCGGTAGATGATTTTGCTCTCTTCTTTTCATTAAAGTCCCTAGTTTACTAGGCCTTCATAACCCTCGTTCTCGCCCATCTGGAGAATTAAACTCAACTACTACTCATTTCTGCAAAATATACTGCTACAGTTTCCGTCCAGTCAGTTCAAATACTCACGAGCGAAGCGTAATCTTCCAACTCGATAATTTGCGAGAATGTGTAAATAAAACTATCCTATGAATTAATGTCTTATCTTATCCTCACCATAAATGTCCACTATCTCAGCTTTCAACAAACTTGCACGCTCGCGTTGGACGCTGTGTATCGCAAAGCGCCCAAGTGTTAATTTGTTTATAAAAATTATGAAGTTTTAAATCATAAAAAAGAGACTTAAGCCTGCAGAAAGAATTTCGATACACGTTGTTACAAACCAGACGCATTCATGTTTTTAAGGAATTATTTTAATGTAATGTAAAGCTTGATTTTAATTATTTTAAAAAATCAGGGACCCTGGGCGGTATAAAAACAGGCCTATTTTACCATAAACGACGCCATGAGCACGCTGCTGTATTTATTTTTTTAAATTGATGCAGCCATTCTGTAGTTTAGAGGGAACATAAATATATTTATACATACACACAGATGAACTAATTAATATATTAGTGTAGACATACTTTTATGTTTTTTATTGAAAGGATACGACAATGGTGGTCCATTTTTAGAACACAGCGGTTACAAACTGAGCAGTGATGTGTGCGAGGTGGTTTTGGTAATATACATTTACGACAAATGCTTACAGCTTCTGTTATAAGTTCCCCTTCTGGAGGGTAACCGGGTGGTGTCGTAACAGCCATGTAGTAGTGAAATATCACATTAACGAGTAACCAATGACCTATGATTAATAATAAAATGGTAAAATGTGGATTCCGATTCCACCAGTAAGGAAGACCAATCCAGTATGCAATGTACACTACAGATGTTGTTAGGCATGTCACAGCAACTACGAAGAACTAGAAAAAATTACCAGGTTTTAATTTAACTGGTATAATATGATAAAATATGAAGACATGTTATGCCAGTTGTAATTTGTTAAAAAATTGTATACGTTGTATTTTAATTATTACATAGAAGTTAAGGAAATATACTCACAGGCCCAATTACGTATGTAAAATTATCTACGAACCAAAACATTGGTTCCATACACACATCGGCTAAGTAACTTTGATCTAGTAGGTGATTGTACATTAGAGTTTTTATAGCCATTTGTACTTTTGTATAAAAATTTTTTAATGCATTGCTGTAAAAAAGTGTAACGTCAAATTAAATTATAATTAATATTACTAAATATACTTACTAAATAGAGTGGGGAACTGATTTTACTTTCCATCTTACTATAACCATTTTTACAGTTTTTAAGTTTTACAAAATTTTTAGTCATAATTTAGAATTACTCATTTAGAATAATAATTTGTGTAAATTTTGTAAATGAGTTGCCAATTTCTCACATATTTTCTCCAAAATCTATTCATATGACAACAACAACATTGAACTACATTATGATTTAAAAATAACAGTGTTCTCAATGTTAGAAAAATCAATTTACTATACAAGTGTCAGTAATATTTACTATAAATTAAATACCTTTGTTAAGTCAGAAAATTAAATATATAACTAAAAATTATGTTATGTTATTAATAGTGTGTTATTTTGATTTTTCCGTAATGTATATATGAAATAAATTGTAGAAAGTGGCATATTTTAGGTTATATGATTGGCAACCATGTATTTTAACATGTAGTGAAACGAAGTGAAACAAGGGTTAATACATAAAAAGATGTTAAATATTTTTAAGGATTCCTTGTCAATGAAAATAGTATGAAGTAATTATCTATTATGACTGTAATAGTCTTTTGTTCTAAATGTCACTGTACATATGATATATAGAAAATGCATTTTTCAATTCCTGATACCTTAGACATAAACAGTGATAATGGCTCAACATTCAAGGTGATTAGCTGGCAAGTAAATTGTGAAGAAAATAATTAAATTAAATTGTGTTAACACAGGGGTATAACATACACATCAATGGGGTATTCCACTGTACGGTAAGATTTAAACAATTACACAATCTACATGAACAGTTGCGAAAAGAATATGGATCTGCAGTTCTTCCACCGTTCCCTCCAAAGAAGTTACTTCCACTTACGACAGGACAGTTGGAGGAAAGGAGAATACTTCTCGAGAAGTACATACAGTCAAGTAAGTGTTCGCTTTCTTTATATTGTTCATCGGTATAAAATATACCTTAATTTCACAATCCAGTTGTCAGTTTTGTTGTATTGATAGATTGTTGATTGCAAAATTATTCAAAAGTAATTGTTTTAAATTGATTGTTGCTTAAATAAAATAATTTACTATATAACCTTTGACAGCTTTAAATAATTAGAGTACGAAGAAGATGGACAAATATTTAAATTTTTGAAAGTTTGAATTCAATTAGTAATTCTGAAGCAACAGACTAGAACTTTAATTTCAGTTCATTAATAGCAATAAATGAAATGACTTCACATTAATTAAAGGGACATAATAATTGTCTATATAGGTAATTAAAACCATTTTTAATCAAAAAACGAAAATGTTAGAAATATTACAAAATTTTTAAGGTAGGGATAGCAACAGGCAACATATGTTTACATCATAAAAGTTCAGTTATTGATTTATTACTGGAAAATTTTTACAAAATACAGTTATTTACTTACTGAAAAAAAAAAATATAAATAAAAAGAGATGGAACACCATTATATTTCTTTTTATTTAATTTATTTATCTTTGTATATAGTTGACAAGAATGTAAGTTTTATTTTATCTATAAATTAGGGATGTAATATTCGGCTTATCTGGCTTATCCGGCCAAGTTGGCCGAATATTCGGTTTAGCCAGATAGTCCGGCCGGATCATTGAATAATATTATCTACAAAATTTATACTTACTAAATTAAATGTTTTACTAAATAATCAACAGAATCGTTACCAAAAAAAAAAATATATTTCAAACAAATACCATCATAGAAATTTGAATCATTTATAAAACGCAAGTAGCCTGGAAAATAGGTGTTATATTTTTTTTTACATTGTTTTATTATGTTTCTAAAAATTAACAAAAAAGTAATAAGTGAACCAAATTAAACTTAATGAGTTCATTAAATATTATTATCTTTTTAATACTAAAATTAAATACCTACTGGTAGACTGTGATGCAAAAATATCAGCATCTCTGCTTTTTCGGGCAATAATTAATTTCTTTTATCTTCAAAGACATTGCCACCTTTCGAAACAATTCTGTTGCTGTACACACTGCTGGGCGCTGAACATAATTTTTTTTTTGCAATAAACTTCAAATAAATCTGCTCGTCTCCATAATTTTTCCATCATAAAAATGGTGAGCCATCTTTCAAAATAATATATTGAGCAATATACATTTTTATTTCTGTTAAAAATTGTGCATTCATAAAATTTAGTTTAAAATTCAATGAATTACTTTTTTTTTCAAACTCTGTTTCGTTTAAATACTGCATGTTCATGTTTTGTAATATAACAAGTAAGTGTACTATCCGGCCGGATAATCCGGTATCCGGCAGTCTGATTAAGCCGAATATCCATACCGGCTTTGGAAAAATCACTATCCGTTGCATCCCTAGTATAAATTAATTGAGGTTCCCATACTTTTTTTGTTATAACAATATTTGCTGTAACAAAAATAATAAGTGAAATATTTCAATATATTTTGTTATTACAAATATTCATTTTATTGAAAAAATTATATAACAAAAAAGATTTGTATTTTTTTATTTTATACAATTTTTCTCAATTTCGTTTTAGTTTTTAAGATAATAATAAGTAAGATATTAGTTTTATAGTTAGTGTCCCCCGAAATCCCTTTTAAAATGACAATTTTCAGATATCATATAGCCTATGTTTGAATCCCCATCATCATACCAAATTATCTGAAGATGGGACCAGCTGTTTTTCACAAGTTCGGATATATAGACATATTGATTTTTTTAGTGGATATCGTTTTATATTTATTTGAATCATATAGAAACGAAATATGATGACGGAAAAAAAAAATAAATAAAATAAAACAGATAGTACCACCAGTTTTATTTATACAGGGTATTAAAAAAAATGATCGAAAATTTTAAGAGCGTATAATACGGACCAAAATGAATGATAAAAAGATTTAATCAACATCAATTAAGTTGATTATAAAATAAATAATCATGTATTTTAATAATACTTAGCATATCTAAAGAACTTCTTCGCACACAACGTTTGTGGCCCACATATTAATCAATTTATGCTTTTAGTTACCCTTGAATACGCAACATAGAGCTATCCGTGGGAGCAACAGCTCGTCAACGCCTGCAATTCTCAGTGCACTAATTGTAATATATTAAAACTGTCATAATTTCGGTTCTGATCCACTGATTTACATAATTTTTGTTTTGTTTTATTAAATAATGTTCAGAGAAGACGTTTATGTAATTTTCATAGACGAATTATAGCAGAAATAAATATGTATGCACGTCTAACAATGACAAAATTCAGATAAATTTTTCTCAAAAACTAAAATAGAGATATTATGTAAGCGTAGCTTTTCTTTAATTTTTTAAGCTCTTTCTAAAACTAAAAAATCGGAAGTAATTATAATGGAACGGACACACGTAGAACACCTATTGTAAAAATTCTAAAACAAAATACGTTAATTTAGCACACACCGTTTTGTTTCATAGATAATTCAGTGCCGAAAATATCTAATTTTTGAAACGGTTAGTTTGTGAACCCATATTGATTAAGCCTTTTACCGACTGTCACATATAGAGAGGAAGGTATTATAATCATACCAATTTTTTGGACTTGGATTTTTACAGATAAGAACGAATTATGTTTTTTGTAACACAAATCAAATGTTTTTAACGTGTTGGTCTGTGGAAACGTATAAAGCAAATTCAGTTGACCGGATTTTTAAGAATTTCATATTTAAATTTAAAATTTTTCAGACCTGAATATTTAACAATTTTTATTTGAGACATTTTTTGATGTGACTTAGTAATTTTTTATTACTTTTCATATTTTTGCCTGGTTGCATAAAAGTTTTAAAACTAGATGTAAGCTAAAACTCGATGTAAAACACAAAATTACCTAGCAACGCAATGCGCTTAAATGAGTTTTAATGAGTTTTACCTTACATCTAGTTTTAAGACTTTAACGCAACCAGGCATTAGACAAAAAATAAAGTAACTATTTTGACAAATATCTGAGTTTTCATTAATACGGTAAATTGTAAACACGTATCCTAAAATTGCCAGTATAATATAACTCTTTAATATCTTTTTCAATAATAATTTCTCTGTTAAAAGGTATTTTGTTTACCCCTTTGTGTCCCTAGTATTCGCGTTGTGGGGACACATAAAATAATTTTTACTCAGATGCCTGGTAAGTCTACGTTGTAGCCACATAGGTATTTAGATGCGCAAATGTGTTCTCTTTCACAAACAACGCGTGCTTTCATGCTAATTCGTTCAACCAGCTACAGATTAACGTAAATTCATGTGTCCTCATAGCCCTTATGTTCGGGAACTCTTTACTGCTAGTTCTTCATGCGACGTAGCTCTACGTCTCAGTGACAGAAAAGAAACTTGTGTTTCATTTCACTCTTGATAGATTTATTAATCTGTAATTTAATAAATAAAAAATAAGTAATTTTATTATATTTTATTTTGACATTGTTATTGGCTGGTATCTCCAGACCGAGCACACGTGGTGCAGTCTGAAGCAAAGTCTGAAACATATATTATATGCACATTCACATTTCAGAATTATATTATTTTTTAAACTAGTATATTGTTTTTTAAAAATGCAAGGAAATTAATTCTGGCGTCAAAGCGTTAAGTACTTTGTGGTGACGGGTGGTCTGTGGTGTCCACAGCTGATATTTCCACCCATTTTGGTCAGTACTATACGCTCCTTAAATTTCCGACCACTTTTTTTAAACACCCTGTGTAGACAGATTGAAAAAAAGACGGAACACTATTTTTTTCTTTTTCTAATAATTTTATTTATTTATCTTCGTTTATTATTAAGAGTTACATTTTATGTTATAGTCCAGGCATGTGCAACCTATGGCCTGCGGGCCGGATCCGGCCCGTTGCCTCATTTCGTCCGGCCCGCGATAACTATCCAAACTCTCATTGAAACTGGGCCGCGAGCATATCTTTGTTTTCAGAGATCAAATGCGGATAAACGGTTAAACGGTTGATGTTGATGTGGAACAAGCTCCACTTTCTCTGCAAATGGAACTACTTGAGCTACAGGAGAACTCAGATTTGAAGTCAAAAATGAAGGACATTTCACTAATTGATTTTTATAAGAAATATTTCTTAGTTGACAAATTTCCGAAACTCACAGCTTTTGCTAGGAAGAGAAGTACGCTCTTTGGAAGCACTCATAAATGTGAGCAGTTATTTTCTAGGATGTAGTTTGTTAAATCAAAAACAAGTTATTATTATTATTATATTATTTATTTTACATCGGCCTTTATTTCTGCAACGAGGCTAATCGCCGATGCCAGGGGGCGAGCTCCTACACCTGGATGAAGGGTGAATGATTGTGAAAATGAGAGTAATGTAAACATATTATTCTCGCCCGAATAATATCACCAACGAAGCAGGCTCGAACCACAGACCGGACAATCGTACTGGGTTTCCACCAGTACAAACCGCACGACTAAGTGCGCTCGACCACCACGTTGGCAAATCAAAAACAAGGACGCGAATAACGGATTCACACCTAGAAAACACGTTGCGTGTTGCTGCTTCAGTTGTTTCCCTGACTATTGACAAACTTGAGAGCAATATGAAGTCCCAACCGTCCCATTAAAACTAAATAAACATTCTTATTTAACAATATTTATGCAGTATAAAAGATTTTTTATTTTTTTCTCGTGTTTTTTTATGAATGTTATGAATTTTTATATTTTTTCTTTATAGTTTAGAAAATTTAGAATGTTTTATTTTTTTATAATAAAGACAATTTCAGTGAAGTAATTTTTAAAAAAAATTGATGATTCTAAAAAGAAGTACTTAAAAAGTTCTGGCCCTCGAATGTATTTCAGATCGTTATCTGGCCCTCGGTCTTTTGGAAGTTGCACATGCCTGTATAGTTATTTACATGTCAGACATACTACTAAATAATTTTGATAGCAATCCAGTATTAAAATGTTGTTTTAGTTGGTCAAGATTCGCAGCTAGTTACCTCCGAACTATTAAAAGGCTTCCTTCTTTCTGCTCAACATGAAACCAACTGTGAGATACACCAAGAAATGAATCTGGAAATATATATAATGAATGGATACCAAATATCACTAAATGTGTTAACAACAGATCGTTCAGATCAAGTGCTAGCGAAAGCCTGTAAGCAAATCAACTTGCCGTCAGAATATATTAACTATTTTTCGTTGTTTTTAATTAAAAAAGAAGAAAATAATGTTGATATTGTCATTTTACGTAAACTACAAGATTTTGAATCTCCATACATATCACATAAATCCATCCGAGATACTAATAGAGTAGTTATAAGAAAGAGGTATGTTTAATTAAATAACAATTTAACATTCATTTCCTCAATTTGCTTGTAGGGGGAAGTACATTGTTCGTAGATTGACACTTGTAAACAAACTCTTCCATTAGATTAAGTAAACAACCTTTTTTGTTGCTACAATGAATTATTTTGGACATAATTACTTCGGAAAAAATCTTAAAAATAACTTTAATGAGGCTAATTTGCCGGAATAAATAAGTATAGTCTTGTTTTTACATATACACTCGCCGACAAAAAATATTATGTGAAGTTGGAATTTTCACACATTTCAGGGTTTTGTAAGTATTTGATAAGTGATAATAAATTGTGGGTACATATTAAAAAACATATATTTCGAAAAAAATTTAAAGAATGATCCACGTAGCGCAGGGGCCGCATACAGTAACAAAATTGTTTGGCGTACTATATTTCCTTTGACAGTTTCTATTTTTGCCGATCATAGGTTCTACTAAAGAGCTTCTTTACACAGGTTTACTCGAATTTACGTCGGCATAAGTACACCTAGTGTGTAAGAAGCTTCAAGCAGCGCGGCGGTAATATGTTGTTTGGCTACGCTGAATAAGATAAATAAATATTATATTTTTCCGGCGGGCCGCATCATCTCAATCGGCGGGTCACGGGCTGACCTAGAGACTTACAACCAAGGATGTGGAGTTGGCAGAAAAATTAACGACTCCCGAGTAGGTATTTTTGAAAACCGACTCCGACTCCCGACTTCGTCTCCCGACATTTTTTACTCGTAAATAGTAAAGTCTATTCCACATGTTTAAGCGTAACTAAATAGAATTGTTATATTCTTAAGGTATCACGTGTTCACGTTTTAACGATCGAAGTGGGCTATTGTTAAACAAATGATAAAAAGCCTCAATCGGTCGTTAAAAGTTAGTAGATACTTTCATTAAATATTTTAGGTTTGGGTGAGCTGTTTTTATAAAATGGCATTTTCATTACATTTTGTTTTTGTGTATTTATTTTAAGACAAGATTTCGAATATATTAGTTTTCACTGCCTCATCGTATTAATCTGCTCTCTATCTCTAACAGCCAGTCAGATAAATATTGTAAGCAATAATTTCAATAACTTTCGAAATAATTATCGGATCAAAAATTCCTCTTTTTTTTCTTTTTTTGACTTTTAGATTAACTGCCCTAGGTTATAAAGTGCGACACAAGAGTTATTTTAACACATTTTTTTTGCTAAAATCGTGTTAAAATATAGACATTAAAAAAAACGGCTTTTCGTTCCTTAATCATCTTCTTAAAAGCTTTTTTTCCGTACCAAACAAAAAATTAAAAAAAAAAAAACTTTCAACATAAAAATCGATATTTTTTTAAATAATAATCTGATCAAAAATTCCTGTTAAACTATTCTGGTTCCCCCCATCAATGTGCGTTATTCAGATTTTTTTTTTTTAGATTTTTAGACCAATCCGTCTGTGAAATAGGGTGGGGACAAAAGTTTTTTGACACTGTTTTACAGGGATGGGGAGTCGACAGAAAAATTACCGACTCTCGACTCCGGAGTCGGTATTTTTGAAAACCGACTCCGACTCCCGACTCCTTTCACTCGTAAATTGTAAAGTCTATTCCAAATGTTTAAGTGGAACTAAATGGAATTTTTGTTCTTAAATTATCACGAGTTCACTTTTTTACGATCAAAGTGGGCTTTTGTTAAACAAAATGATACAAAGCCTCATTCAATCCTTAAAAGTTAGTAGATTTCGATATCTTATTCCGCTTAAACCAAAGAAACAGACTATACTTGGGGTGAGCTGTTTTTATAAAATGTCATTCTCATTTCATCTTGACTATTGAATATAGTCATTTTTAATACAAATTTTCGAATATATTAGTTAAAATTTTCATAACATGTCACTTTTTTCTCTTGACATTTAGATTTTAGCTGCCAACATGAAACATGAAATAATCACAAAGCTTGTTATAACTTGAGAAAATAAAAATCCAGTTTAGTTCCCTTTAAACATAATAAACAAAGTATACAGAAAAAGAAAAATTATATATGACTAAAAACAAAAATATTTATCCTACATCATTAATCTGTTAATACTAGAAATATTAATTAAATTTTTAACTGGAAAGCATGAAGAAAACCGAGTAAAACCGGTATTGAATATTTTTAATTTCATTTTCATTCATGAACAGAGAACAAAATTTTGTTCCTGTTTCCGTGCTTTAAAAACTTCTGGTAGTATAGTATTTTGCTTTCGTTTTCGGATTGTCCTCATCCTTGATAAAAATGTAATCAAAGAGTAGGGAGTCGATAACTTTTTCCGACTCCCGACTCCGACTCCTCCAAAAAGCTTCGACTCCTCGACTCCCGATTCCGACTCCCCATCTCTGCTTTTTTGGTGAAAATACCCTGTGGAAAAAAATTTTAAGAAATGAAAATTGGCTGGTTTGTCAACGCATTAGAAAATTTGATTTGACACCCCACTCAAAATTAAAAAAATATATATTTATTTTTTCGTTGAATACATATTTGTTTATATTCTTTTCGCCATGTTTTCTTTTTGAACTTTATATAGTTTTCCTGTAGACGGGTCAAAATTTAATTTAACAATGATTTACTTGTGTTAAAATACGTTTGTTTAATATGCAATATCATATAATCGTAATTCAAACAGGTATTAGTACAGTCTGTTTTTTAGTATCAAGAAATGTTTGCTTATACAGATCTGTCATATAAACATTGTAAAATCTCCCAAAACTTAGATTTTCCTTAAACACTACATAAAACAATTTAACAGTTTTTATTCGCCTTTAAAGAATAATTGTAACACTGTCCCATTTATTTCTCGGCGAGTGTATTATTGTTCCATTTAAACATTTAATAATAATATTTGTTTTCTCATGGTAAAATATCTTTGATCTTTGCATTTGTCTGTGATATGATTGTTTATAAAGTATTTTTATCACATAGTAAATACATGTAAATAAAAATATTTATCTAATTCATCTAGTTTAGTTCCATTACTTCTCAGAGCTCTACCGACTGCTAAACTATTAATAAAACAACACTTTTTTTTGAGGGTGGAGCCTCAAACTTTGTAAAAATAATTTTATATTGCCTACCTTAGATGTACAGGGTGTTTCAAATTGATTGAACGTTCGAATTTTTTATTTGCCGCATGTATACCATAATATGATGACACGATACTATATATCGCTATTTGCGATAATAATAAAATTGTCACTAAATTTAATTTAAAAAAAATATAAATAAATAAAAATATTTAAAAAAAAACCGTAAAGTATTGGAACAGATGTTATTGTTGCAGTATTTTGGATTTAAATATTTATATTATTAAAAATATGGTGAAAAACAAAAATTTTAAATAACTGTTTTTTTATTATATTCTTTCTTTTTCTTAATCCTGAAGCCTTTCTACCTTGTGGTGTAAGGCTATGTTAGTTAGTTAAAATTTTTGGCGCACAGCAACAAAGACTATTTGCGCCTAACGCAGCCCATTTAAATGACTACACTACATATTAAAAACAAGAAATTAAACAATCAATAAATAGATAAAATCAATAAAATTACGCATACTCAATAAAAGATATCTTGCACAGACAAACACAAATAAATAAGATAAAAAGTCTGTTCGAAAATTTGAGACTCAGGGTGATGGTAAGAGGCTGTATAGGGACCAATTACCATCGAATATCACAGTTTAGAAATAGAACACATTAAAATAAGGTGCAAGACTTCAAACATAACAGTAATTTCGGTTCTCTCAGGAAGAGTGTCAGCCTGTCCATGAGTACTCTGTCGTCATCTGTAGCAACTGACAGGTCATAGTACAGGCCTAACCTCTCCCTGACATCCTCGAACTGTACACATTCAGTTAAAAAGTGTAACACAGACAAAGCTGTGTTACACGTCTCACAGATAGGGGACTCTTCACGTCAAAGGAGGTGTTCCATGGGTCCACCAACAGTGGCCTATGCGGTGGCGGTTTCCTCCCTGCGGTTAATCCTGCAGGAAGAACCTCATGGTTTAACGTCTCCCTTAATCTGTCGCAACTTAACGTTCTGTATGTTGCTCCACTCATGTTGCCACATGTCTACAACCAGGTGTTTCAGATGACTCTTTGCATCATCTTCGCTCGTTGCTTCGCTCAGCCGCTTCGTTGCTTTTAATACCAACATGTCTCGGTATCCAAAACAACTCTACCCTCACATTCTGTGCATTCAGATTGTGGAGTAGCAACCGGATCTTTAGTACAAGGTGTAAAGCCTGTAATACATGATGCGATTTCTCGTTTTGAATCTCGTACGATTTATCGTACGATAATTATTCCTAACGGTATCGGTCACGTGACTATGCGCAATAATCTACTGCGTCGATATCTGTTCATTTCTATACAATATTTTAGGTCTGGAGCATAAATATTGGATGGTTTTCAATATCGTACAAGATCTCGTACGAAAATCCTGTAGTACACGATACAATAATTCTTGTACGATAAATCGTACGAGATTCAAAACGAGAAATCGCATCATGTATTACAGGCTTAAGGCTATGGTAGAGTTACTTATTTTCTGGTGTTGTACTCCATACTTCTTTCCATCGTGTTCTGTCCTTTGTATATTTTCTTATCTCTTCCCACTTTACTCTTCGTTGCAGCTTCTTTTGTTTTTAATTATATTCAAAATATAAAAATAATACATTAAGACATTTTAATACATATTCGTACAATAATAACAGAAATAAGTATTGATTGGCGTCTTTTTGAGACATGGAAATTAATTTTGATTAGAATAAGTACGTTGCTTAGTCAAGTGACATTCAATCAATTTGAAACACTCGTTTATAACAAAATTTAGACACTTTAAATTTACGTCATCGTTCGGTACCGGATTTCGTCGCTTCAAAACAGATTGTTTTATTGGCAATCTTTTGTCATATGTATTTAAATTTTGTGTAACGGATTTTTGTGAAACAATTCAATTACAAAAAAAAATAAAAAATGAGTATACTGTTATACAGCTCGTAAAGTGCGACTATAGACAATACAAATTTTATAACAGTACGAGTAATATTTTTCCATTGATTGATTAAAATTGAAAACCGTATTGTTAAAGTGAGCTTCAATTTTACTTTATGCTACTGAAATCAGTAACTATATTTTATAGCTTTTATATCGACTTGCATCTATGAAAGCACAGCATTAAATCTTTCCTGTCAAATATCATATGCTAATTAAACTGGATAAGTAAAGATATGAGTGAAAAAAAATTGTGTGTGCTTAGGACTACACAGTAGAAGTGAAACGTATGTGGAAAAGAGAGTAGCTACTACTTCTTCCGTATGAATCATACTTTAGGTTTAGAGGGAAAACATAATCATATGCGGAGTAGACATTTTGACTGGAGAGTGACATAATATTCTGTTTCCAAAACTCAGTGTCAAAAATAATTTTCTGACATTAAAAGCGATTTTTAAACAGTGCAGGTGAATTTACCTCGAAATTAACACAAAACTCACTTTATTCACTGGATTTCAATCTATTCACAGCTGACTGGTGAGATGGTCGACGAAAGGCGGGAGACACGACAGGTGAGAGGAGTACATGTCCGTAATTTTTGCGTCGGTAACTCGTTTCCGTTACTCTTCAATCAACAAACGTGCCCATAGAAGTGTTCCACTTCAAGTTTATCATGCTTCAATATATTTTATTAACGAATAACAGTAAACTCCATTAATTTCATACAAATGGTATGATTATAACAGTGTATTATGTTTCTGGAAAAAATTACTCGCACTGTTATCACTAAATATTTTCTGCGGATTAAAATTGTATTGCTTTACTAACCATTTATGCAGCGCAAAGTATTTAATGCCAGTTCAAATGCTAATAATTTCACCTATTCTTGGACTAGGGTTGCCACTCTAACCCAGATATAAAAAATTTCGAATGTTTCTAATAAGTAAACAACAAAAAATGTGTCAAGAACAGTCAATGAGCGGGAGGCGGATATTCATAAATCCACTTGGCGAGCGGGGGATCAGAAAATCAATTGAAGAAAAATGATGACAGTATTATACAAGGTGTCTCAAAAGAAATTTTATATTTAGTGGATCGATTAAAAAAAAAGTAAGCCGTATATAGAAAAAATGTTTATTAATTATTAAAATACACTTTTTGGGGATTTATTTCTTAAAAATAATATCGTCTAAATGTAGACCCTCGCGTTCTCGGCACTCATTTAATCGAACAGTAAAATTACTTATGACGTCTCGGCAGGTGGACTCAGGGATGGCTGCCATTTCGTGACTGATATTTTCTTTCAAATGCGCCAGTGAAGTCGGTTTATTGGCGTAAACTTTAGATTTAAGGTAACCCCATAGGAAAAAGTCCATAGGGGTTAAATCTGGACTGCGTGGAGGCCAATTTATGTCACCTCTCCGGGAGATCAATTTGCCTGAGAAAATTTCACGAACACGTGGCAGAGACATATTGGACGTGTGTGAAGTTGCTCCGTCCTGTTGGAACCATGTTCTTTGGTTATAGCCAGGAAAGTTTTGCAGTTCAGGTACCAAGAAGTTGTCTAACATCTCCACATAACGCTCTGAATTCACTGTAACTGCACGCCCCCTTTCGTCTTCAAAAAAGTAAGGGCCGATAATTCCTCGCGTCGACATCGCAGCCCATACGGTCACTTTAGGCGAATGTAGGGGTTTCTGATGTTTGCGTTTCGGATTCGTTGCACTCCAGTAGCGGCAGTTCTGCTTATTTACGTGGCCATTAAGATGAAAATGAGCTTCATCCGAAAACAAAATGTTGGTAAACGTTGAAAATCGCTCAATCACCTGATTTACGAAATTAAGCCTCTGACTGGCATCTTGGGGCTTTAATTCTTGCACCAATTGAATTTTGTAGGGGTGCAGCTTTAGGTCTTTGTGCATAATGCGATGTAATGATGATCTATGCACAGTTAAAGCACTTGCGCGCTTCCGAATTGAAAGGTTCGGGTCGTCACGAACAGACTGATTAACATTCTCCACGTTTTCTACCGTTCTTGATGACCTAGGTCGCCCGGATTTTGATTTATCCAGCGTTGTACCAGTCTCTTCAAACTTTTTAACCCAATGTCGAATGAGAGGAATGCTTGGCGCATCATTTAAGTGACGAAAACCTCGAATACTGCAGAATTTTCTACGCGCTACAGTCGCCGAATCACCGTTTTTCTAAAACTCTCGCACGCATAACGCGCGGTCTGCTCCCGAGAAACGCTCCATAGCGACCGCATTCCCAAGAGCCAGGCTACCGATTGGCATAACCCCCGCGCCCCTCGGATACGTTGCGTTCACGCAGTAAGCTAAATAAATATAAAATTTCTTTTGAGACACCTTGTATAAAAATAAATTAGGTTTACATTATTATTAGATTACATTTAGCCGAAAAAATTCGACCTCGGTAGCGCAGAAGTTGGATGTATAGTTCTCGCACTAAAAGATTTGGATTCGAATCCCAGTAAGGGCATAAGTATTTGTATTCGTCCTTATTACATCATAATAAAAAAAAAAAAAAATCTCATCGCTCACAGTCCGGATTCAGTCAACGTGTAAATTGTAGATCTGGAACTTTACTCTTCGGAGTGGGAGAACGGTTTCCAATATAGTAGCAGCATGGTAGTGATAAATACGGCTCGGTGAGACTACTGTGGGGCATTTATGACCTGAAATTAATTCGCGCAACCTGGATAAATAATGATAAAAGCCGGAATCCGGACATAAACCTTAAAAACACAGAATCTCCGGGCAAAACCAAAAGAGATGGCAACCTTAGTTTGGACTGGGCTTCAAAGCTGGGTTTTTTGGGTTGGACTTTTCGTTCCAATCCATTAATATTAATTTTTAAATGGAATCAAATAAGATTTTAAATGGAATATGTATAATTAATGATTATGGTGCAGAGCATCAATGAATATCATATTTTAAATGGACTGTGTTTACAGGGCTTTAATAGGAATGTAAGTTAATGGTTTGTAAGCAGAGAGTCGAACTCAAATTTATATCGTTCCGATTTACGGTTACGTTCCAAATAAATGTTATGTAAACATTACAGTTTCGGTTTCGGTTCGTCTAAAAATTTCGGTTCAGTTCCGGTTCGGTTCCGATTCGAATAACAAGGTAAAATCGAGTCTAACACCAAATATCTACCGGTATAAATTTTGGTTTAATTTTATTTACCAAATTCCCTTTTTATTCTTGTTTTTCAATTATAAAATTGAAAATACAAAAGAAATAGAACTTAATTAAAAAAATTATTGTCAAAAACGAAGACACAACAATTTAGGAACATAAAAATGAAAATAGACATACATATTGCGCGTAAATAAAATATAATTCTAACGAATTAAAAGGAAATTACAAAAATAATTAATAAGGCACAGGATTAAGGGGGATTAAGGGGGTGTCAAGACAGTCAGTTGCCTGGAGCGCCAGATGCAAGGAGTGCTGAATATTTGGTTGAAGACTTATTTTTGCTCAACAAATATTTTTGACAGCAATAAACAACTTAATTTTTAGCGCCATTAAAAATTTTGTTCAGCTGACTAGTAACTTCAAATTCATTTTTGCGTAATTATGCAATCTGGAGGCGCCATGTAAAGAGTCTGCCCAGGGCGTGAGAATACTTTAGTCCGACCCTAATCACACACAGTTCATATAATCACAATTATAGAGAAGAAAAACGTTAATAAATAATAATAAATAATATGAACTTTTCTCTTACAAAAATGATAAATAACAGTTTGAAGAATCGCAATATTGTAAAGAAGAAAATAACACAAATGGAATAACACAAACTATTTTCTTAAAAAATACAAAATATATATATAAATAAATAAATAAAAAATAATCACAGTTTATTCAATTGTAAAAATAATATTTGAAATGAAAATAAATTAAAAATCCATGTTTAATCGACACATTAATATGTTCTTCAAATTTGCTGCTGATAGATTAATTCTTTTATCGGTCAATATAAGTTTCGATAGTAAGAAAGTTATTAATTTATTAATTTAATGAAAAAAAAAAAAAAAAAATTAACCGAAAACGGTTAGTTTCGGTTCATTTAGTCATATTAATATTTCGTTCCGATTTCGGTTTCGGTTCTGTTAGAAATTCTGTATAATTTCGGTTCGGTTCCGGTTCGACTCTCTGTTTGTAAGTAAAATTTTATTCTAAAGCTATAACGAGACGCCACTGACTGGTGTTGACAAGGATATGATTATATATAAAAAGTGTAATTTTTCAGTGCATTTCACCTAATTTAATTATATTTTGTCAAAACTTCCGTAGCTCTTTGGTAAAACGGTTGCCTACGGAACATGGGCAAATGGGAAATAAGCTTTGGTGGTCTTTGTATAGTGCCGGAGGTCAAGTATGATGACTTACCTTCATTTTTGATGCGTTACTTAAAACAAGCGCGCATGAACGGGTTTGGATAGCTTGAATAGAACACACACTCGGGGTTAAATAGCTCATTTTTTTGTTTTTTATGTGAACTGTGTTCATTCCTTATTAATCTCGTTTAGAGTTTAGAGAGCTTATTAGTTAATAACAAGAAGTAGAAATAAGGCTAGTATTATATAATATAAAGATTCCTGAGTAGAACGACAAAAATTCGAAGGAGAAGCTGTGGTTGGAAGTGTAGGAGGTGATTGTACCAATTTGAGGTCAACTGGATATAGATGAAATACTTAGTTAAGTTATTCTCGTATGCTGTGTTGGATTGTATCAAGGACAATTCGTCAATACATGCAAAAAATTCGAATAATTTCGTGGGATAGCACATACTCGTATAATTTAATAAACTGGTATTTAATTAGTTTAGTCTTAACTGATGCACGCACGCTTTTTAAGAATACGAAGCAAAAGAGCACATATTATTGCATTCTTTTCAAAATTCATTGTCAACTATTTGTTGATTTGTTCGTAGCAAATTGTTGTTGTTTACATGATTTGCGGTTATTTTACCGCACGTCGGCTCACTCATCTGTTATCATCGTGGTAAAAAAAAAACTCATGTGCGCTATTTTTAGGCGTTGGGATCATACTATATTTTTAAGTGATAAGAATCAGGGACTGAGAACGAAAAAAATGCCGCTCGTTTCCGCCTGGAACGAAAACTTAAAATACCGTTTCTGTTCTTAACATTCTCGTCTATTATATTCCTCTGAAACAGGGCTTAACCGAAATAAAATAGCGGTTAAAAGCAATTTTGCTACATAATATTATTAACAATTCGGAAATGAAACTATGTTTATAATTATTTATTAACTAATACATAATTGAAATTTATTCTAAACTTCATACTTGTTAATTTCTAAAACGATAATTATAAAATTTGAATAATACTGTAAAATGGCGTGTATCCCAGAATTGGCCAAAAATCCGATACCGATTAATCGGCAAAATGGCCGATATGGCCTATTGCCGATTTATCGGTGCAACCCTTTTGTCAGTACACTTATATACTCGGGGAGGATTTACTTGCCCGACGCCAGCCAGAGAAGAGGATATAGTTCAATCTAGAAGGTCATACAAATTAAGCGATGCTATTGGTTCGGATGATGAGAAAGAACTATTGTCTTGTTTCACTCGCTCTAGCACAGCTGCAATAAAAGCGTTTAATATACAAAAACACACGTTTATCTGAGTATATTCAAATATAACAAACTAATATAAAAACTGCGGACGTACGTTGGGTATAAGAAGATCACAGGCATCATTGAATTTTACATGGAACTGTATGAAATATATATATTTGTTTATCGGTTCCCTGTCGATCAATCGGCTTGTAAAGTCTTGTGAACTATACCATAGCTAATCTTCGGTATATCACTGTGTAGTCCAGAATAAGTACTCACTGGTAACTATCAATGAATAACAAATCTACACAACTCGAGCGTGCCACGTTCTTGATTATAATACACTCTGTTCTTTCCCGAAGAATAGCTTTCCAAATTCGTGCGCTTAATTGGCGTCCGATCAAACAGGATCTAACACGTAATATTAAATTTTATGTCAGTTTACTAACAAATGTACTTCTTGAATTACTCATTTTGTTTTTATTTTTGTTTTAGTGTGTTTATTAATTATATTAACAAGTGTTCTGTGTTGGTGTATGATGTGTTAATAAATGTTTTCTATTTTTAGTTATTGGGACTCTGATTATGATATAGAATTAATGTCTAATTCAGTAGCACTTAACTTATTATATGCTCAGACAGTGTCCGATATTGAACGTGGTTGGATAATGTGCAATAAAGAGACTCAGTTACAACTGACTTCTTTGCAAGCACGTGGTGCCAAAAAAGAATATTTAGAACTGGCTCGAACACTAAAATATTATGGTTTTCTGCAATTTAAACCATGTCTCTGTGATTATCCTAAGCCACAAAGTGTGGTACTGGTTAGTATTGGTAACCAGGAGTTAAACCTCAGGGTTAAAATGGATGGCGAACAAGATGTTCGAGAAGGATGTTTTAAAGTTACTAGAATGCGCTGCTGGAGAATTACCGCTTTACATAATGTAAGTTTATTGGTGCTGCTCTGAACAAACAGCTGATAATTTACCATTCATGTTAATAACATCACACTATTACCGCTTACGGTTGAAAGGGGTGTTAGGGTAATATAGAACATCATTCGACCTTGCAAGTTTACAGCGTTTTTTTTTTTAGGTTAACATATTGTGATCAGAATAACAACATTTGTTTTAATCTTTGTTTTATACCTACCTAACAGTGGTCTTCAATCCGTCAGTAGTTACGTCCTAAATAGTTGGTCTTGATGATTTTGTATCTGATGAGGAAAAAATACCCCCTTTTCCTACTGTGTGCGTTGAAAGTGAAGTCCTATTTTGATTCTCTCTTTGTAAGACTAGCATTCTTCCATATGTAAAGAATAAAAATCAAGTATCGGACCCTTATTAAGGTTGGTTTACATTGAACAAGTAAAGAGACAAGTCAAGTGGGCAGGTTACTTGCTTGCGTTGTCGTAGGCAAGTAATCAGACAAATATTGTTCACATTCGGGCAGATATTCTGACAAATTCAGTTAGAGACTAACTGTTAAACTATTAAATTCGAGTCTGAATGTAAAAAACGAGTTATAAAAAAGGTGTCAAAATTATTTCAGGAAGATATTAACAAGAAGATAATAGTATGGGTAAGAAATTGGATCGCTAGAAGAAATTTACTTGGGGGCTCAGCATTACTCTTAAAAGAACTGTATTCGAAAGATCAAGCAGAATACGTATCGTATCTACACAGCGAAATTAGCACTGCAGAATCAAATTCATGAAATAATGTATGCTTACGTCTTTCACCTAATTCAAGCACGTTTACCAAGTTGCTAAAACTTATCCGAACCAGTCAAGTATGTGCGCAGGTAGCTTGCTTGTTAAATTTCGGCGTGAAGGGGAAGGCAAGTACGCTAAAAAGTAGAACGGTTCTCTCACTTGCCTTGCCCGACAACTTGACCTGCAGCGTGCCTTGCTCTCTGAAGCAAGTAGTTGTTTATACAGGGTAGTAGATTGGTACAAGTAGCCTGTTTTGACTTTTTCATCTACTTGTTGAATGTAAATGAACCTTTGCTGACGGGCATTTTACTATAACCTGGATTATAGTTCATTGGAAGATAGTATGCAAATACAGCTTTCACATTAATTTTGAATTCTAATATTTAAAAAAAAAGTAACATTCTTGTTTAAAATTTAATTCAAATCTTGTTTTCTTAAATTTATCTTTCTTGTAACACTTAAAACATTATATATATATATATACGTAATAAACAATATCATTTTGTTCTTTGTTTTAAGATAAAGCAGTAAACAGGATAATAGACATTAAAGTCTATTTTTTTTTAAATTCCAATTAAATACTTATTACCTCAAATATTCTTTAATTGGAGGTCAAGGCTAAGTGTTGTAACTAAACACTTTTTTGTTATAATTTTTGATTTTTTTTTTTCAGAGTAAGAGTTGCCCAACGAAAAGCAATAATAAAAATCTAAATTCTGCATTAGAACTGTCTTTTGAATATTTAATGTATAAAGATAAATTACAATGGATTACTATAGCTAGCGATCAAGCAATATTAATGTCTGTTTGCCTCCAATCAATGGTTGATGAGTTATTATTGAAGAGAAATGGAGCGAAGAAAAAACCAAGTACTAGGATGAACAAAAATAACTGGGTCTATATGAAAAGAGATGGAAGTAGTCAGCTGATTTCGCCGAATACTGAAGGGGATGAAACTGACTCTTTAGCCAAAGTAAGTAGAGATATCTATCGTGGTAACCAGACAACTAGGGCCGTATGACAATTCGGGCCGTTCACAATTGGGGCTTTTAACAACTGGGGCGATGGACAATTCGGGCCGTACACAATTGGGGCTTTGCACAATTGGGACTATTAGCAATTCGGGCCATTAACAAATTGGGCCGTTCACAATCGGGGCTTTTGACAACTGGGGCCATAACTATAAGTGCTAGAGTCTTGTTTTGTTTAAAATAAAAAATAATTATTTTACGAGTTGGATTAAGTAAATTTGCGTGTTCTTTTGAAAAAAAATATTTTAATGGTTTGATTAAGTACATTTTGGTGCTAAATAGAATAAATAAAAAAATTCTATTTTAAGGGTTGGCTTAAGTAAATTTTCGTGTTCATTTGATTAAAAAGAAATTGTATTTTAAGGGTTAGATTAAGTAAAATTTTGTGCTTTTTTAACTATATAAATAAAAAATGTATTTTAAGGGTTGGCTTAAGTAAATTTAAGTGTTCTTTTGAATAAATAAATAAAAAATGTATTTAATTTTAGAAGTAAATATTTTGTAATTAAACTATATTTAATTAATATGAGTCAACTACGAGAAAATCAGTTATTTTTTGTTTGAATATTTGATTTTCCTAGTTTTTTTTATGTATGATAGTATTTTTTTGTACATAGGTATTTTATGTATCTCGTTTATATAAAACGGGCAAAATTTTCTAGATAAACATAATAAAAATTAAAAGAACACTAAAAATTACTCAAGCCAACCCTTAAAATACATTTTTTATTTATTTATTCAAAAGAACACTTAAATTTAAAGCCAACCCGGCTTGAGTAATTTTTAGTGTTCTTTTAATTTTTATTATGTTTATCTAGAAAATTTTTCCCGTTTTATATAAACGAGATACATAAAATACCTATGTACAAAAAAATACTATCATACATAAAAAAAAAACTAGGAAAATCAAATATTCAAACAAAAAATAACTGATTTTCTCGTAGTTGACTCATATTAATTAAATATAGTTTAATTACAAAATATTTACTTCTAAAATTAAATACATTTTTTATTTATTTATTCAAAAGAACACTTAAATTTACTTAAGCCAATCCTTAAAAAACATTTTTTATGTATATAGTCAAAAGAGTACCAAATTTTACTTAATATAACTCTGAAAATACAATTTTTTTTTATATATATTCTAATTCCCACCAAAATGTTAAGTACATTTTGGTCATCAAATCATTAAAATATTTTTTATTTTAAACAAAAAAAGACTCTAGCTCTTATAGTTATGGCCCCAGTTGTCAAAAGCCCCAATTGTGAACGGCCCGATTAGTTAATGGCCCGAATTGCTAATAGTCCCAATTGTGAAAAGCCCCAATTGTGTACGGCCTGAATTGTCCATCGCCCCAGTTGTGAAAAGTCCCAATTGTGAACGGCCCGAATTGTCTTACGGCCCCAGTTGTCATGGAGCCATCTATTGTCTAGATCAGTATTTCTCAAAAAATCTGTGTTCACGGACCAGGTTTTTACCCTGCAATCCATGGCGGATCAATATTTTTGTGAAATTAAATAAAAACGATTTTGAAACGGTGAGACCTGAGATACTTTTTTTAGACTGAATTAGTAAGAAAAATACAGAAACAAAAAATAAAATTACAAAACAAATCATAATAATTATGCAATTATGCATACAAAAAAGGAATGCAGTTAGAAAAAATCTTCACAACAAATAGATATATTTCATGTCGTAGTAAAGTATCCTCGTGGTCCAATATTGGTCCGTAAACAGTTTGAGTAGCTTGGATCTAAAATATATATTTACATTTTTTAACCAAAATTATGTTAAAGTGATTGGACGCGGGCGATCCCTGTTAACTCCACTTCGAAATTTTGACTTTTCAATACCGTGCATATAAGCCGGAAGTAATTAGTAGTGCCGTGGTAAGCCACCTTGGCGCTTGGCGCAGGATATTTGAACGACGCCTTTTGGTAGTGTTCTATGACTGCGGTTCTTAATGGGTGTCGCATGACTTCCCAGGGAGCCACGACGTATTTCTTTGGGGCCAAGGAAACTTCTGATTGGACATCGGAAATTCACTTCTCCGCGATTATTTTATTCCAATTGTGAACTTTATGAAATTATGAAACTTGATAAAACGGATAAAATAATAGAACTGAGATTTTTGCTTAGAAAAGTTGTTTAAACTGTTGTTTAGAAAAGACCCTAAGATGATTTTGGTTTGGTTCGTTTAGATTCACAATTCAAAGTTCTGCAGGTCAAAATTGAACAAGTGTAATCCGTACAGTCAAAAAAAAAAAAAAAACCCTGCTTATGTATAACTTGATTTGGTTCTTTTCATAAAAATAATATACAGCGTGTTTTGTAAGTTGATTTAAAATTAAACTCTATCTTTTCAAATACCAATTTCGTAAGAACATTCTTCAGATGCCTGACATAACCATAAAAACAAAAGTAATTTTGCAATTAGTACTTTGTTTGATAGACTGATAGAGATCTATAAAAAAAAAATCCCTTCAAGATAGAGATCAATGGAGCTGAAAATACACGGCTGCATTCTAAACCTTGGTGAGTCGGGGAAATTAGTCTAGATTAGAACCCGAACAATGTGGTGTCACCCGAGCAATATTGCCTTCTTTAAAATTATTGTCATTGTCACTATTATTTTGCACGATGTACCTGTAAGTCCTCAAGTGAAGTAAAGGACTTGAACAAATCTGGTACTGCCCTCTCATAAGATTGACTGCCAGCCAATAGTTTGAGAAGCGCTGTCCTAGATATTGTAATGGAACGTAAGAAATTATTGAGGAATCTGACGATGTATCTTACCTCTTATTTGGGGTTTGTTAGATCTTGTCAAACGTCCACTAATCGCAAACTTCTGTAACCTTTTGAGCCACATCATACTTTACCTTTTAATATTATTATAATTGTTATTAATATTATTTTTATTTTTTAGAATGGTGAAAATTCTGCTAATTCATACTCTGAAATATTTTCAATACGTAACCTTCAGAAGAAATTTTCAAGTGTATCTTTCAAATCGGAGAGGGAATTTGTTGAGAATCATGCGTTCGAAGGAATTGGAGATGATGATCTGTAGCAAGTAGTTTGATTATTTTTATATTGCCTGATGTTTCAATTTTGTAACTTGAAAATAATTTTTAACTATTAGACGAACAAATAACAAAAAACAATTTTTGACTGGTATTATTGTTATGTCTGATCTTTTATATATAAGATCTCAAACAGGCCAAAGATATTTTCCCCATGTTTTAAAATTTTACAATATTAATTATGTTGACTACTGAACTAAAATGTTTTGTTCATGATAAGGGGATTTTTTTGATAATTTTATGTAGATTTAAAGTTTTCTACAATCATGAATTATCATTTATTATTTTTTTAAGTATTTGTATTTTACATACGAATAGTTATACATGTTCATAAAAAATATATAATTAAATTTAGGCATGTGCCGAGATTTAAATGATTGATTTGGAAGTTGTTTGGTAGCGATCAATAACTTTTAGTTATGTTTTATATTTTACTTATTTTATTGTTGTAATTTTATTATTTTTATTTTGTCATTTCATGTTTTTGCTCATTTTATTAATAGTTTATTTCTTAAAGATATATTTTAAACAAAAATGAACGGTTATTTTATATATATATACATATATATACAGTCAGCGCCCGCTTAACGTACACAATGCGTACACAGATTCCCGTACGTTAATCGAACGTACGTTAAGCGGACGGTATATTTCCGTATAAATGCATGTAAATACGACTAATTGGTACATACTTTCGGTCCCTATGTTCATACGAACGTACATTTGTTCGCACGAACGTACATTTTTTTTGTATAAATGACCAATATTCATTGATTGTTTTTAAGTTATATTTAGGCAAGATATGAGTATGAAGCTTGAAATACAGTGTTACCAACTTCTATCTTTCAATTTCCCCCCTTCACTCACACTTATAGAGAAGAATCAGTAAATACGTCGAACGCAGCTGAATATGTACACGTATTTACGAGTGTTTTTCTGTGTGTGAATACACAGCAGTGTATTCACATGTATTAAAAAAAAAAAAAAATGGAACTGAATATGGACACTGAAGATATTAACGATTTGTTAGAATCACATGCGGACGAACTCACAACTAATCAGTTATTAGAACTACAAGAGCAAATGAGAAATGAAAAAGAAGACCCGAAAACCGAGAAAGAAACAACTGGAAAACAACTAAAAACAGTAAGTGGAATATTAAGCAAAGTGGAAGAACTCATTGACACTACGAGAATTCGGACCCGGATATTGATAGAAGTTTCAGTGTTGTTAATATTATACGCAACAGCACCGCTTGTTATAAACTTTTATATCAAGACAAAAAGAAAACTGCGGTACAATTGACAATGGACAAATTTCTAATTAAAAACAACAAATAATAATTTTTTAAGTACTTCTTTATTTTTCTAACATGTAACATGTTTATTTTATATAATGTATGGTTTATTTTTATATTTGTAACATGTATTTACATATTAGTACTACGTGTTTACTGTTCTATTCGGATTTACGAAAATATTAGGGGCATTAAATTAATAAACTTCAATATCTTGCAAATGATCATTCATGAAAAAAAAAAGTGTAAGAATCTTTTTTTGTAGAAAATTTTAAAATCTGTAAAAAGTTTTATTCAAACAAATTTTACGTTAAGCTTACTCTTTCAAAATTAAATGCGGTCCCGTCATTTAATAATCGGACATTTTTCGTGAATCCGATTATACATTATACATTGTGTGCTATTTCTTTTCCCTTTTTTTAACCATAAAGTTGCCATATCAAATACGAAAACGACGTTTTCGTGTGACGCGATGTACGTTCGTACGAACATAGTATCCGTAATTAATTATGTAAGTATCATCGAACGTACGTTAAGCGGATGTACGTTAAGCGAGCGCTGACTGTATATGAAAAAAAGATTTTGAAACAGTTGCGTGCGTTGAAGTAGTAGTGTAGAAAGTAGCCTTCGGTAACGGAACAGAATTTTTCTTTTTAGTACCTTTTTTAGTACTATTTCTATATAGGTTTCATAGTGCAGTGGTTCTTAACCCGTTTAAGGTGACGGCATCTGAATATAAAGTATGAAAATTTCGAGGCACTCTATCCTCATTTCTTCGTATTATATATTAATTATACGTAGTTAGCGGCGCCCTTTTCATGTATCTGCGGCACCCTGGTTGAGAACCACTGACATAGTGCATCAATGACTGAGGGAGGTCATTGAAAATGTGTCTCCTTTTTAAAATTGTGATATAATTTATTTAAATCAAATGAGCAGCTAACGATTCTGTGTTTAAATTTTTAAAATAACTACAAAATAGAAATTAACGAATCTAAAGGTATAATGTATAACACTGGTGGCCAAATTGCGATCTTCGGGTGGATAGAATGTGGCTTGCGACCTGGTTTGCTTTTACTACCAACAAAAAAAAAAAGTATTTATTTTTCTTGGCGTAATTTGGCCTTTGTAAGTGGCTTCCATGATCAATAAAATTGGCCATTAGTATATAGCTGGAGGGATCAATTAACTGAAGATCTAACAAGTTTTAGTTCAGAGTGTACCCGAAAGATAATATAGTTGACGTCATTTGTAACGCTATATTAAAAAAAAAAAGTTATAGGTAAGCGTCCACTGGGCTCAGCCGAAGACATCGCAGTAATCACATGTTTTTTTGTGAGTGCGTCAACTTAGAACACACTGCAAACATAAGAATTGTGTTTTGTTTACATTCTCATCAGCTTAGACGATGTACTACGCGTGCTCGAAGGCATAAATGCGAGTGCGTCAAAGCCTCAATGCAGTACACGCAAAAAAATTCTTCGTCAAGAATGCTAGCCGCAACTACGGGAATTCAATTGCTTGTAATGCGGGCTGGTAGACTCACTCTCATTTCAAACATAGTAAGAGATTATTTTATGCGTTGATTGCGGTGCCTGCATAATAATTTGGCTGAAAATTGCAAACGGAATAAGATTAACTATCACATTGACAAAACATATATTGACTACTAGCGCCTATATTGGCAATAACTGTAATATATAAACTCGAAAGTTGAATCTCTTATAGGCGAGTTGACCTCAACGATATAATCTTTCTGGCCTATATTATACATATATTTCTAATAAGCGGCAGAATGCGTTAATATGAACAATGATGATGATCTTGAAATCTCAATCGGTTTTGACATTTTAACTGAAAATAGGTAGAAAATCTCAGAACATTTTGTATATCCAATATTTTCTAATAAATAAAGTTTTCAGGGATAAAATTTAATTTTTGCTACTCATGTTGTTATTTTTTCTGAAATCTACTCAAGAAGTTTACCTCATTTCAATGAAAGTTCCTAGATAAATAAATTAGCCCATAGTGGGTGTGGCTGAGCTTAAAGAGTTGCCAACACTACTTGCCAGCAGTGATAAGAAAACAGTGTAGATAAAATAGAACTGAATATGACACATGTCCACAAATATTAAATTAAAAAATACGAGGGTGATTCAAATATAAACGATATCTTTTTTTATACATTTATTTATTCATAATATACACAAGTGAAGCCTTCAGTTTTTCTCTACATAGCCTCCTTCACGCACTACACAATTTTTCGAGCACTAATTTTTCTAAAGCCAAGATGTTCACTGATAACAGTATGAGCACTCCTTATGCTGATACCCACTTCTGACGCGATTTCGTCAACAGTTAACCGGCGATCATCTTCAACAAGCTCTCGAACGGCACGGATGTTGTCATCTGTGCGACTTGACTTTGGGCGTCGATCGTGACTTTCATTTTCTACACTTCCTCGGCCGCCCTTAAATTGTCTGGCTCAAGTAAACACTTGGTTCTGGAACAGTGTAGCGTCCTCAAACTGTGCCTTCAAACGAGTTAAAAATTTTGAGGGTTTAATCTCTTCATTGGAATTCCCAATCAAGCACTGGGGCACAAATTTTACAACAATGATTGCCGCTACTTTGTTTATCTAGGGATTTTTGCCCTAAAATTTGTTCAATTTATTTTTACTTTCTCTATAGAGAATAGAGATGGGCGTAAGCCGTGAATTTTTGCGGGTTACGATGTGACCCGCGTGAACGTGAACAAAAATTACACTTCGGAACGAAATTATATATCATGCGTGAGCGGGCGTGAACAAGAAAAGGCACGTGACTCACGATTATTTTTTTATAAGGAAAAAGGTAAAATTGCAATATTTTTTACAAGGATAAAAATACAAATTGCATTAGATATGAACGCGGGTACGTGAATCTAAATGACACCGGGGCGTGATCGTGATACAAAAATCGTTCATGCGCCCATCTGTAGGTCTCTAGTAGAGAAATAGCAACAGTTTTAACTGCTTGTAATGAGATACGAGTTGCAGGATATGAATTTGTAATAAATATTTTCTTCCGAAGCTACCATCTGCATTGCTTAAGCTTCATCACACGCCTCTATTTTTAAGAATGGTTAAAGAGAAGTGTACATTTTTGTAAATTCCATTTACTATTTTTCATTTCTTATTTTATTCGTAATCGAATAGTTGTTAGAATGTAAACCTTTCAACTATGTTGAGTATTTGTATCCTTAATCTGGATTTTACAAAATTGGTCAGTATTTGTAAGCAGCTACTCGTACCCACTTTTACTAAACTTATCATAGAACTTATAACATAAGTGATTGATAGTTCAACTGTATGATAGTTAGTAAAAGTAAGGGACATCGCTGGTATTTGGTACTAGATGTACTTGACATATGCCTATATAAAAATAAATTGCGTACCTTATGTCTACTATAGAGTGAGAAGTGCTCATTTTAATATTATAAACTCTGTATGCCTAATTAAGCCTGCCATTAACAAAAAAAAAAAAAACATCAAACTTTGTATATAAAAAAAGCTAAAGTAACATTTATTACGCAAACGATGAATACAGTTTAAACTTTGAGTGCGTAGGGACCAACATATTTGCTAACAGGTTTCAACTGAATTAATGGTTAATATCTAGGATGGTTTTGGCTCTCTGTACTGAACCTGTACTGAATTGTGTCATGGTTGATGGTTAAATTCAAGTTTAACTGTACGATACTACGAATCCGTAACATCCAATTTATTTGAAAATTTACAGAAACTATTTTTACATATATGTTAATAAATAAGATGTTGTACTGATTATTCGTGTATGAATAATTACAATTTTAAATATACTGATGGTTCATTATTATAAATAAATTTGTTTGAAAGTTACATGTTTTAACTGTTTTGTCCCAAAACAATGTTATATGTACTTAGTGAAGTATAACACCCTTTTCACTCTAGAACTTTAAGATAGGATGTTTAATTTACGCTGATTTTAAGTGCTAGTATGAATTCGCTCTTTAATACTGACTTAAAGACAGATATTTGCATCTTAAAGTGCTGTCACTTGGTACTTATTGCCAACCTAATTTGTAATACTGTTTGAATTTGTGCTGTCAACATTTTTTATTATCACAGACAGGAATACTATATTAAGGCTATAAGAAGTTTATACTTATTAGTATTATTCAATTAGTTACTTTAATAATGTATTTATACAGAGCTACAGTAATGAAGGTAAAAATGTATGAACTTATATTTGGGTGACCATATTTTTCGGGACGGGAGCTCATAGAGGGGTCGTAATTATTCAAATATAATTGTTGAATCATTTTTTTTAATACAAATTATATGCAATAAATAATTATAATTTATAATAAGTAAAAATTTCCAATAACATATAGTTAACTTATATTATTAAAAGAAACATTATTAAATGAATTCAAAATGTATTAATTAAAATTACTCAATAGAAAACTTTTTATATTTTTCCGAATTATGTATCTTTTTAGAAGGTCTTTTTTGCTCTGAAGCATTTTATAAAAATCCGCACAGTTTTCTTCATAATTTACTTTAATCAGTAACATTGCTTTTAATGTGTCTATAGTAAAGGAGACTTTAGTTGACAGATGACGGTTAATTAAAGCATATGGTTCAATGGGAGAGAACTATGGCAATAAAATTTCCATTTTTGAATAGAGTCATATCATTTGTTCACAGACAAAGCTATAAATAGAGAAAGAGATACAATTTGTTTCACTTGACACGCCTGTCTTCCATGTAGTGGTGGAAGGCTAATTTGACAAGACAATATATGTGTGATAACCTAAAAAAGTTTATTTTTTTGTAAATTTTGTCATATTAAATGCATATATTCTTTAAATAAAACTTTTAGAGAGATTAGTGGAAATATAATATGAAAGTAATTTTTGAAAATATTTTGATAATTGTGAGTAAATAATAAACAACTGATCTGTAACGTTTAATAAACAACAAAATTCAATTTTAAAATTCTGAGTGTAACTGAAATGCATGGTCAACCTTTACTGGTGTATTCTATGTTTACCAAGTTGAATGGAGCTGGTTGTAGCAAATTTAAAAGAAATTGAATTACGAATACTTTAATAAAGAGCTGACTTGGGCGAACAAATTAAATATAAACAACAGAATGTTTAAATAAGCTATTTTGATTTTAAAATTACCGAGTTGAAAAGTTTTTAAGAAACTATGTCCAAAAATACACGTGGAACCCCTTCCACTACACCCTTAGCGACCGCCCAGAGAGCGAATGCCCGCGCGTGTATACAAAGGGACATACGTTGAAGTTACCATATTATAATATAACAGAAAAAGACAAAAACTATGAACGCACGTTACAGTAAGAAGCAGAAATACGTTCTTGACATCTTACATAAAACTGTGTGAAATAGATATGTATTTCTTTATCGGTTCTCAATCGATCAATCTGTTAAGTAAATTCTCCTTTACTATACATCAAGTTTTTTTGTTTTTTTTTTTGTTATCTTGTCACTTGCCCAAAAGCAGTTCATCAAGGAAAATACCCTTTCGCTAGATTTTTTTTAAAATTCAAGTTTTGTAAAAATAATTTTAGTTGAAATATATTAAAAATAATTATTGAAAATAAGTAAAAATTCGAATTCGGGACAAATATTGCCTCTGAAAAAAATCGGGATGCAAGGCCGTAATTTGGGAATGTCCCGGCCAATTCTGGACGTATGGTCACCTTACTTATATGTTAATACAGGTGTAATATATTCTGTATTATAAAATGGAATTAAATATCCTTATGCAGTAGCATAACTAGGTATTGGCATCGGGCTAATTGCTAAGGGCACTAGTAATTGAAGGGTGTATATCCCTTTTTTATTAACAAATAAAAATACCTTTTTATTCTCCCCCTCACTTATGAAAAAGGCGCGAGGTTGTATATTTGCCAAGGGCGCCAAAATCTTAGTTACGCCGCTGTCCTTATGTGTTGAATGATAATAATTAAAAATGTGCGTTTGCGCAGACAGTTGAAAACTGGTAACTTGGTGATGCCAACTTAAGAATATAATTAAAATAGGAGATGGCAGCACCGGCAATTTAAACATCTAGTGTGAATGCGAATCTTTAATATCAGTGAACTTTAAGTTTGTATATCTTAAAGTTCTAATGTGAAAAGGGTATAAAATCATGTTTTCTTGATTTCATTATAGGTATCATACTTACTGTTTAGAGCTGCGGTGGAAAGACGGTTATTTACGGAGCACAAGGATGCCAGCAAAATCCTCGCTGCCAGCACTTCGGCTCAGTTTCGAGGAATTAATATTTAAAAATAAAAATGTGATTTTTCACACATTTCAGGGATTTGTTGATATTTAATAATTGTAAAAGTCTGGTCTATAATAGCTACATAACATAACGCATGGCATATAGCATAGCATGTCCCCACAGCACAACGCACAAAATTCTTGTTAAACTATTCCGGTTCCCACCAATGTTCAGCATAGAGATTTTTTTTCAGATTTTTAGATCAACCCCTCTGAGAGATAGGGTTGGGGACAAAAGTTTGGCACATTTTTGGTGAAAATCCCTTAAAAAAATTGATTTTTCAAAAATAAAAATTTGCATGTTGATCCACTCATTAAGATGTTTCATTTGACATGCCTCTCAAAATTATAAATAAATATTGATTTTTTTTATTAAATACATATTTGTTTATATTTATCTCGAGATGTGTTTTTTTGAATTCTCAGTATTTTTCCTATATGTGGGTCAAAGAGTTGTATAAGCATGCTAAATTTCAACTTTCTATGTTAAGCCGTTTGCTTACAATTTGTACCCAACAGACATACACATGAGTGACGTTAAGGGATTTTTGGTGGTCATACCTACAAAACCCTAAAAATGTGGAGTGTGAAGTTTTACTTATTTCAGGATTTCGTAGGTCCCTAGTAAATGAAGGAGGACTGGATAGGTCCATGCAGGGCCGCCGAAAGCCAGGAGTGCAGCGCACCCGGGCGGCAGAAGTTTAGAGGGCGACACATTTTTATTTATAGAGTTAAACATTCATTAATTGTTAATATAAAAAGATCAGTGTTTGAAATGTTCGGTAGTATTTCCAGTGAATGTACAGTGCATTTTCGATTTCCAAAAGATGTTCGAGTCCATTTTTATTTTTATTTATATTCAAAAATTTTAAACTCGCGCCCATTTTTTAAGGGTGGTAAGTACGCTCGTGGCATCCTTGCTTCCATTTGTGTAACAACAATTTTAGGGCTCTTTTTGGATGCAATCACTTCAAACGCATTTTTTGATTTTTTTTTTCTCTTCATTTAATACTACCCTACTTGTAAGGATGGTCACCTTACAAGTAGGGTAGTATGTCCCAAACTTTTCGGGATAATCCCGAATTTTCACCCTTTTTCTCGCATTTTTTCGCAGACATTATTTATCTCGAAATCAGTTATTTTGTCCCGAATTTCAGAAATTAATCAAATGAAAATTAAAATATTTACTAACATTGCTATTTGCATTTTCAACACTTACTGCCTTTACTTTATGTATATTTTAACGTAAAATGCTTCAAAGCAGAAGAGACACATAAATCCATACTTCAGAAAAATATAAATGGTTTTCTACTTAGTCATTTTAATTTAGATATTTTAAATTCAATTAAAAAAGAAGAATGTTAAAACTTATATGTAAATTATATAAATTAGAATATAAATTGTGATTATATATTTTAAGAACTGTTTATGATAATAATTTGTATTTTCATGATTATATTTGAATTATTTTATTCAAAAAAATAAAATAAAATTTGATCCCTCCCTGTTTTCGATCTCCCATTCCGAATTTCGAACTGAGAAATATGGTCACCTTATTACATGAAATTAAAAAATTCTGCTATTTCAGTTCAC
Source organism: Liopterus haemorrhoidalis (assembly GCA_963971575.1). Taxonomy (NCBI): domain Eukaryota; kingdom Metazoa; phylum Arthropoda; class Insecta; order Coleoptera; family Dytiscidae; genus Liopterus; species Liopterus haemorrhoidalis. Next base: position 47,447,616 of record OZ020614.1, read on the forward strand.
ATAAATGTGCATTACACTATTTTTTTTCAGATTATTAGACCATTCCCTGTGGGTAACAGTGTTGGAGACAAAAATTTAGAAATATTTTTTATTATTTAAATATATTTTATATATATTTTATTATTTAAAAATTAGCGAATCTATGTATCGAAAGCTTTTATTTAGTACCCCAGAGGGCCGGATCTAGCCAAAATTTCACCTGAGGTAGAAAGGTAAATTGCCTCCCCCCCCTATAAGATAAATATATAAATAAAAACTATGATTAATAGAACAACATAACAATTTTTTTAATATTGCACAAAATTGCGCAGTTTATTTCAATAAGTTTGACAAAATGAAAATTAACAAAATATTTAAATAAATCACACAAGATAATTAAATAATTAATACATAATAATATACTTATAACTTTATTTTTCTTGCCTTTAGCGATGCAAAATCGTCAATTATCTGTTCAAAGTCAATTTAATTTACTAAATCTTTCTCGATAGATAAAATGGCCATGTTACTCACTTTTTCTTGAGCAAGTTATGACCTCAAGTAAGTTTTTATTAGCTTTAGTTTACTGAAGCTCCTTTCTCCAGAGGCTACAGTAACCGGTAGCGTCAAACATATTCTTAAACAACTTCCAAATTTGGATAAAATTGTACCAATCCATAATCGTGAATAGTTAGAAACAGGAAGCTGCTTTAAGGTTTGGGATTAATATCGAAGCATGATATTTAAAACTTAATATTTCTGACGAAAATTCAACCGAGTTTAAATCTCTTGGATATTTCAGTATTAAGTCACACACCACTTTTTTTTAAATAATCTAAATCGATTGACTGTAATTTTCCGAGCGCATTTGAAAGTGGCGCGAATTTTCATCAATTCGGCGCCCTGAGGCAAGTGCCTCGCTCGCCTCACCCTCGATCCGGCCCTGGTACCCCATTCAAAATAAAAGAAAAATAGGTGTTTTTTTTTCTCGAATAAAATGTTTTATTTTTTGAGTGACATGTTTTTTTTGATGTCTTACTATTTTGGTACATCGGGTTAAAAAACTAATGCATACTAAATTTCAACTCTCCAGGTCCAGAAGTTAGGCCTCAGTTTCTACTGGACAGACACATGAATGAAGGGAATCTACAAAATCCTAACAATGGCATGTAAAAATAATAGGGTTACTTGGCCACATTACATTATTTTGACTACGTGATTTTATTGTAGTGTCAGAGGTGGAAAAACAGAACTTGCTTTCTCTACTTTACACGCCGTATAGGCGGCTGGGATCTATTTTATTATACTTACTGTTTTCTTATATTTTATCTTGGACCTGAAATAAAGTGTGGAAGGCAAAAATGGAGAAAAAAAGATTATAGTCTGGATATTTATATTTATTGATAAAAAACAAACAATTAAATCAGTAATTGGACGGTTTCAACAACTATCATGAAAAATGTTGCAAGTAGGCAATAATAAGGTAGTATGTAAAAATATTTAAAGGAAAAAATTAAATATTTAATTCAATTGGTTGAAAATATCTTCAAGTTTTCTTGATATCTTGTCCAAATTTTTTTGCATTTTATATTCGATTTTCCACCGAGGTTCGTATCGTTTGCTACTGCTGTTGTTGACGTCTCCATCACTGAACATGTCTCCATTTATTGATTTTCTGGACTAAATACTCTTCTTATTTCTTCTTTTACTTATGTTTGTTTTGGATTAGATAGTTTCAAAGTGATTTAAAATATAGAGCGAACGTCTAAGAAAATTTATATCAACGCACATTTTTATATTCAGAATTAAAAAAAGATTGTTTTCGTATTGAAAAAAATTGTTCTAATGAATTAAATTGTGATTGATAGTTAACTGGATTTTGAATTGGAGGTCAAGAGTCTACTAAGTAGGCATGCTCTGGTACTTAAAGGAAATTTAAACAAATTCAAGTTACATAAAATACTATTTTTTCCAGCTAGATGGCATTTATTGTTCCAAAGTAATCTTCTAGAGAATCTTGGAGACAGAGAGGCACATGCATTCTACGAATAATTGTATAACATCAGTCACATTTAAAAGTACTTTAACATTTTATTGTTTTCAGCATATTGAACAATCTAGTGTGTGGTCTGTAACATGGATGGGATACATATAACAAAATAAAAATACATATAGTCCACATATATTAAGTCAGAATAATAAAAAAAAGGGTTTAATTTTTATTTTATTTCAGTACTACACAAACTATATGCCACTTTGCTTAAAAATACCTATAACCCCCACATGAAAATTTTTCAATTTGTGAAATCAATTTTTTCCAAAAAGGATCTATTTTTCTTTTTGTTAAATTAACAAACTATTTTGTGTGTGCATTTATGCGTAGTATGAACAACTATTTTTATATTTCTTATATAAGTGGTTTTTCTTTTACATTTTTTTCAAAATATTGACGTATCAAAGAATTGTTCAACATAGTGTTTTCTGAAATCTGTGTACCCAACAGATAATTTTACAGTCATAGAGAATTTAATACATTAATAAAACATAACAACATTAGAATAAAATAATTGATACTTCTAGCGGGACTGTTCGATATTGCATTGGGCACTGGTGTAGGATTGGCCAGTCTTGTATTAGCACGTACTACTTGTGATTTCCATTTGATTTTGTACTGGGGCAGTGTTCGACTCATCACTCGCAACCTGCAAAAATTCAGTCAATGATCAAGTAATAAACAGTTTTACAACCAATTTTCGACCAGTGAGAAAAAAATTACAGCGAAAAACTCTAAAATGTACAGTAAAAGTCCAAAAATGTAACCTGACCAGGGCAGGCCCAGTCACAAAGAGGGGTGCAATACCCCTGGACTTCAAAAAAAAAAAAAAATGTAAGAAAATTATGGTAATGTTTTTTTTTTTTTTTTGTGAAAAGATTATATCGTTGACAAATTTTTAAAATTTTTTTTACATCCAGGTACCTTTATAGAGAACTCTCTAACGGGGTGGGTGCGTTGATCGGGATTTGCAGACAGTACTTTAAAATTCAAATTTAAGATGGAATAAAGAAGAGATGACTAGTTAAATTTTGATAGTTTTTTTTTTTTGTTATCAAATTTATGGCAAATTTATATCAAAACGAGCAGTTTAAAGTCAATACCTGACGAACCAGTGGTGGCGTCAGCGGGGGTCCGAGCTCCCCTCCTAAAAATTATCCTGCTCCTGCTCCTAGATATGCTTAGATAAAATTTAAAATTTTCGATAAAACTAAGTGTCCGGTCTATTTTGCGAATCAAAAGCGAGCCAAAGGACTGCTGAAAAAAATTATACTCCCACCAAAAATTTCCTGGTATCCGTTGCTCCCCAAATTTTTAAAGCTAGTGCCGCCACTTGTTTTCGGGCCGGAACGACGTTCTCGTACACTTTAGAGATGAAACACGTTCCAGAATTTTTTTCTAATTTTCATAATAGAAAATCAATAGATAATTTATACAACTAATATTTTGAAATAATGACATAATAAAGAAAAGGGAGAAATATTATCTATTTTATCCAGGGCCGTAACGAGGGAATTAAGTGCCAGTGGCAAGTGTCTAACTAGCGCTCTCTTTAGTACTGGCGTCCACCTAAAACGTAATAAAATTCACTCAAGGACTGGGGAAGTATAAATTCAAGTGACTGCGAGAAAGAAAAATCCAAGTGGCGACCGGGACGAGGAATAAATTCAAAACTTCAAGTGAGAACCGTTAGGGGATAAAAATTTCTTGAGGCAACTAAAAATTTTGCCTTCGAAACGCCTGCGTTACGGTCCTGATTTTACCATTACTACTAAAAATATATATTTATATGCCCTATTAGAGGGTGGGACACAAGAAGCGGCTGCTCTGGGCCTCTCAATTTTAAGGACCTCAATTTTCACCTCTGTTACGTAACATGTAAAGATTGATGGTCTCAAAAATATCGGGATGCATTAATATATATTTATAATTATATATAATTATTATTATCTTTAAAGTAAATAGATTTCTTAAACCTTTTTTTGATTTTGTTTTTTACTTGAAATTTGTATTTAATAGTTATAAATAAATATTGAACAAATATTCTAATCATTGACTTATTTATTTTTACAAATGAAAAAAAGCGTAGGTAGTTTGGAGTTAATCGACGAGCGTTCCGGTACTCCTGACTAGTGGCGTTGAGAGTCAACGCCGGGAAAGATTCTTACCAGCTTCACAAAATAAATAATAGAACAGGTTGGGGCATTGCCTGGGCCTCTAATAAATTCAAGTCCGGAGAGTTCTACCCCCTCGACAGGCCTGCTGCTGACGAAGATGTAAACATACAAATTTTCAACACAAAAAAAAAGTGCAATGCCTAAAATCTCGCTTAAAAATGTAAACAATGTAAAAAATACAGTAGGTATATAAATGAAAGCAGAAATTACATATTTTACATAAATTATTTGTTTTTAGTTTGTTAACGAAACATTTTCACATTAAAAAAAGATCGAAAAACAAATACAAAATTTAACTAAATACAATAGATACCTAATAAAAAAGTTTTCCACCTGACAGAGATGTAAACATAAAAAATTCGCAACAAAAAATAGTGTGTAATTCGGAAAATCACAACATTTAATATTTATAACCACGTTTAAAAACGAATGTAAGAGAACAAAACAGTACTCGTTCTTTCCACGATTGCTGTTGCGTCTTTTGCACTATTTTTGGAATACTTGCTGTTTTTACTCTATGTGGTACACTGCTTGACAGGCGCCGACCCTTTATTTGTCGGGGTGGGGGTCAGAAGCCAAAATATTTTCCTAATTGAGGATCCTATTTTTTTCTTTGGGGGGTTCAAGTTCAATTACAAGAAAAATGTGTCCCTTAAAACGTTTTTTTGTGTTTGTAGGTGAGAGGGGGGTCAAACCCGTGAGCGTCCAACCACCGGGTGCGCTCCTGCTGCTTGACGTTTCTATTGCTTTCTTTAAATATTTTTGTATATTATCGAGTGATAATTTCTTTGTGATAAAATCAATAAAGTAACTGCAGGGTCTAATGGAAGTAATACTTCTGCCCTCTCCGCATTTAGAGACAGACCCGTAACTTTTTGGCCCCTAGTCTTCATCTGAATTTTATAATATTCACCCCCATCACCAACCTCACTTGAAATTCTGCCCTCCATTTTTTACTTGAATTTTTGAATTTGTACTCCCTCACCGGTTTCACTTGAATTTTTGGTTTTATGCTTCCCCGATTTTGCCTATACGGCTCCACAAACGTTTCGTTTTCTATTCCAAAAACTTACGTAGTTACGTATTTACAAATACTTCTTTATGTAGTTACGCCACTGGATAAAATTATTATGCATCAAGTGCGCATGTATGAAGCAGTGGTGGTATAATCGGGGGTCTGGCGGGCCTAGCCCCCCTAAAAATTGTTCTGTCCCACCCAGATATGCTTGGAGAAAATTTAAAATTATAGATAAAACTAAGTGCCCGGTTAATTTTGGAAATATTTTGAATTGTGAAAGACGGAAGCGGGTCAAATGAACGCTTACGCGGTCCGTAAGCTTTCATTTCATCTTTTCAAAATTCAAAACCATAATATTTTCTTAAATATTTATAACGATAAAAAAATGGTGCCCCCTCTCAAATATTTCCTGTCCTCCCTAGATTTTAAAAGCTAGCGCCGCCACTGGTATAAAGTCTTGAAGACTGAAATCTGCTTTTATAAGTTTTTGAAAATCTGAATTCTCGGGTAGTTCGGATTTCTGGAATCCGAATTTTTGAACTTTTACTGTACTCTTCGGAGGAGTTATTGAGGTTATAGCCCAAAAGTCCCTCCCTGTCTACGCCTCTGGGTGAAACCCTTAATTTCACCTCACAGAACCACATGGTTTCATTTGACACTATCTTGGAAGATACTAAATAACGACCACTTTCTCTGAACTCGTCATGATTAATAACTAATTCAATATATTGTGAATCGGTTTGCATGACGAATTTGTTGAAGGAAGCGTGTAGATTGTAATTTTATAAAATTTTAAGAACATTTATATATTACTTTTTTTGTGGCAAGGTAACTATAGTACAATTCAAAGTCCAATGGGAAAAGTTTTTTACTTCCTGAAGGAGGTGATGGCTTATTCTTCTATATGCTTCTCCACAATAAATGATTTGTAATTTTCTTTAGAACATATTTAAAATAAACAAGTAAATGATATAATTTAGAGTCTACTAGTATTGATCAAACTATACTATAACATACAGTGGCGTAACATGTATCAGGGCAACAAATATTTGTCTATAAATTTAAGAAAAAAATGATAATTTCTTACAATAAACTTTTAAAATCTTTTTACATTAATTTATATAAACTAGAAAACCTCGCAGTTTTTAAGAGCAAAAAACTGCACCAAATCTTTTATCCTTTTAAATTAAAGGTAAATGAGTAAGCTGCAAGTATGAAAATATTCAAGCACTGTATTTAAAGTCAAGTATCATATAGAAAATAAGAGGAAAACGAGTACTTTGGATGGAACATCTGAAGAGGATGAAAGACAAAATTGTATAGAGTACCTAGTAATGACGAACCAGTGATCGGTTAAAAAGTAAACTCTTTTGGTTTTATTGATTCTAAATAATGCCATTTTTTTATATTTCTTAAATAACTTATTAGATATTTGACTCGATTTGAAACTATAAAATTTCAAATTCAGTTTTGATCCGCCTGCGAAAAACTGTTCGCCATCACTGATTGAGGATCTGAGAAGGACAGCTCAGTTGACAAACTATTTAGCGAGTATTGGCACAATATCTGGCACTAACAGATACGAACGACGTGTGAAAAACGATAAAAGTCAATTGACTGAAATATTCTATAAACTGGTAATTTTTAAACAGTATTCCGCGGACCATAGTTTGTTTTAATACCATTTACCAGGTATTCACTACAGCAGTGTTTTTCAAACTATGGTTTATGGATCACTGCTGGCCTGTGTTTATTTGTCAGGTGGCCCGGAAACTTTTCGATGATTCCAGAATGACCAAAATATTTTTCGGGAATACTATCGCTCAATTTATTAAATTTGTATTGTTAAAGGTACAAAAAGTGTTCATATTCTACTTTATTTTATTTGACACAAATGTTATTAGAAAAGGGAATAATAACTTAACGTAGCAGATTTGTTCACATTATATTTGATTTAATTTTCTTATCGTCTTATTGTTAATAAATTAGACTTCGCTTGGGAGATTTTCAACAAATTAGCCTCAAAAGGATTTCTGGAACGGAAGAGTGGTAGTTTCGGATTAAGCGGGCTTGCCGGCCACCAGGGGCCCGGTAATGGCGCAGAACTTTTTATTGTCAAAAATTTTCGAGAGGTCCAATGAGAATCTTTCCGTATACAGATGTATCAAGATAGAGAGAACACGATGAAAGTACAATTTGAAAGTGAAATATTTTTAATTATTATGCACCGAGTTACAGATAGCGCAAGACTAAAATTTTAATACTACCGTTCGATTCTTTGGGTTAACATTGATCACTATTTTTTCCCGAACTTTCGCATTTTCAAAAAATAATCGTGTGCCCATTGTAATGTAACCTGTATACAATGTAAGTAAAAAATTAGTTTTTTTTCTTGTCTGTTTATAAGTGGGCCCCATAATAATTTACCGCCAGATTCCGCCAGTGGACTTAATCCACTCCTGATGAGTGGCGAAAGACAGCTCAAGGTTGTGATTGAGTGATAGTACCAAATAAGACCTGAAAACATTTCAAATTCACAACTGGCGGAGGACAGACTTGCTTGGAGGACCATTTTGAGAGGCCACGCAGTGGCGTAGCAACTTCAAGCTGCGCTGGTGTGCAGAAAAAATGTATGCGCCCTAAGATTGGCAATACTTAATTAAAATAACGATATTTATTTAAAGAACATTTTAGAAAATCAACAGTATAACAAAAAATAGTTTTTAAAAGAAAAAAATAGATATATAAGCGAATAATAATATTAAAAAACTTACCAAGAGATTTATAGGTAGGTATACATTTAGCATTTAAAACAGTTTCTTTTCCGAACTTTAACTTCCGCAAAAATTTCTATTAAATCTTTATAGTTCATTGATCTTGCACGATCGATTTCAACACTAATTAATGTTGTCACTGAACCGCTGTTGTCCTATAGTACTTCTTAGATAATTTTTTATAATTTTTAACTTTGAAAATGACCTCTCAGCTAACGCAGATGTTATAGAAAGTGTTAAAAACAGCATAAAAGCTGTGCATATATCGTGGAAATTTGATAAAATTGTACTATAGTCTATTAAATTTTTTTTGGCAAGTTCTCTTGTACTGGAAAATAACTTAATTTTGTCCAACAATGCTGAAAACTTAATATCTGCTCAGGAAATGCGTTTGTTAAATCCGTACTATATTCTTCTTGTAGTACTTCTGATGCGACGGCTCATACTGGACTGTAGAGTCAAGAAGAGACAGAGAGAGAGAGAGAGATAAAAGAAAATAAATGTCACGCCACTGGTTTGAACAAAAAATACTTAATGCAATAATAACACTTAAATTATAATAACAATTTAAATTAATTCATAATTTTTTTTTATATCGTTATTTTATTATGAAATAATTTTATTGAATTGAATATATTAATAAAATATGTTTGAAATATTTACCGAACAACCACAGTATTTAGTTTCCATGGCAACGAATATGTTTTGTGCTTATCACGTGGGCAGAATGTGTATAATAACTCTCCTAAATGATTTTGATCTTCAATATTTGCTGAGTATTCATGTACGCTTATATTCCATGCATTACATGGTCCTGAAAAATAAACCACATATTAAAGTAAATACATTAAGAAGATAAGTAATACTAAGTATAGATGGAGGAGAAGTTCTTAGTTTCTCGAAATATGGATTAATTATGTATGTTTAAAACGTGTTTGTTATAAATGTTTAATAAAGTATACGACGAGAAATATATGAATTTTAGTTTGACGGGAGTTTATATTTAAATACAGATTTAAGTTCTGTTAAAAATAATCTGAAAAAGAAGAAGCGAGATTTTAGAAATTAGTTGAGAAACGAGGATAAAAGCGTATCCAAACAACCCTTTACTTTGGTGTAATTTTAATTAAAGCAGTTTTATTAGGGATGAAACGATACTATTGATATTAGTAAGGTATTGATACTTTCGATACTGGTATTTTAGTACTTGATACTTTTTGTTTTGATATTTTACTGGTATTTTTTACCCGTAGAGATACTTTTATTACTGGTATCGGTTATAATTATTATGGTTAATATTTGTATAGTAATGTGAATCAGCTATCTTAGCAATGAATCATGTTATTTGATATTAAGTAATGTTGTAATAATTTTGAATTTAACCGGGAACTCTAACCCTAAAATCAACCACTACAGATAGCAGCAGCAAACTAAACATGTTACTTGCGAATTTAAATAATTAGAAGCCAATTTCAAATTGGTAAATTATTATTTCGGTAATCTACTGCAACTTACAACACTACCTAATACGAAAATTCTAATTATGTAATAGTAACCAATATTTTAATTTGACAAGTCGCTATTTTCATGAAAACACCCAAAAAGATTGTTCAAAAAGTACTTTTTCAATTAAGCTTAAACTTATCCAAATATAAGAATTACATTTGTTATTTACCTTGTTAATAAAGAATTGTTTACTCTAGTATTTTATTTTCTACCGTAATCGATACCATGGAATATTAATTCTTTTTTCTGATATCGATATTACGAAACGTTACTGATATCAATTCAAAGTAACGATACGTTCGATAACCCAGCGCTGATAGTACTTTTTTTACTATTAAAGTAATCGATGCCACGTAGTATCGATACTTTTTCCTTTCGTTTCGGTATCAATTTCGATAGCGAAACGATACCAATACAAAGTATCGATACCTTTTTATGGCCCGCACGTGTATTTTTTTGGCGATTCCTTAAAGCAGGGGTTCTTAAACTTATGTAGTCCGAGGACCTCCTCTTGAACAACTTTTTTTTGCGGACCCCTTCCCAACCCTAGGCATTTTACGTCGTTCTTGAGACTTAATTTCTGGCTCAATAATCTTATAGGCACTACGTTATAATAAATATTAGTAAAAATGTATCTCTGGTTATTTTAATAAATGGTCTTGCGCATTTATAGAGATGATCATTTTTATTAGCATATAGGATAAAAAACATAAAATGAATAAAAATAGTAGTAAAAAGAATTAAAAAGGTTACAAATTATAATACGTTAAACTCATACAAACATTTCTTGGTCAAATATTGGTCAAATTAGATCTTATTGTTTAGTTATGTCAATAACTAGTTAGGTAGCAACAAATACAAAAAGTCTTGACCATGTAGAATTCTTATTAAATGAGTTATTTGAATAAAAGTGAGATGTCAAAATTGTTTCGCGGACCCTAGTTTAAGAACCGCTGCCTTAGAGTATTTACAATATATTTGCAAATATCTTTTCTGTGTACTGCTTGCATACTTTGCCCATAATGAAAATGCATAAATTCGATCGCTGTTATTTAATTTCTTACTTCAGAAAAAATGAAGCGATATTTAACGAAATATTTAAGTTCAGTTTCAAAAACAGATTGCGTAGAACCCGCGGGGAAAACTTTGTATCGGTATCGTTTCGTAATATCGACATCGGTATGCGAATCGGAAAAAGGTATCGATACTACGTGGTATCGATTACTTTACTGCAGTGGCGGCTCCTGACTACGCGCTGCCGAACTGAAGCTCTTACTTGAAAATAATATATATATTTTAACTCAAAATGCATTTAACGTAGTAATTGTGGTGTGAAAATGCTTTTTTTAATTATATTTTGAACATTGAATGCTATTGTTTCATAATTACAATATTTACAAGTTTCCTTTGAATAAGTCTACGTCGCGCTGCTTATATCCTAGCGTCAAGGAAAGTGCAAATGTAGGCATGTAAAGGGGTAGCGATACGTAGGCAGTAGTGATAAACTGGTGGGGATCGGAGCTAGAATGCTGTTAGCGTCACAATAACAGTGATGACAGTATGTACTATGAAATAATTGAATGTATTTATTTAAGTCGTAACTGAAATCGCTATACCTATATTATCTCTTCATGTTAATTTATTGTTTAGGTAGTTATTGATAGTTAGTATTTTCTAACTTTTTCTTTTAAATTTATATAAGTATCTTAACTTAACAAATACGTTTCGTATTTTAGATTATAAAACAATAGGTTTAAAAAATGAATTCTGTCAAATCATTATTGGAAATTCAATTTAACAGACGAACGTTAGAAGAAAAAATTGATATTAAAAAATTGGAGCGACACACACCAATTTGAAAGTGCAAAAAGCAAAAATTATAATTATAAGAGGCAATTCAACAGAGTCTTATATGATAAAACGTCGTGGTTAAACACGTAAACCTATCCTTGTATTATAATTTGCAGCTCTGAGTCCCAAAAAGTTACGAGCCGCCACTGCTTTACTGGTAAAAAATATATGAAGTTGGGGTAATATGTATTAATATCAGTATCGTTTGGTAATATCGATATCGGAAAAGAGTATCAATATTTCGCGGTATCGATTAATGTACGGTAATACCTCGGTTAACGAATTTAATTCCTTTCACGAGGTGATTCGTAGTACGAATAATTTGTTAGCCGAATCACGATTTTACATAAATCTTCGTGTCATTTTTGAAGTAGCAGTAACACTCTTTTTAGGTCTCATTTTCACTTTGATAAATTAGCCTTTTTAAAAAAAAATGTCTGAAAAATCCTTTCAATTACATACTTTATATCAGGGCCGTGTCGAAGGTGAGGAGAGTGAGGCACTCGTCTCACCTTTACTGGCAAAGAGAGGCACCAGGTGAGAAAAGGGGCGCTATTTTTTAAGAGTGTTTTTTTTTGTCATCACTTGAATTTTAAAGTGTGTTTTCTTATTTTTTTCTTGGCATCACTTGACTTTTGAACGATGTTTTCTTTTATTGCTTATTACATATAATGTTTTTAGGGGCGCAGTTAATATGGTCTGCCTCGGGCTCCAAAATTTTTCTGCACGGCCCTGCCTTGCATTATCAAATTTGGCATGCAAAAAGCGGCGTGCTATTCGTTGACCGAATCCTATTACGTAAACTGCGGTAAAAACCTTTCGAAAAAAATATTCGTTACCTGAACTATTCGTTGACAGGGTCATTCGTTAGCCGATGTATTACTGTTCTAGTAAATATATTACAAGTATAAAAATGCTCTATTAACAAGGCGAACATGTTTGGAGAGGTTTAAAATTAATTTAGAAAAAAGCAAACAAAGTATCTTTTGGTGTTTTTCATGAATCTAGCGACTTCTACTTAAACTTATCAAATTAAAATATTGGTTACTTTTACATAATTAGAATTTTAGTACTATGTAGTGTTTTGAGTTGAAGTAAATTATCAAAATATTAATTACGGATTTGGAATTGGCGCCTAATTGTTTAAATTCTCCCAGGACACGTGTCTTCTGGTGCTGCTATTGGTTATTGTAGCAGTTGATTTTAGGCTTAGAGTTTACGATTAAAGTCAAAACATGTATAATATTACTTAATATTAAATACCCTGTTTCATCACTATAATCGCTGATTCACAGTATCACGTATCGATACCAGTAAATATCGATGAGCATCGAATACAAAAATACTAGTATCGAAAGAAATGTATCGATATTTTACTAGTATTGCTAGTATCGTTTCATCCCTATGCATATGGATACTCTTCTTAGTATCTGGTCCCATAATTTTTAAACTCACCATTTTTGGTGAGATCAGCATTTTTAATTTATAATTTAAAAAATCTTTTTTCATTCTGCTTTTGCAATAATAATACTGCCTTTTATGGAAAATGCAAAATGACGCTAAATGTGAGTGCGGGAACTACAGGATGATGATCATATTCTAAGTTAAGTTATACTCTAACACCCCGTAGGATACGCAGAGAACGGTTTGGAAAATTACGAGAAAACGGTTAGGATTCGTAAATTATTGGAATGAAAAGGAAATTTTGTCAATCGATACGAAGAAGAAATATAATAATACTTAAGGAACGACTCCATGAAACTTATTGGTTAAATGTAAGTTTAAAGCCTACGTTTTTGTACTTGATCCTGTGTTTTATATAAATAGTGTATGCACTTCGTACCAACTTGAAAAATAGTTGAAGTGTAAACTTGAAACACTACCTAACTTTGATATTGTCAAACTTTTATTGGATATATTGATTTTTTCAACTAAAATAATAAAAGTCAAGGATATACAAGGACAAACAATTTCTTTAATTCAATGTTTGAAAAAAGTGTTATGAAATTAATTATTAAGACAGTTGTGAAAGGATCCTACGTAAACTACCGCTTTTTGTTATGCAGTTTTAAATAAAATACAAAGTTTAATTAAAAAAATTCACGGACTAGCAGGATAAAACTTATTGCTATGCTAGTCAGTTGATTAAAATGCAACAAAAATATATGTCAAGACCATAGATCAATGGTTGTTTCTGTGGTATTATTATTTTTTATTTGTTACTGTTTAGTAGTATTTACAAAATGCAATGATGGTCTTACGTAAATACTGCAGAATATTCTTAAGAAGATCATGTATAGAAAAACCAAATAAGCAATGATAAATAAAGATTTTATGGCAAAATTCTCAACACTTTTCTAATATGTCTCGTACAAAATTAAACCAAATTCGTTAAATTCATTTTGGAAATTGGGAGAATAATTATTTTAGTTTAGGTCAGTAGAATTAAAATTTACTATTTTTATATATAATATTTGTAACATTTTATATCTGTATATTACTCGTCAAGAATTTACATCTATATATATATATATATATATATATATATATATATATATATATATATATATATATATATATATATATATACACACATATACATATACATATATATATATATATATATATATATATATATATATATATATATATATATATATATATATATATATATATATATATATATATATATATATATATATATATATATATATATAGATCCAAACATGAAGGACAAGAACCAGTTCCTTTAGAAAAGAAATTAATGATCAAGATGTCCATACAATTTATTTGACAGATTCTGCAAGCATAAACAATGATACCTTGATTGTTTTCACTTATTTTGTTTTGTTGAAAAAATAATATATTTTTACCGCGAAAAACACTAATGCAGAGCTTGCCGCACGCTCTAATTTTGGGGCGAGTGTGCAACACAAACTGCACTGCACGATATTTGCCAAACGATCTTCGTACTGCACGGAGCACACAGAAACCTTATGTAGAACGTTTTTTGTGTAAATTATGTAGAATGTGTAGATTATTAGTTTACTAGCAGATCCCTTGACAACGATGTTGGCAAACTGATATCGAATAAAAATATAAGCAGGAATCAATTCTTAAAATTTGCATGATTCTCCGCATATTAACAAAACAAAAACGTTTCTTGATCTAGGAAATCCTATAAAGCCGCTTAATGCGTGTCGTTTAAAATGTAGTATCGGGCCGGATACCGCCCGCGGGCCATATGCTGGACATCAATGGTATAGTTGTTTCTGATTATACCTAGGAAATCCTAAAAAGTCGCTCAATGCGTGTCGTTCAAAGTTTAAAAATTAGTATCGGGCCGGACACGGTCCGCGGGCCATTATATGTTGCGTAACATCAATTTAACATACAATACATGCCCTTGATACAACATTCTTCGGTCAAGCCACCGATATGTACTCACTGCAGACTGCACAGCTCTGGCCTCGGTAAGCGAACTGCTTGTCGGAGTATGTCGTTCCCCACCGACCGCATGCCGCAAGACCCGCTAGCACCCAGGAACTTTGCGTTACGGCACGACAGATAGACAGACAGAGAGACACTTGGGCGTTTATATATATATAATGCCGAACGTGCCTACAGTTCGCGGTATTAGGACATACAAAACTTCAGCCACGTTTAAATTGATTTGAAAATGATCGTATTAAGAAACGCATGAAAACAGAATCGAGTGTGTATACAAAATCGGTTGTGTCTATTTAGCTACACGAGTACATAAACAAACCTACAGACTTAAATGATTTTTATGTAGGTAGGAACTGATGAAATCTCAATATCAAAATAATAGTTAATCATCATACATTTTTATATATTTTTTTGGATACTTACTATTTTGATTAGATGATAATTCTATGAATAACTGTCTTTCTACATTTGAATCTAAGATCCATATACAGTTTTGGTGGTAAAAATAATTTAACTCATCTACTGCACTAGTATTAGTAGATTTTATTTCCCCTGAAAACAAATCATAATTAATATATTCATTAACGTACTCACATATTAAACAAAGGTGACTTATGAACTAAAATACATTTTAAATCTTAAAAACCATCAAGTTTCTATCATCCACTTTCTATCTGTAGCTACACCATCTGATAAGGTTTTCGGATGTGTTTTATTAAAATCGGTTCAGTAGTTTCTAAGTTATAATGAAATAGGTGCGCACGGGAAAAACGAAATCAACGTGTTTCGTTCATATTTCACGCATTTTCTTGAAATTATCAGCGACAATATAAGTTTCGTTAGCGGAGAGGTTGATACACGATTTATACACTTCAGAATTGAAAGAATCTGTTCTGTAGCTTAATCCTGGCTTTAACATGTTTATAGTATTGTCTTCTATCACCTAATTAAGAGTAGGTGACAGTAGGAAAATGTAGGTCAATAATAATGAATTGTCCCCAAACCAAGTCTGGCGGGGTGCATTTAAATCAAATAAACAATTAACTGGTGAAAGGAGGTTAAAATGGAAAAAATTTTAAAAATAACTACGGTTAAATTATATAAGTTTATACTTTTTGCCACTGTATGTCGCCTCTAAAACTGTTCATCTATTATAATTTTGTAACTGTCAAATGCGACTTAAAACCTGAATAGGAGTTAAAATACGATTTAGCCACAACTAGAATGAATTTGTTTTCAGCAACGCACTCAACTTGTATTTAGTTTATAAAAGCTGTAAGTAAAACGAGATATAGGAATGCTTGCAACCTGGCATTAATAATATTTACGCGTTCTTCTTTTAGAACGTTTTTTTTTTTTTTTTATGCCATAGCGCTATAGGTAAATGGTCATAAGGACACCCTATCTGACGGAATCATGTTGAACTAATCAAATAGACAAGTTTGTTATAGTTTTGACGCACGTGTTACATTTGTTTGGATTTTTAGATTTTCTATATGTTTGGCAGAAGTGTGATATTTATTAAGAGAACACAAATCAAGACAAAAATATTAATAAATCCTTTCTAAATGTCAGATTGCAACGTATTGTCCCTATGTCAAAAAGTTGTTATTGTTTATTTGGTTAGTTTCGATTTTGCCACTTTGGCGCTGCAATCTTAAAAGGGGTTACCTATACCAAACAATATTAAAATGCACGTACAGTCAGGTTATCTTAAGCTGGTCGGTTGAGCAGTAGCTAGAAATATAGAAGCGGGCATAGTTAGTATTCGTGTAGGAGTCGTGCGGTACTGTCACTACTGGCTTTACTAGAATGCCACAAGTTATGTCTCACTCACTTATCATACTGTCACACTCAGCGCGATACAGTCTCTTACTGGCTGTCTCACAGGAAGCCGGATTGTACATTTTTGTTTCACCCGAGACAATCAGACCAATTCTGTAACTCAGTTACTATGATAATAGTAACTAAATATGTCACTATGAGCAAGGTCAGTTACTATCATGAATGAAAGTCATTATACTTTTTATAATATTTTATGTTGTAGTAACGTTATTACACAGTAACTTTTTACAGAATTGATCTGTATACGGCCTACCTCTCCGCTATCGTTGACAAGCACATGAGAATTCAACTGCACCTACATTCGATGTTGTTACGTGATTTATTTGTCGCATTAGCCGTTGCACTTTTTCAATACCCTGCGTGTTACAACAACGACCAGGGACAGATTCTAATAGAAACTTATCTGAATATCTCGTATATTTAATTTTAAAATTACCTAAAACTTCTGAATGAACGCGCCACTGTTTTAATATAAGACGAATTTATGCATCAGCTGTTTATATTTACATTTCCTGTTGTGTTTACGACAATGGTTTTCCTAATAAATAGCTCAAAAAGCAAAGAAAAGTGTTAAAAATACCACCCACTCAAGTTTTTATTGCCCCATTAAAAAAGGCAATAAAAAGTTTTACTTAAATACTAAATTTGATTACAAAAAACGATGCATGGGGCACAGGTCAGTTACTCAATTTCACATCCGGAGGGTTGATAAAAAAATGAATGCTTATATGCAAATGAAAATTTATTTAGTTCATGATTTACGATGAATACCCCTGTGTACCCTTGAGTAGACCCCTGCTAATAGATATGTCATTTGTAACATCATGCCTGATTACTAACCTGATTGAGCCATAACTGTGTTAACGCCACACATAGCATCATTATTAAAGGTATATGATGCTGAAAATTCAAAGCCTTTTGTGTTCCAACTGAAATGAGCAACTGAATACACAACACTAAGTGGACTCCAACTTCGTACACTTACAGGCATCCATTCATACTGTAAACAATATACACTTATAACATATTAGTTTTGCTAGTATCTTGGGGCTAGAAGCAGACGACACAGGATTCAGGATACAGGACACAGGACACAGGACCGAGATGCGACTAGCGACTAGTTTAAAATCATTAAATATTCAAATTGTGTATAATTTGAACTGACTGATAGTTATCATGATTATGCACATTGTGTTTAAGGACTGAATTGTTGCCGTAGTTTGGACCCATTTGGCTTCCGGCTGGGAAATAATGTCATATGTTAAGTTGGAAACTTAGTGACGTCACGGTTAAAGCTACAGGATTTTCATGTTCGGTTAGTTTTGCACACTACATAATTTCCTTTAATATAAGTCCAATTAAACAGAATTCACATCAAAAAGGTTATTGACGCTAAAGTGTTAAAGTATTAAAACTTGAATGAGTCTTACCTGAAAATCTCCACATAAACAAGTCAGAGGAGTCCCTTCTGAAATTAGTATTAAATGATCATAAGGTTTTGTCGATTTTGACATTGGCACACAGACACAACCACCGTCTCCGCACTGCGTTTGGCATTCTGTGTTTTTGGACAAGCGATTCAAACTGCGAATCTAAACAAAAAAACACACAAGTTATAACTATAGCCACTGCAAGCAGATGTGCCATAAGTTCAAAAAGAAATTACATACGGATTGGCTATGGAAAATAAAAGTAATGTAAACAGCAAGCTTTAGAGTTAACTGTCATCACTGTTGTTGTTGTAATAAGTTTATATTGCTATATAAAGCTTGCAGTAGACATTATTTTATTTTTCCATAACCAATCCTTATGTAATTTCTTTTCGAACTCATGGTACAAATTGTACACTACACAAAAGAGCTATAATAAGAGGAGGCCCTAATTAAGTATTAAAAAGCAATTCTCTATTCGTGGTGAACAAAAGCAGTGCCGGACCAAGGTATTTCTACGCCCGAGGCAAAGTACCAGTCTTGCGTCCCCATCCTTGGTGATGAGCAGAAAAAAAAGATAAATTGAAGTAATTCCCATAAAAAAGGCTGATCGAAGTGATGAACAAAAAAAAATTGATGTGTAGACAGTGGCGGATCTAGCTTTTTAGGGGCCCAGGTCTTAAAAATGGCAAGGGGCCCTACACATGCTCTCCACTTATGTTGAATATTTTATTTTGTAAGTGAAGAGCAAAAAAAAAAAGTTCCTCACCTCTCAAATCTAAGTGAAGAGCAAAAAAAAGGTCCTCACCTCCCAAATCTAAGTGAAGAGAAAAAAAAGGTCCACACCTACCAAATCCAAGTGAAGAGCAAAAACAAAAAAGGTATCTGTCCGAGAGGTTGGGGGCCCAGGGCTTAAGCCCTATTAGCCCGTATCTAGATCCGCCTCTGTGTGTAGACATTTCTGGACTTTGTTAGTATCTAGCAGGTAACCACATATTGTGGGTACATGTTAAAAATCATAAAACTCGATAACTTTTGAAGGAGACTTACAAGCATACTTAATTACGAGATGTGACCGCATTAAAACAGCCGCCCAGTTCTAGAGTTAGTTAATTAAATATTGCTAGCACGGTGTTGCAATAAATTCGATAACTCCCGAAAAATTATTAGATCAAAAACCCCTGTTGTACTATTCAAGGTCACATTAATGTTATATAAAGCTTTCATTACTCAGATTTTTTTCAGATTGTTAGATTAATTCCCCCCTGAGTTATTGTGTGTGGAACAAAAGTTTTTTAAACATATTTTGGCAAAAATTGTGTTTAAACCACTAAGTACAAAGGTAAAAACTATTTTTCGTACCTTAATCTACATCAGAAAAGTTTTCTTTTGTTACCACACAATAAATTTTAAAATAGTATATTATATTACTAGGAGTAGAACGCGCTCTTTTTTGTGCTGAGCTCAAATGTTGCTGCCGAGGCGCAGCCGAGGCTTGCATATTGAGCGAAGCACAAAAAAGGCGTTCTACTCCGAGTGACATATACTATTTTTTCTTCAAGCGTAGGTATTAAAAATTTGCAACCATAAATACTTATGAATTTATTAGCAGCTATTGCTGCTAATTCCGGCGGTGTACATTGAATTGGTTGAGACAATTTTTAATTTTTGATCTTTATATTGTGTATTTTGTAACTAATCACAGAATGATCACAAAATAATAATAAAGTAACTCACTAATAACGTAACTAACTTTTGAATTCACTACAAACATATTAAATTGACAGATGTTTTGTTTATGGCGACTGCTGCCATCAGTGCCATCTGTTGATAACTATATGAACTATTTACTAGCATAAAAATGTTCACATTTTGTTACTAGTAAAAAAATGTATCATTTCTACCGAATGTATTGAACAATGTAATGTTAGCATTATAATCCGCTTGAAGAAAAATAATATTTTTTTAACCACACATAAAAGACGATATATTTCGAAAACAAATCTGATCTAAAATTACTATTCCGGTTTCTATCAGTGTACAATTTTGAAATTTCCTTTCCAATTCGTGGATTTTTAGATTAACCCATATCGTCGGCTTACTTGTAAAACCTTCTAAGTCCGATTTTCGACTATTTTGATATTTTTGTTTTATTATTTTTGTATTATTTTACGGAATACATAATAAATAATACGGAATAATATAATCATAAAATATTTTGCCTATTGTAACTGAAATTGTATTACTGATATTTCATGAAAATTTTATAAACAGAGTTCTAAAATAATGGTTGTAGCAAGCTTTTTGCCTCTCCTGAAAAGTTATGCTTCTCGGACTTAGAAGTATTTCCAGGTAAGCCGACGATATGTGAAAGAAGGTATAGCACAAAAGTTTTATGACATTTTTGGCGAAAATTGTATAAAAATATTTATTTTTTTTCAAAAATAAAATTTTGCTCGTTTATCTACGCATCAAGAGATTTTATTTGATATCCTTTTTAAAAAATACATATTTCCTTCGTTAAATAGAAATTTAATTGGTATTATATTTTTTTATTATTGGTATTATGTTTATATTTTTCGGACGATGTTTTTTTTTTAAGTCTCAGTATTTTTACTATATGTGAGTCAAAGAACTGTATATACATGCCAAATTTCAACTCTCTAGGTCTAGCCGGTTTGCCACAATCTCAGAGAAACCTTTTATCTACAACTATATAGTTTTATCATTTAAAAAAAATAGGAAATTTGATTTAGAAACAGAAATTCTGAGCGTCAATTGTAAAAGTGTAGAACGTACGTCATTAAGATGGCTACGAAACCATCAGCTGATTGTAACCTACAACAATGTTGATAACATATTTTAAAAAAACATATTATTTTAAACATTGTTTTAGATTACAATCGGTTGATGGTAAGTCATATTGATAACGCCGTCTTGATAACGCCAGCTTCATGACGTCAGTTCAGAAGTTATTCAATTGACGCTCAGAATTTCTGCGTTTTTAAATTAATTTTAAAATTTTTCTAATTATAAACTAAATATTTGATGCTAAAATATTGTATTTGACTCGCATATAATGGCTATATTACACTCGGATGATTACAACGTTCACCTACGGCTCGAGTAGCAAACTTCATCCTCGTGAAATATAGTCTCTATTATATGTTGTTAAATAGAATACTATTTTTTCTTTAAAATTAAATATTAGTTTCGATGATACAAATACCCTAATGATAAATTTTGAATACACGGTAAATTTTGGATTTTGAAAAATTAACTGGCCTAATAGGTTCCAATGTGGAGAATCTCCAAACAGTAGGCACTCGAAAAAGTGTTGGAAGATAACTACTCTACTGTTTTCCATTTGGTGGAAAACAAATTAATTAAGGGAAAATAAAATGATAATATATAGAATAATTTTAATGATTCTGAATGGTTCTTAACCTTTTTCGACCACCAGAATTGCAACGTTAAATCGGATTCCCAATCCCTGTTTATTAAAGTTGAATATTAACCTAAAACATCGAAATTCAGCGTTAAATTTCATATTTTCCTGAATGGATTTGGAAATCCATATTGTAGGAATTTAAATTTTTATTATTCCACTTGTACTTTTATTGGAAAACGCGTGGTAAATAATGTTAAAAATCCTTCGACCCAAGTAATTTTTAAGGACTTTTAAGAAATAAATTATTTAAATATCATGCGTCCTCGTTAATACGCTTTGGGACCGTACCACTTTCCTTACCCTTTTAATCCGGATTTAATTTAAACAATTTTAACAAATCTTGAGCAAATTAAAGAGGATAGTACATATAATGAAGTGGAACATAAAATGTAATTTAAATCGCTGTTCTTTTTTTAGTAGTTATACTTTTATAACATCATTATTATGATTTTACAGAATATAGGAAAATATTTAAATCAGGGCTGTTTGAGATAATTCTGTCACTAATTTCAAACTGTCAAACTTGACAGTTTGATTATGTGAACAAACAAACTTGTAATTCTAGTTAAGACAAACAATTCTGTTTTCATAGTCTACCAAACTTTTATTTTACCTTTTTTTCACACGTTATTAACAAAGTTTTTTTTGTAAAAAAACGTTATTGAATTACAAACAAATAAAATAATTCAGAGTTAATAACAAACTGCGCATTAAACTTTTTATTTCAAGAGATTTTTATTGGGCTTTTACAAAATATAATGTTTTACTTTTTAGGTGATTCGTAGGTATAAGTTAGTTAGTGTGTTGGGCAAGTGCCATGGGCACGAGAGGCCTGAGGGGCGCCTATCGTGCGTTTTTTTCTTTGTTTTTTGTCATCACTTGTGTTTTAGAAATGAAACCTGTCTATTAAAAGAAAAATGATGTCCTCCTTAAATAAAACGAAAAAAGATAAAAATGGCGCTATTTTAGATTAAATTAATTAATTGGCCAAGGGCGCCAAAAACATTGCTACGGTTTTGAGTGTGTGGCTAGTTGTGCAGAAAGAAGTGAGGCGCGCACCCAGATTTTTTTCTTGGGAGGGGGGTTAGAAGACAAAATTGTTTTATAGGGGCAGGGATGGACCGGGACCTATATTTTTGATAGGAAAAAAACGTCTAAAACCAAAAAGGACTTAACATTACAAATTTAAGTATGTCTTAAAAAATTGATGTGAAGTGTGACTTTTCACACATTTCAGGGTTTCGCAGGTATTTAGTAAGTGAATGATGATTATTTGCGATGCCGAAACAAATTTTAGGTAAAAACATTTTTTTGTTAATTTTAATTCGAATGACTAATACCATTATTTAGGTTTCTAAATATGTGCAGTATTTTTTTATATAGCAAGGTTCATTAAGATTTTGAAAATTGCGCCTATGGCTTCCATTGGTTGTTTAAGTCATAAGCTCCGCCCCTCTGATTTCGTTTACATTCAAACATAAAATTAAATTATAATTTCAACACTGGTTATTAAATTTACGCTTTTAAAAATTAAATGCAACATTTGCCAAAATATAACTAGAATTTTGACAAAATAATTTAACCAAATAAAAATGCGAAAAAATAAAATTGACAGGGACCGAACCGTAGTTTGCAACTTAGGAAGCAAGAACGCTAACCATTAGCCTACGGACGTTTACTCGTATACTGTGTTACATAGCGAATTAAATATTTTACATATTTTAGTTAAAAACACAAAAAATGTGTTATTTTCCGTAAACATAATCTGATTAAAGATTCCTGTTGTACTATTCCGGTTCACACCAATGTACATTACTTAAAATTTTTTCAGATTTTTAGTTTAAACCATCTGGGCTACAGGGTGTGGGATAATTTTTTTTCTGCACAATTTTGGCAAAACTCGTGTCAAAATAATTTATTTTGCAAAAATAAAATTTTGATCATTAATTCTCGTACTAAGGGCTTTCACTTGATACCCTACTCAGAATTTTAAAAAAATATTATTTTTTTCGATGAGCAAATTATTATATTTTCAGGGGATATGTTTTTTAGATGTTTTAGTATTTTTCCTATGTGCGGGCCAAAGAGTTGTATAACATGCCAAATTTCAAGTCCCTAGGTTTAGTAAAATAATTTTTAGGGTTTTGTTGGTATGACCAAAAAACCCTTATACCGTCATTTTGTCGTCTGTCTGTCTGTCTGTCAGTCTGTCTGTCTGTCTGTTCGGTAAAAATTGTAGCCAAACGGCTAAACCTAGAGAGTTGAAATTTGGCATGCTTATACAACTCTTTGACCCGCACATAGGAAAAATACTAAAACATCTCAAAAACATATCCCCCCAAAAATATAAACAAATATGTGCTCATCGAAAAAAAAATTTTTTTTTTTATAATTATGAGTAGGGTATCAAATGAAAGCCCTTGGTACGTGGATTAACGATCAAATTCTGTAGCCCAGATGGTTTAAACTAAAAATCTGAAAAAATTCTAAGTAATGTACATTGGTGTGAACCGGAATAGTTCAACAGGAATTTTTGATCAGATTAGGTTTTTGGAAAAAAAACGCATTTTTTGTGATTTTTGGCTAATAATGTACACAAGTTATAGCTTTGTAACACGCCACACTGGAACGTGTGTGCTGGTCTAGTGGTATTTCACGCTGATTTTTCATCCAAGTAACCCGATCCGAAAGGGATCGAACCCTGTGAGAAGAGATTAAATTATTTTTTGTTTTTTTTTTTTAATTTTTATATTGTTTAAATTATTTTTTCAAAATTCTAGTTATATTTTGGCAAATGTTGCATTTAATTTTTAAAAGCGTAAATTTAATAGCCAGTGGAAATTGTTTAAATTATAATTTAATTCTGTTTCAATGTACACGAAATCAGAGGGGCGGAACTTATAACAACCAAAGGAAGCCATAGGCGCAATTTTTAAAATTCTTAATGAACCTTGGTATATAAAAAAAATACTGCACATATTTAGAAACCTAAATAATGGTATTAAGCGTTCGAATTAAAATTAACAAAAAAAATATTTTAATATAAAATTTGTTTTCGCACCTGCAAAACCCTGAAATGTGTGAAAATTCACACTTCACATCAATTTTTCTTTCTTAGTTTTTGTAAAAACTTAAAAGGTAGCCCTCGTAGTATTAAAAAAATATGTATTTACAAAATAAAACAATTTTTGACTCGTTTACAATCAAAACTGAATTCAAAAATTGTTGGCTCGTACTAAACAGCAAATCCTGAAAAGTGTAAATTTACACTTCACATTAATTTTTCTTATGTGTGTATATTTTTTCTTTTTAAACCGTTTTTAAATGTTAACATAAAAGCATGTGTTACAATGTAACTTGAATAATCCGGTAGAAAAATAGAATTAAGCTTTCATAGTAAGATTAAAAATCTCAAATTTTTAGTTTTCTATTCCAACATTTCAAAACATCGTCCTTTTTAGACTTTCCGCACACGGGGCTATTCTGAAGGTACTCGTTGGCGACGCGAATTAGCAACGGGTAACTTGCGACCACGTCGTTGAATTAAATTGAAAATGACTTGCAAATACGCGTTAGTAACTCGCATCACCAATGAGTACTTTCAGAGTAGCTCTATGTGCGGACGGCCCTGCTCAGAGCTACCCGCAACTTTGCGGCCAGCTTTGAGTTTCTCTGAAAATAACAAGTTAAAACATAACTCTACTCAAACTCCCAAACCGAAAGACTCCACTGATATGTCTGCCAGCTGACATAGCCTATAAATATGAAAATGTTGTTTCTACGCATATTATGTCACGGGCTTTTTCTCTTTTGAACGGACTCAACGTCCGCATTTATCATTTATCGAGCATTTTTGTTCGGGCATATTTGTTCGTTACGTGTGTACGCGACTTAAAAGGATGAACTTTATCTTCAACAAGAGTTTTATATTTGCCTATAAAACCCTATAACAGAATTACCGTTCAAACTGGTCATTCAAATTACCTTATCCCGAAACTAACCCAGTTTTGTGTGTCTGCCTTCAAATGAAATTTGTTCTGTTATGTATAAATGTAAATACCGTCAAAGTAATGCTCTGATTGGCTCCTGGAATGAACTGTTGGCTACATCTCAAAGGACCTTCAATGTTCCAGTAAAGGTGCTGACTTCCAGGATTGCTGATTGTGCCGGCTGAAGGACTACTCATTCCGTAGAAATTTACATCGCATATTGTACTCGGTTGCAATGTTCCACGGATTTGTTCTAGAAAAAATTAAACAGTATAAAATTAGTACAATACGTTTACTATAAACGATAATAACACAGACAAGAATGTACATGAGTATGCCCAACGGCAAAAGCAGTTAAACGCCTTTGACAATTTCTTTTTTAAAAAGCGAAAAAACTTACATATTTTCATTCAAGTTTATTTATTTTTTAGTTCAAGAAAAAATCATTGTTTTAGTAAAATAAAATGTATACAATATGGCATCAAAATTAGAATTTATAATTAGAATTTATAAAATATAATGCTATTAACTGATTTTGCACGTGGACAAATGCCTTTAGTTAATTTTGGAACTGTACCACCATTTTTATTTTCTTTACATTGAATTAAACTGAGTTTTTATAATTTTCAAGTATTTTCATTGAAAGAAAAAAATAATTATAAGAAAAAAGAAAGAAGTACATTAGCATAAAATTTATAAAATTATTTTAAGTATCCTGTTTGTCATATAATATTTTTTATATTTTAATGTTTCATTTTATTTTAAATTGTACTAATATTTTATATTATGACGAATGTAAAAAACTCAAATTTTATTAACATGAATAAATATTATTTCTATTATTATTATTATATAGAAAATAATACTTTTGCAAACTGAAGTTTGATGTCCTATTTAGGTAATATGATTTAACTTATTTTGCAATTGTAAATATAACTGATTCATAGACGGATATCCGCAGGTTATCCGCGGATTATCAGTAGATTATCCGCTATATCTATCAATTTTCTGTGGATCGGATGCGGATATAGAATATTTATCCGATGATCCGTACTTTACTCTTTGTATAGTTCAAATCGTGGTACAAATAATGACTAATAACGAATATTTGTACTGGCTAATAGCCTTTGTAGCTAAGACCATAATATTTAATACGAAAAATAAACAAAAATAACGAGTAATATCACTCTCCAAAAATGCTTGCGCAGTTAACGAGTATTTTAACAGACATAGGGTAATTATTTTTGTGCAGTTCTTTAAAAGAGTGACTGGTTGAGCTAATTTGAAGTGTTTTAATCACTGAGTTCATCACGTGGTTTGTGTAACAGATGCGAGTAGTATATATGCTAATCTTAAATATAAAGTTACCATTTTATACCGTTTTTATCAAATAATTATTTAAGTTTTGGTTTCGGATTTCATTCAGGAAATATTTTGTCACGATTATAGAGTACAGATATCAGAACGGCGCGAGGGTTGTTGGCGCCTCTAGGCAAGGTATAATGTGGTGCCCTTAGGCAAGACTTAATTCAGCGCCCCTAGGCAAGACATAATTCGGTGCCCTCTAAACATAATTCTATGGAGGTATTAGAAAAAAATTAAATTAAATTGTTACATGCTACACATAAATACATAAAAGTTTTAATATCATGGCCTTCTGGCGCACCCAGCCCGTGGCGCCCCTAGGCCCACGCCGCCTAGACTCGCCTAATGGGAAAAAAACGGCCCTGCTCTAGGCACACAGATCGCATATATACTACACTATCCAAATTCCAGACTGGTATTTTTAGTTTTGATGTTGTTTCAAGAATTCAAGCTACATTATTAATAAATTGTCGTAAAACTGAAACACGTTATTAATTGTTGAAGTTAGTTTTTCTTTTATTTTTTCTTCTTATTAATTATTATTTTTAAATCAATTTGGCGCCCTTTTCCACTGATCACCTGGGGCAAGTGCCTCGCTCGCCTCACCCTCATCCGACTGTGATAGATATGTATATGTTTATTTATTTTTTAAATTATGTTGAATAACCAATGAAAATAAATGTGCAGATGCGGACCGGATGCGGGTATTCTATTTGTAAAAGTTGCGAATGCAGATCGTAAATCTTATCGAAAGTTTGGGCGCGGAACCCCAATCTTAAAAAAAAAAAACTTTAAAAATTTATTAAAAATGCACAACAAATCACAGTACATTACTTAAAAAAAATTACAGTACAATATCTACAAACACTGAACATAAAGAAATGTTTTATTTTTATTGCAATTATATCTATCCGGGCTTTAAAAGTTATTTTTTTTTATCTATGAAATAGCTACATTACAACCCCGGACGAAGATTGAGGCTCGATGCGTGGCGGAGGGCCCTTATGCGCTCAAGGGTGTAAATTTTTTTTCGGTCTGAAGTACGTACAATGTGTTACACACAATTGGTAATTACTTTTGTATTTATTTTTAATATTTTACTAGCTGGTGTTACCGTGCTTCGCTACGGTATTTAATTACTTTAAATCCAAGAAAATAGAACATAGCGCGCACAACGTTAAAGTTATAAAACGATAATATAATTTTCACTTAACTATTAGGCGTTGGGAAGTAAAGAATTCTCTAGCAGTGCCATCTATCAGAGTCGTAACAATGTTTTTGGCGCCCTTGGCAAATATTTAAAATAGGGCCCTTGGGAAATACTTAAACTAGACACATGTAAATTAATTTAACCTAAAATAGCGCCCTTTTTATGTTTTTTCCTTTTAATGTTTGTAATTTTAATACCCTCTGATTGTGACGATACATGTACCGTATACCTTCTACTAATTTTACGATTACAGCACTGCTAATAGTATTTGAGAAGTTGTTTTTATATATCATGGCGGAAAACACGATCGCGCCCCTCAGGCCACGCACCCTGGCATTTGCCCCGATGTCAGGGCGTTGCTACGGCTCTGCCATCTATTGGTAAGTTCCGCACCAAATAGCGACATACATGTACAACTTTCAACATTTCTGTGCATGCGTACACTTTACACTGTGATAACTCCGCTACTATCAATCTTTGTTGTACCTATAGTGTAAAATACTTTATGATTCTGCGTCAAATGCTCTAATTTATTGTTCGGAAATAATTGATACTACAAAACTCTGATGTTACGCACCCATAAACTTTATAATACAAAAACTATTACGTTTAAAAAGATAAAATTGCCCAATATCGGTGCATGCTAGGTATATGCACTCGCGCACTTTTTTTTTTGATCTAGTTAAAATCTACATTTTTGTTTATATTATGTCAATATATCTCTTAAGGATTTCAGCCTATGTTTTCAATTCAAACTGAAAGGAGAGTGCGAAACTGATGGTTTACCCCCCATAGCGCCCCCTAGGGGCACATGGTTAGTTAGTTAGTTAAAATTTTTGGCGCACAGCAACAAAGGCTATTTGCGCCTAACGCAGCCCGTCTAAATGATTAGACTATATATTAAAAACAATACATTAGCCAATCGTTCATATATAATTAGCTACCGTGTGTTAGTGATTTTGTAACACCGTGACGTCATTTTTCCTAAGTTCTCGTGATTGGCTAACTGGGAAACAGGGTGTTCCCAGTTTGACTTGATTGACAGGTATTTTGCAGATATATTCTCTAAGAATCTACAAATATAATTACATACATAAATGTCTAGGGTTTCGTAGGCATAAACAAGAGACTCCTATATGCTTTGACCGATGTGAACAATATTTTGCAGATTTTATAAGAATCTGCGGATAAAATAACATACAGAAATATCTAGGGTTTCGTAGATATAAATAAAAAACTCTAGACACTCCTATATTCTTTGATCGATATAAAAAACATTTTGCAAATTTATTCTCTAAAAATCTGCGGATAAAACATCGTATAGAAATATTTAGAGTTTCGTAGGCATAAATAAGAAACTGTAGACACTTCTATATTTTTTGATCGATATGAAAAATATTTTGCTGATTTATTATTTAAAATTCTGCGGATAAAATAACCTATAGAAATGTATAGGGTTTCGTGGGCATAAACAAGAAACCCTTGGGTACTCCTATATCCTTTGACTGATATGAACAGTATTTTTTCAGATTTATTTTCTAAAAATCTACGAATATAATTATATGCATAAATGTCTAGAGTTTCGTAGGCAGAAACAAGAGACTCTAGATACTCCTGTTTCCTTTGACCGATATAAACAATATTTTGCAGATTTATTCTCTAAGAATCTACGAATATAATTACATAAATAAGTATCTAGGGTTTCATAGGCATAAACAAGAGACTGTACATACTCCTGTTTCCTTTGACCGATATGAACAATATTTTGCAGATTTATTCTCTAAGAAACTGCGGATAAAATTTTATATATAAATGTTTTGGATTTCGTAGGCATAAACGAGAAACTCTAGACAAGCCTACATCCTTTAACTGATATGAACAATATTTTGCAGATTTATTCTCGAAGTATCTACGAATATAATTACATATAGAAATGTCTATGGTTTCGTAGGCATAAATTAACGTCTCAATTTATTTTTAGTTTTAACAATATAAATGTAATGTACTAAGTAAAAATGAATCGTTTTCTCATCTTAAAAAGTTAATGAATAAATAATCTAACTATATAATTAGCAAGTGTCTGTATGTAGTGTCGGTAACATTATGAGGTCAATTTTTCTAAAGTTCTCGTGATAGGCTAATTGGGGACACCCTGTTTCTTGATGAGCTGACAGGTGACGCCCTCTCCCGTTATTAGCTAACTGGTGATATCCTGTCCCATGATTCGCAGACTGGCGACGAATTTAGGATACGTTAAAAAATAAAACCAAATACACATACAAACAATTGAAATTTTTATATTATAAATCCGTCATTGTTGACGGGTAATAACCTAGTAAATAAATAAAATCATTGAAAATACGCGTACTCAATAAAAGAAATCTTGCACTGACAAACACAAATAAATAATATAAAAAGTCTGTTCGAAAATATGGACAGACTCAGGGTGATGGTAAGAGGCTGTAAAGGGGGTAATTGCCATCGAATATCACAGTCAATAACTAGAAACACATTAAAATAAGGTGCAAGACTTCACACATAAAACAATAAGTTCGATTTTCTCAGGAAGAGTATCAGCCTATCCATGAGTACCCTGTCGTCACCTAAAGCAACAGAGGCACATGGGTGAAGTTGGAACACTCACTTATTAAATTTTTCTCGGATTAATTTACCCCCCTATATTAAATTTGGTGAAATTGGGTCTATCCGTTTGACTTTGTATAAAGAACAGACAAACAAACAGAAATTGATTTTTATATATAAGATGACGCATTTGTCTGTTGCAATGGAATTGTTATGTGGTTGTTTGTTATGTAAACAATACCTTTGACAAGTTGTCAATTAATAAACTTGACAATTAATTTTGTAATGGATAGTGACGAAGAAATTTTCATCAGTTTTTGAAACATATATTATTTCAATACTGATGAGACTTCTGTTTTTAGTGGAAATAAAAATGCCAATTGACTATTTTTTTTTTTCAACATTTGCTGTCCTAAAGCTAAGCGAACTTTACTCAAGCGAACAAGAAAGTAAACATATTCAAGTTAAATAATGAAACAACAGACAAATATGAACCAAATAAGGGGTCTAAAATTTCAAATACAAAACTCTTTGATATATGTTTACAACAGATTAAAAACAAATACTATAATTTTCCAAAATGTATACGATAAAGTTATTAAAAATGAGATAAATTTAATATTGTTACGTGGTATTTTTAAAATAAATGTCATTAAGCTTTATATAGATCGCATTTAAAACATTGATGGAGTGGTAAACGCAGTACTGGTCTTATAGCCCAGTGTTTATTAACTGCCAGTGCGCGAACCATTGTTTCCAACTTCTAATATTATTTGCAACTAATCGCTTGTTCAAAATCCACTATTTTTAACACTGAACTTTTAAATTTTCATTTGTTTGTAGAGATTAAAAAACAAATGTTAAATAGAAATCTATATACTATATAAATTAAATACAGTTTTAGAAATGATGTAAAATTTAACCATTCACTTCGATAATTTTGGGTATGCTTGAATTTGTTATTGTTCGCCATCTAAAAATGACAATCCATGAATTTTGATCCGGTGACTCCGGAAATGTTGTCAATTTTCCGGGTTACAGGGCAAATTTAAAAACCTCCGGAAATTAAAAAAATTATTACTGAACTTGAAAAATACGTCGAAATAGTAGGTACAAAAGTAAAAAAAAAGAAGAAATGAAATAAGTCTATTTTTACTAATGTGTGATGGCAGTGGAAGAGATAGACAGCAATATGAGGCGTGTTGGAGATAATCAAACAACACAAACAAAAACTGTTTATTAATTCTGCAAGTTTAAAGAATTTATGTTGAATTATTTAGATTAGGGGTCGGCAACCAGCGGCCCGTCGAATGATTTCATGCGGCCCATTAATAAGAAAATATAATGTTTACTTTTACGTTAATACGTATACTCGGCGTAAATAAGAACTAAGATCGTAAAAAAATGAGATTACGAAAGGAAGTATGGCCCGCCAAATACATTTGTTAGGACCCGCGATGTAAAAAAAATTTACCTACTGAATGCGGCCCGTGACGTAAAAAAGGTTTCCAGTCCCTGATTTAGATCAATTAACAGGAGAATCAGAATTTGTATTGATGAAGGCGATGGTCACATATCCTATCTTGTTTAGTTTACAAGTTTATTATTTCATTTATTTAAGGTTGTTTGCAAAGTTAAGTTTGTTTAGTTAAGGTTTAAAGCAAAATTTAAATTAGCGTAATTGTTCTGTAGTGTCAAAGGTTATGTGAGCTATTCTAACCTTCCAAATTTATTCACAGACATACGTCATTTTTTTCTCGTCCTATTCTACATATTGCTAGCTACGGTTTGCGAAATAGTTTGAACAATCCGCAAAAAATATTTTAAATAATAAAATTTATTGATTATTGTACAGGGTGAGGCAACACGTTCATCTTGATTATTTCCTTAATAAAAAGAGTTATAAAAATATTTTTCAAATAAAACTTATTCGAGGTAATGGGGGTCAAACTATAGCGACATCAATATTTATACAGTTAATAACTATTTTTCAAATATCACTACACATATTATTTAACAAAATGTTATAGAGCTTTTATTTCTCTTTTCAACGGTGTAAAACTTTTATATCCTTAGATAACAATATTTTTGAGAAAAGCGACTTCTTGTGGTCTTAAAAATAATAAGTGATTAGTTTATTATTCCTAAAAATATGGTCACTTGCCTACGCCGATGATATAGTGGTATTAGCAAAGAACGCAACCGAGCTTAAAGATAAAATTAAGAGATACGAAAGATACCTGAGAGGAAAGAAAATAAGACTTAGTGCAGAAAATTGAGAATAGAGGGTGGAAGAGAAAAGAAAGAATGTTCGAATCGGGAAGGACAAGAAATTAGAACAAGTAACGGAATTTAGATACTTGGCGAAAATGCGAAAATGGCGATGGGAAAAGTGGGGAGTATCAGATGTTTCCATTTGATACCTTAATACAAGGAATTCTCCTCTATGGCTCGGGAATATGGAGATGGAAAGAGTGGGAAGAAGTAGAACGAACACAAGAAACGTACATTAAATGGACATTGGGATTAGACAGGCAAACACCGAGCTATATATTTCTATCGGAAACAAAGAGGGACAAAATAAGACTAAAAACCGGAACAAGAGCTGTAAAATACGAACAAAACACTACGAATACTTGTCTATTAGAAAACTCGTCGCTTCGCGACTCGTTTTCTAACCAAGACGCGTGCGGCAAAATCATGCCTAATGAAACTTATGTTTTAATATACTATAATTTAATCTTTAGTTTAAAAAAGTATTGTAGAGCGAGTGAAATGTTTGTGACAAATACAGTAAATTCATGTATGGCTGTACTTGTATATGGGCTGTACTAAGGAAATATGTTCATAGTTTGCGGGAAAGACTTTGGGCGCCGTGCAACGAGCTTGTACAGTACTGTTTAGATAGCACTAAGAATTTCCTTACTTACTGGGCACTACAACTCATTCATTAACTCTTTGAGCGGTCTCTTCTACGAGTTGTGACCATATTTCCACAATTTACTACAAACTCAAACCATGTTTGCTATATTTGTAATTTCTTGTTCTCTGTTAACTGTATATTCTGTTTTCTGTTTCCGTTATGTATTTTGTGGATTTTTGTTTGTTTGTAAATATGTGTTTTTTTGGCTCTTGAGCCGTTAAATAAATATATTATTATTATTATTATTTTATTAATTAATTTATTTATTTATTTATTCATGATAAGCATTAACAGGTCGGAACCCAATTAATACAATAAATATATAACAAATATGTGTAAATTAACAAATATAAAAATAAGATGGTATTAATTTACAAAAAAAAGGAGAAAAATAATACTAATATTAAACATATAAATACAAATATCAAAAAATGAATTGGGCGTGGAGAGTTTAGACAAGCTTTTTAAATGACCCCAAAGTCACATCAAATATGTCTATGGAACTCTGACTCTTCTCGCATAGCGAATTGAACAGATGGCATATCCTGTCAATTGATGTATTATCGCCATATATAGTCCTATGCTGAGGGATCTGGAACGTGCTATTACTCCTTGTGGCTCTACTAGGCACCCTAATTGGAATTTTGCTCAGGAGTTCAGGCGAAGGTATTGTGCCGTTTAATATTTTGTGCAGGAAACATAGCCCGCTTACATCTCGTCTCAAACAAAGTGACTGTATGCCTACCAAGGTCCTTCTTTGTTCAGCTGACAACATGGTGCGGTCAATATGCAATTTGTAAAGCAAGTATTTTACAAATTTGCTCTGCACATTCTCTAATCTTTTAACGCATGTTGATTGGTGTGAGTTCCACACCACGCTCCCATATTCTAAATGACTTCTAACAAAATCTAAGAGTTATAATATTATTATAACTCTTTTTATTATGGAAATAATCGAGGTGAACATAAGTGTTACCTCATCCTGTACATTTAATAAATTAAAATATATGACATGCCTTTTTATTAGAATGTGTGTATCTGAGCGCCCCTCACAGCGTGACGCCCTGAACCTATGCCCTTTTCACCTTGGCCTTTCGCTAGTTCTGGTAGTTACATATAGAAAGAGAAGAGAGATAAAGAATAGTGAAATAGATGAAAAGTAAAAAATAAAAGGGTAATATGAAACTTGTTACGTACTGCATATTACTTAAACGTATTGTAAGTTGTAAGTGAACTGCATTAAAGTTGTTCTTCTGTTGACATATGTCTACTGCAAGAAACCTGGTTGCGTCACAGTGAAACAGGAATAGACCAAGAGAATATTTATTTGGGATTTACGTCAGAAGCTCTGTAGCTCACCAGTTGGGATTTTCCAGCCATCAATATTTGAAAGTTCAATATTGAACATGCTAAATTAAAACAGAATTTGGCTAGTCATCTAATAAGAAGAGCAGATGGCCGATAGACAAAAAATACTGATGTCCGGTTACGTAAAATATTTACAACAAGTTATAAGCTAAATCTAGATATAAAAAAAATGCGTTGCAGTATCGCGATATAAACTCCATTCACAATAAATATGAGATGACGTCACACTTGGTTAATTTAAGTACCAACGTTATGATATGTTTTAATCAATATCAATCCATAACTCAGTTAGTACATTTATTTATTTAATGTTGGTAGATTTTTTCAATGTTGTCAGTTTAAAATTGGATTGTTCAATCGTTATTTGTCAGGTTGACGTTTAGGTACTTACAATTAAGAGTGAGGTTATATTTTATTTTTTTTTTTAAATTTAATTGTAATAAAAATGCCCAAAGCTCTTAGTAGCTGTGCTCAAAGGATGGTTTTGTCTCTTATTAATTATTTTGAAAGATAATTAATTTGATTTTAGGAGAGCATGTTACTGTCGACACTATTAATATAAAATTACATGAAAGGGGTACCTTAGTAAACTACCATTTCTAACAGAGTGATTAAGACTAAAATTTAAGGGTTTTTTAAAACTCATAAAAGAGTATTAGATATCAAATTTTAGCTTGATCGTAGCTATAGTTTTCGAGATATAGGTTGAGTTAATTTTAAAAAATTGCAATTGTACCTTAGTAAACTACCATTTCTAACAGAGCGATTGAAACCAAAATTTAAGCGTTTTTTAAAACTCATAAAAGAGTTGTAGATATCAAATTTTAGCTTGATCGTAGCAATAGTTTTCGAGATATTGGTAGAGTAAATTTTTAAAAATTGCAATGGTACCTTTATAAACTACCATTTCTAACAGAGCGTTTGAGTCCAAAATTTAAGGGTTTTTTAAAACTCATAAAAGAGTAGTAGATATCAAATATGATGGGTGATATTTCTATAACGTACTTTTATCTGTATATTCTGTTGATATATTTTAAAAGGTTTTATAATTTGTAATGTAAGTGAACAAAAACAATATTTAATTTTGTATCTTGGTCGATAAACCAATATTATATATGATTAATAAAATATGTTCTATTTACATTTGTTACGTTCTTTTTTTTTGTAATTTTAACCTACAGGTCTGTTATGTAGAACGGTTTATTATCATCAGATGAAAACGAAAAGTAATTTTAGTGTACTCATGAAATTTACACTTGCAGCTAGCGCCAATAAACTGTTTGACTGGAAATAATATTTGAATATTCATTATTCGAAACAAAATTGTATCTAACACCTGAAATTCAAAAATTTCTATTCGGATAATAAAAAATTTGACTCTTTATCATTGCTTTCCGATATCATTTAGTGAGTTCAGGAAGCAAACTCGGAGCGTTCGAGAAAAGGTCTAAACGCGTTTATTCGAGCGGTCTGGAGTTAAACAGTGTGACTCAGAACACTCCGCGTTTGCTTCCCAAACCCGCTGTGTCAATGTGACACCAGGCGAAAAATTAAAGTAAATTGTATAAAAAGTATTAAAAGAACACGACACATTTCTAAAAATAAATATTTCTGATGATTCTTATACACTGAAATTTATTATTATTTTTTTAATACTACCTTACACACTTAATATAATATAAACCATAAATTTCGCAACAAATCGGTTAGAAAGAACTGCTGTGCATCATAATTTACATTAATTCCTTTCCTTCATAGGAAATATTTTGACAGTTTTTGACAGTTTACGAATTGGCAACAAGGTTCAACTGTGACGTCATTTCACAGTTACGGTAAATGGACTTTAACACTTAAAACTCATTGTAAACTAAAACGTGCAATTCAAACGTTAATTCTTATATAGAGTTTTAGTATGTATTAAAGCTAATACCATGAGTTCAAAAACTAATTACATAAGGGTTGGCTATGGAAAAATAAAATAATATCTACTGCAATCTTTATATAACAATATAAACTTATGACATAAAATAACAATGATGACAGTTAATTAATTCTAAAGCTTGCAGTAGACATTATTTCATTTTTCCGTAGCCAACCCTTATGTAAATACTTTTTGAACTCATGGTATAAAATTAGGTTATACTTTTTTATTAATAGAAAATTGTATTTAAAAAGTGGATAAAATCAAATAAATTATAAACAAAGAATTAACTGGTGAAAAGAAGTTAAAAAGGATACATTTATTATATTTTTATAAGTATAATGAATTTATTTTCCGCAACGCACCTAACTTATATCTAGTTTTAAAGATAAAGCAGTTGGAAATAAAACTAGATATAGGAATGTTTTATGCAACTGGCTATAAATAGCAGGGATGGGGAGTCGGAGTCGGAGTCGGGAGTCGGGAGTCGAGGAGTCGAAGCTTTTTGGAGGAGTCGGAGTCGGAGTCGGGAGTCGCAAAAAGTTATCGACTCCCGACTCTTTGTCTACATATTTATCAAGGATGAGAACAATCCGAAAGCGAAAGCAAAATACCATACTACCAGAATTTGTTAAAGAATGAGAACAGGAACGACATTTTTTCTCTGTTCATGAACGAAAATGAAATTAAAAATATTCAATTCCGGTTTCCTTCATGCTTTTCAGTTAAAAATTTAGTTAATTTTTAGTAATATCTAATTTTTCTTTTTTTGTATACTTTGTTTATTATGTTAAAACGAAACTAAACTGGATTTTTATTTTCTCAAGTTGTAACGGGCTTTGTGATTATTTTATGTTTCATGTTGGCAGCTAAAATCTATATGTCAAAAGAAAAAAGTGACATGTTATGAAAAATAAAGTACAGTCTGTTCCAAACGATTAAGCGGAACTAACTGGAATTTTCATTTTTGTAAGTTGTCATTAGCTATTTTTTTATATATTGAAGTTGGCTTTTCCTGAACAAAATGATCAAAAGCTTCAATCAAACGGTAAACGTAACTAGTATTGAAAATCTAGTTCCGCCTAAACCAAAGGAACAGACTTTATATAAAATACAAATTAAATTTTTTTTTAAACTAATATATTTGAAAATTTGTATTAAAAATTACTCAATAGTCAAGATGAAATGAAAATGACATTTTATAAAAACAGCTCGCCCCAACCCAAGATATTTAATGTAAGTATAGTCTGTTTACTTGGTTTAAGCGGAATTAGATATCGAAATCTACTAACTTTTAAGGATTGAATGAAGCTTTGTATCATTTTGTTTAACAAAAGCCCATTTTGATAGTTAAAAAGTAAACTCGTGATAATTTGAGAAAATAAAAATTCCATTTAGTTCCGCTTAAACATTTGGAATAGACTTTACAATTTACCAGTGAAAGGAGTCGGGAGTCGGAGTCGGAGTCGGAGTCGATTTTCAAAAATACCGACTCCGGAGTCGAGAGTCGGGAGTCGATAATTTTTCTGTCGACTCCCCATCCCTGATAAATAGTACAAAAGTAATCGTGAGAAATTTAGTAAGAAATGGACGACGTGGTAAAAGCTGCTTGAAAGTGGACCAGAGTAGCTAACGACCGACAGCCGTGGAGCAATCTGAGGAAGACGTATTAACAGCAATGCACGGATTCATTTTTAAAGAGAAGAACAAACAATAATTGTTAAATCTGATGAAGAAGAAGTGAAAGTACACTACCGGTCAAGTAGACAAGTACACAAGTATTTGCCCAACCATTATTATTTTTTTTTTTAATTTTCTGGATTTATAGACTAATGCATACTAGTAATTTATTTTTATGTTATTCTTATTTATATACCAAGTCTGTATACATATTGTAGGGGTGGTAGTAAAATACACGAAATTTCCCAAAAATAACTATATAATGGGTAAAATGCTTTTTTCCCATTACCATTTTTGAATGGATTATCCCGAAACAGGAGGCTAATGCCGCCCCTTTTTATATTGTTTTAAGGTAATGGCATTACATATTTTGCCTTTTTTTGACGTACCTTTGATAGATACGTCGGTTGAGATGGCTAGTCATATGTTTATCTTTTTTTTAAATTTATTTAGAGATGGAATCCAATCGTTACTAAAGTTTGTAAAACCAAAGTTGACTAATAAAAGATTTTATTACAAATTTTATTTTTCTTTTGACTTAAACTACACGAACTTAAAAATAGTTTCCACAAAAAAAAAAAAAAATCTATGGCCATATCACTATGAATTACTCTATATATGATGTCAGCCGACTAACCGATCCCAATAGTGGTATCGGCCTACCGAGCTTTGCTCGATAACCGTTATGGCCAGTCAGTGCCGGCTTTAACAACTCTGGCGCCCTGGGCGAGATTTTTTTTCCGCCCCCATAAAAAAAAAACTTAAAAAAGAAATATTACAAAAGAAATACATTTTTTGTTCCAATGATATAATTTTTAATACAATAGAAGAAAATAAAATTAAAAATAAACTTTTCGTGCCTTTTTATCTGAAAACTCTTTTATCGCAGTGGTTGAATCTAAGCTTTCCGCAATGTCTCTTTCAACGGATAGAATTGCTAGACTGGTCAGCCTTGTTTGGGACATTGTCGATCTTAAGTATGTTTTTATAAGTTTGAGTTTCGAAAAACTGCGTTCTCCACTTGCATAATACACGTAATGCTATCCATATTGCCGGGTTTACATTGGTAGAGTAAAAGAGCTAGTAACTAACGCAAGTAACTAGCAACTAGTTACTATCCCTGTGTAAACAGTTGACATTGTGACTAGTATAGTACTAGCTGCCAGTAGTTGGGCTAGGATACCAACTAGCTCGTCGACGTATTTACTAGCTACTGTCTTTTCCTCTACTACGCAAAATTGATTCATTTCAAATTGGTGGCAAGCGGTAACCTGTCATAACAAATAGAAAAAAAACCCATATCAGGTAAGTTACAATTTATTTACATAAATTGCGTAACATTGATTTATTAATTGATGATTTTTGAAATCATCTGTGAAATAACTGTCTTTGATACACGAAAAAGATGTTGTAGACCAGTGTTTCTCGACCAAAAACGCACCGTGGACCAGAATAATATATAATTTTCTAAAGCGGACTACTAATAATAATTGTTGGTTTATTTTTTGCATGAAAACAAATATATTTAATGTGCTACTAAACACATTTATTTTATTTGTAGAAAATCACAGAAAGTTTACAGAAAATAAACAAAATATAAATTATTTACATAAAAAATGTGCAAAATAAATTAAAAATAAAACTGCAAAAAACACATATAAAAACTTTTGACACCACTAAATTTTTTCTGGGGACCACTGGTGGTCCGCGAACCACCTGTTGAGAAACACTGATGTAGACTACAATAACTATTTCCTGTGGCTAGGAAATAAAGCGTTAATTCCAATTTTATTTTTGCTGGAATCGCATCCCTTATAGTGTATCAGTTCATTGTATTAATGGGCTAACTAAATTTAATAGCCTATTAAAATCATCTGGTGTCATTCTTAAACACAGTCTGTACTCTTTTTGATCTTCCACGGCTAATTCACGAAATAGAAGGACTGATGCGCCATGGGTAGTTCTTCTATCAATCCATTTTTGTTTAGGCTTATATTCTGTACCGAATACTTCAATAAGACAATCAATTATTTCCTCCACAAGAAATGATGTAATTCAAAATATCACTTCTTTAATGGCATCACGCCGGCGACGATGTATATCCACGTTCATAAACTATTTTTTGCAAAAAGATAATTTCACTACAAAATCACAGTGAAGATGTCAAATGTGTTTTGACACTTACTATCCAGAAAATAAGATATGTATGTCAATTACGTATGAACACCTACTATCCTGAAAATAAGATAGTAAAGTAAAGCGCGTAATACTTGCGCTAGTTTTTTTTTTTTATTTTATTTATTTAAGACATCAACAGCCAGTGAGTGGCCAATTACAGATATCTACAGAATATTAGTACAATGTATCAGATGATATAAATAAATGTGTTGTTATAATTACATATACAATATGATAACAATATAATAATACAATATGAAACAGTTTTATTTTATTTAACGTGTAATGTTTAACATAATATTCATTTTCGATTTAAACTCTGGAAGTGAACCATTAAATATGTCTATAGCATTAAATTTCTCATTAAAGACTGACATGCATCGGTTTAGAGGTGAATTTTGACAGTAGTTTGTATTGCAGTTATTAATGTAAAATGTATTTTTTGATCTAGTATTTCTTTGAGGTACTAATATGTTTATATTTGAAATAAATGGTTGAACATCTATTAAACTATTAATAATTTTATGTAAGAAGATCATATCATTTTTTGTTCTTCTAGTTTCAAGCGTACTGTAATTTAAATCGTTTAAAAATGAATGATAGGTTGATGAATGGAAAGTTAAGTTTTGTTTTCGAGCAAAATACCTCATATATTTAATTTGTATCTGCTCTATGCTGTAAATATATTTATAGTACAAAGGATTCCAGATTGGTGTACAGTATTCCAGGTTGGGTCTAATAAGACTGTTGTACAGGGTCAACAGTGTTTTGGAATTGGTGAAGTTAAAACTTTGTCTTAAGGCAAAACCTAGCATTCTATAAGATTTATTTATGATATAATCTATGTGCTGATCGAAACGAAGCTTAGTATCTAACATAACACCTAGATCTTTCGTAAGATCAACTTTTTTTATTGTATCGTTATTTAATTTGTAGGGATATAATATACTATCACGTTTCCTTGTAAAAGTCATAGCATAGCACTTATCCACATTGAGGGAGAGACAATTTTCGGCACAATATTTATAAAATGTATTCATGTCATTTTGCAAATAATGACAATCTACCTGTGAGTCGATACTCTTAAATATTTTAAGGTCATCTGCAAAAAGTAAAAATTCGCAGTTTTCGAAAACCTGACCTATATCGTTTATATAGCAAATAAAAAAAAGTTACTAGCTCTTTTACTCTACCAATGTAAACCCGGCATATATTTGGATACAATTCTTGTATATTATGTTCTTTAATAAAATTTAATCCTTGGGCAGGAGTTACCACCATCCCGGAGAAAAGCATGAAAACTTAAAAGTTCGTCACATACTAAACTTCCACCGACATCTGATTTTGAGCCTATAATCCTATCAGCACAGTATTTAATGAGTTCCTCTTTTAGGGGTATATTTTTTAAATTATATAAAAAACTCGTCGCAGAAAAATCTTTGAACTGATGAAATCTTTCATTAAGAGATGTAAGTGCGGTGTCCAAGAGCGTATTAAAAAAATTACTTCAAATATTTTTCATAAAATAGTTACATAAAAAACCATAAGCGTAATTGATCTGTTAACAATACTATACAAACTATGTATAAATTTTTATAAAAAATGATCAAATATGTATAGGCTTTAACAATAACAATCAAACATTGTTGGATATACATACTTTCTATAGCAAACACGAGTAATTAAAATAAAACAACTTAATAATACGACTCTAAAGATTCAATAGGGGATACCCATAAAATTTATATTTCCTTAAAACTACATTTTTTTGATATGTTAATGTTAGTTATGTCACCTAACACAACAAAAATCACATTTTAATTAATATTATAGCCAAATTTTTTAATTAAAATATTGTAAATTTGAAATAAGCCGACCAGGCCGCGAAGGTTGCCGAGTAAATACGACTGAAACTGCTGCGGTTTGACGTCACAGATACAGACTAAATATAATCTTTACGTGTGTATATTGTATTGTTCGAGAGTTTTGTATTTGTTTTTAAACAATTTTTCACGCATTTATTATTAAAATAATTTATAAAATATATGTACTCACATTAAAATGGGCTTCACAAACATAAAGTTTACTTTTTTCTGAAATATCGGTTTTATTTCGCCTTATAGCTTTCAGCCATGAATTTCGCCTTTTCTGTTGTTTTTCGCCATCAGGTAATGATATAAATTGT
This sequence comes from Liopterus haemorrhoidalis, assembly GCA_963971575.1. Classification (NCBI taxonomy): domain Eukaryota; kingdom Metazoa; phylum Arthropoda; class Insecta; order Coleoptera; family Dytiscidae; genus Liopterus; species Liopterus haemorrhoidalis. Next base: position 47,490,552 of record OZ020614.1, read on the forward strand.
TTTTTTGCATTTCTAATTGAACTATTTGTGCACATCGGTACTAAACAATATTTTCGACTATGTTTCGAAGTACTGGGGCCTGGATCTTCCATATTTTATATATTTTAATATAAAATTTAATTCGGTAAACATGTATAAATTGTTTTTATAGAATTAAACTTTATTTTAATTAAAATCACTCTAACTATACATAACCCAGGCTGTACGCAGTACACTGGGTAGGCTGTACTTAGTTGCGGTATGACGTCACACGTCGTTTTCGCGCGCTACATACATTTATAATTTTTAAGCCTTCAAATTAAAAAAAAAAAAAATGCAAAACTGTTTTTTATGTTTATATGCAACAAAAGGGATAAAATAAAAAAAAAATTAAAAATCATGCCTATCCGCTATTGGCAAAATATTTGTTACACGCTAATGATATTTAGAGATACGCACATGTTTTAAAAATTGTCTGTTATGTAATTAGTAATTCTAAAAGAAGTTAGTATAAGTATAACAAAAGTGTTTATTTTCTTGCCCTTATCCCTCATGCGGACCAAAAAGGCGAGAGTATGCGAAATGTTTTTGAATTCTTCTGAGATTTTGAAATTTAAGATTCTTTGTTGTCAAATGATTTTCAGTCAAATTTTTAACTCAGAATTAAAGTTTAAATCTTTCCGTAAGAAAAAAAAAAGAAAAGATTGATTATCGCTTCTAACTTAAAATGGTAGCATTGCATTTTTTTTTTTTAATCATTAATTTTTATTAGATTTTGAGAAAAGTTTACTAGATTTTTCTTGTGCCCGTCCGCCGCCCCTCCTGGCCTGGCGCCCTGGGCGGTCAGCCGACCTCGCCCTCCCCCCCTAAAGCCGCTACTGTGGCCAGTCCGCTTATGCTTAGATGTCCATCGCCTGATTAACCGTCGCCTAATCGTCGTCGCCCAGTTGTCCGTGGCCTATTCGCCGTCGACCAGTTGACCGTGTTCGTTGTTTCCCTTTTAATCAGGCCAGGTGGTCTACTAACTCTTCTTCTGCCCTGTTTATTCTAACTCATTACTCTCCTTCAAAGTTAGTTTTCAGCCGAATAAAGATATATAAATCGCAATAAAGAATTTATTTTAAATTGGATTACTAATGACACATAACTAAGCGATATAATGGCATATTACTCATATCAACAATCTGATTCAACTGTAAAATATTTACAATATTTCTTATAAACTCAGATTCTTATCACTCGTTGTTTCTTAAACAAAAATCATTATTAAAAGTTGTTGACATATGTGGAATAAAATTTCATATAATGATTAATATATCATCTGACCAAGTTCCTATAACCTTAGTTGCTTGTCAGCCAGTGTTCTATTCGTTATCAGTATTAAATGTCAATTCAAAATGGCATATGAATCAAGAATTAAATGTTTATTAAGAGAGTATAATGAGATTAAAATAAAAGTGTTTTATATACCTATTTTGAGCTACAAACCGAAAATGTGTAAGATCTGTGCTTACGATGAGGTTGATGTATTTAAAGGAATTAACCTGTGCATCATTTTGAAGAGATACTATCATAATGAAATATATGATAGACAACTTAAGAAGATGAAGAAGGTGTTCACTAAAGTGTTTTCCATTTCCATAAAGAAATTACAGAATGGATGGGATATCAGCGAAGATTATTACTGATTGGTTTAAAAATATAATTGTTATCCACAAGGTATCTCGTTCTTAATAGAATTCATTTACATTTCGAGATGAAGAAAATTTGAGCAGTGAAGTATTGGAACAATAATGTGTATGATTTGAAAATTATTAGTCCATAATTTTATCACCAAGTACCAAGTGCATGTTTGCTGTCAAATTACCAATGCCTGCATATTTGAAATATATTCAAGAGATGAAATTTCGAAGCATGACACGTGAAATTTTTGAATGGCATAATGATGGAAAGTACTGAGTGTTCATAAATATTTAAATTTTAAAGTCATCGACAACTGCCAAATTTGGCGTTTATTTAGATTTGTTTAGCATTAAATGGAGTTAAATTTAAACATTTAACACTGAAGCGCTAGTTAATTATTGTATGATTATAAATTACGAAGGTCATTTTTAAATAAGAACCGTTCTGGTTTAAAACTAACATTTTTTACAATAATCAACATCCTTTAGCTATTTATCGACGTAATTCTCGTTCCGCTCGAGGCATTTTTCCCAACGGGTGATGAGTTTGACGATCGCCTCATCGTAGAAGTCGACCGCCAGTCCATTTAACCAACCGTTGACAGTGTATTTGACGTCATCATCTGTTTGCATCCGCTTTCCGCCGAAAAATCCCTTCAAATTTGTAAAGAGTTGATAGTCGAAAGGCGCCAGGTCCGGGCTATAAGCAACGTTTTTCCAGCAACGCTTGCGTTGTGGCAGAGCGTCCAGAACGTTCCTCATCATAGATGTTTGTTCTTCCACCATTAAATAAACGGCACCACTTTCGTACATTCCCTTTATTCATCACACCTTCCCTATACACTTCAACGAGTTGCAGATGAATTTCGGCAGGACCAGTGTTTTTTGCATTTAAAATCCGAATCACATCGCATACTTATTATTATACTTCGCATTATTATTATTATACTTCGCAATCAGTGGAATTAGTAATGGACGTAGGCAAGGCCGGCTCGTCAAATTTTTCTTGTGTGAGCAGGAAATATATAGCGCGTAACAAAAAAAATAAAATAAAACACAATTGTTTATTTTTCTTTTTATTTATTATTCTTATTATTATTCTATACTTAACAAAATGAAAATTTTTGCAAAATAATCAATGCTTATATCAAAACAACAAAATTAGTGTCTTTGGCATTCTAACTCAATGGGACCCGTCTGGCTTTTAAAGTAGCGAATTCTTTTCTTATTTCTTCAGTATCAATACTTTCGGCTATTTTATGTTCTATTGATATGATGGCCAATCCATTTAAATTTTCCTGGCTTAAACTGGAACGTAAAGAGTTTTTTATAAGTCTGAGTTTTGAAAACGTACGCTCACCTTTTGCCACTGAAACAGGTAGGGTTAGTAAAATTTGTAAAGCTGTGATAGCATTCGGGAATAACTCTGCTAAACTGTGTCAATAAATCCATTTTAAAATTGCCTCAGGATTGCCTTTTGTTCTTTGAGACAACAAATCTCAGTTCTATTGCAAGATCTTCGCCAAAATATCTTTATTTTCTTTTTCCGACAGCAAGTAGCCTACAATTTTGTTGTAATTTATTATTTTCTATTTCATCATATTCTGCCAGATTATATAAGAATGCAAACGGATTTAAAACAGATTTAAATGTCTCAAAACGTTCTTCCATTGATATAATTATCTTTTTAAAAAGAACGTCAAAAAATTTAATTTTAAATATTATTTTGGGATAATTAATTTCAGTGTTGGAGGTTTCTGGTTCTTCATCAAAAAACAGTTTCCTCTTTCTTAATCGCTAAAAGGGCGCCTAAAATTCCGTGATGCAATAAGATATGATATCAAAAATGTTAAAGGTCAACGTAAATTAAAAAAAAAAAAAATGTAAATTTTGAAGTGCCTTTTTTACAGGAGCCTGTGTGTCCTGCACAATTTGCACACGCCACGAGCCGGCCCTGGACATAGGTGATACTTCAGATTGACTGACTACGTTGGCAAATGATCAGAGAAGGCATTAGTTGGTAAAACGACTGCGGGGAACGCTATGCGCGGATAGGATGTGCAAACGGTTCTTATTTAAAAAATGACTCTCGCATATAAGTTTAAAAAGGATGATCCCGAAAATTCAATAAATCTTAATAGTATTATGCTAGGCGTCCACTTGTAATTATTAGTCACTCTTTTATTTATCCGCAAAAATAGAACACACGATTTTCAGTAGGAGTAGAAATTCTATCTTATTTTACTCAAAATAAGAGCCACAAATTTTCAAGTTAAGAACCTCCTGCGGCTTTGGTCGTCGTGATACCTACATTTTTTTGAATGCTACAAATATTGAACTGCTTTTAAATAAAATACTTATGGCGAAAGACCCGTAGCTTTCATGGCGTAAAAGTAGACGAGATTCATTTAATTTATAAAGTTTTTAAATGTTACAAAACGTTATTGAACCTATTAACCAAGTTTCATTATCAATATTATTATTAATCTTATAAAATTGTATTTTTTATACAGATTATCATGATGTTACTTGCCTTTCAATAAAAACAATAGAACATATTTCACTTGTATTAGTTTTTCCTGTCTATTCTTGTTTTATCCTGTCTATACGCTGGAGCGCTATCTAAGGGAAAAATTACTGAAGTATGAAAGTAAATTGATGAACACATTTAAGAAAAATTCCTTACATATCTGAGTCAGAAATTCCGTTGTTCTTTGATCTCTACTTATTGTTTCAAAAGTAGAAATAGTAAAGATATCAAAAAGTTAAATTAATTTTTAATGTAAGTTTTACTATCATGCATTCTCATATCTTTTGTCTGTAATAAAAAATAATTTTAAAAGAATTTCATATTTGAGAAAGCTTTGAATTCATTTTAATGGTAGACTTGAGGAAAATTAATATCGCAAAATTGATTTTATAAGTTAGAGGAAGATTTTGAAAAAAAAAAAAATGGAAAATAAAATTGATAATGCATCATATTATAACGAGAAAAACAATTTAACGGTTTTATAAAATGATGGAGATCTTTATCAAGAAAAATAATGCTTAAAAGAAAAAAAAATCGCGTTAAATGGTTGAGACTGACCTAATCATGTTCGAGTCCTGATGCGTTTGTAGATGATGACCTTGACACGTTCGAGTTCGACGCTCATGTGCATTGCTACTTTAGCGATTGTGATTGTTCCTTGGAAAGAAAATGCGCACACGCATCGTACTCTAAACCAGTCAGGGATTACATCCACGAAGCCAACTATACTTTTATTAAAATCGCTAATCACCGAAGTATGTCCGGTCCCCTGTGACTAGAGACAAATATATGTAATGACTAGAGACCGGTAAAAATATGCAACGGTACTTTTGCCATAGGCGTGCTATTTTAAACTTTATTTTAACAAAAAACCAACAATAAACAAAAGAATAAAACACTTGTACCGCAATGAATTCTTATCTTAATAACGACACCTCATTATTTTGGGATTATATCCGTGATAGGTAATTCCGGTCACTCCTTTGCCTTTGGTCAGTTTTTGATAAGATATTAAATTTTTATACGCTACACTATATGTCAGCAGGGCACATTACAAATATATATATATATATAATTACATTTTATTTCTACAGATAACACATGTGCCGCTTTTTATCGAAAAACACCTAACTAAAGTACCGTTGCATATTTTTGCCGGACTCTAGTAATGACCAACTAAAAATCTAATTATTCAATATTCATCAGAGTACTTTTTAAACTTAAAAGAGGCTTATATTAGATTAACTTATAGTATATATTTTATTTTAAATAGTACGCTCATGTAAACTGAAAAATTTGATCTTTAACTGGTCATTGCATATATTTGTCCGGTCTCTATTAATGACAAACTTTGTAAATCTGCGGTGTACCCACACCCTGAATCTGGATTATGAGAGCAAGGTTTTAAAATTTATGGAATGACAAACAAAATATGCAGAATTAAATATAGGCAAATTAATTAGGTAAGTTAATATTTACTTTTTTAATTCAAGGTCTCTTAAATTTTTATTAAATGTGTACATACAGTTCCAAAAATGTAATTAATTCTGTTTCCGAATGCTGTAAGTAAAAAGAAATGGGAAGTAATAAAGCAGAAATATTAAAAAAATTTTAAAAGAAGTGTAACAATGAATTTCTTCCTACAAAATAGCAATTTTAAGCATTTAAATAATTTTGGTTTATCCTGAATCATGAATGTGATTTTATACTTCTTCTTCGCCATTTCATTTCTATAAAAGAGTTTAAATGTTTAATGTTCGATTGTAAGAAACACAGCAAGACTTCGATAATAGCTCAGTGTTATAACTATTAAACCATGAAAGACGATATAAAATTTTCTTATAGTCGTCATAAATTTTTTTTTAAATGGTTTAAAACTCTTTAATATAATTATAACATAAAAAATAAGGTGGATAATAAAAAGACTCACCATCGTGAAAAAGATATGCACCATCCATAAACTCGTAGTCCTTTTGTGATTGTGGTGGCATTGCTCTTCTCAAGATGAGTGTCATTGTATGTCCTGTTGAAACAAATGTTTGGTGTTCTAAGAAGCTGCCGCCGTGGTCCCTTGCGTATTTTGTTTGAGGACTGCATATTTTGTGTATTGGTTTTTTTCTGTTCGTGTTAGAGGGTATTCCGTCAAAAATTTCAATGATTGTGTTGCAGGAGCGTGATCTGAGAACAAAAGAACGAATAAGCAAATAATTTTTGCACGCAAGACAGATCTTGCCGCAAATTGGGAAATACAGAAAACAGGCCATTATAAAGTGAGTAAGGTGAGTAAAAATAAAATCTATAGATCGCGGTACTCACTACAATAACCAAGTCATACATCCCCCTAATAAATCAGTTTTAGATACATTTTTGCACAAGCTATGCCCAGACTCTGTAATCCTCAGTAATCAAAATATTAAAATACCCCCAAATAATTCAAACAACCCCTTAAACGAGCCCTTCTCGATAGACGATCTAAATGTCTCTATCAGAAATACTAAAAATACATCCCCGGGCATGGATCAAATACGTTACTCGATGATCCGTTATCTCCTTCTATGTATGAAACTAATTTGGTTAAAGATCTTTAACCAAATATATGAAACTGGAGACATATTACCAGACTGGAATAAATACACTGTTGTACCCATACTTAAACCCAGCAAAGACCCAGAAAATGCAGACTCATACCGACCAATAGCTCTTTCGTCATGCATTATGACATATGAAAGAATGCTAAAAGTACGCTTAGAATGGTGGATGGAAAGTAATTATATTATACCAAAATACTTCTTTGGTTTTAGAAAAGGATTAGGCTGCATTGATAGTTTATCTGTTATAACAACAGCTATCTACAAAAATTTCTCTAATAACAACTATTTGACGGCAGTATTTATGGACATCAAAGGCGCATATGATAATGTATGTATACAAGTCCTAATAGAAAAACTAACGCGAATGAATATGCCAAGCAATATGCTAAAATCTATTATATCCTTAGTTTGGTGTAGATAAATATCCTTGCCAGTAGAGAATGGAGTAATACTAAAGCGATTAATATCACAGGGGTTGCCACAGGGTGGGGCACTCAGTCCACCACTTTTTAATCTGCATATGGCTGATCTGAGAGAAATAGTTCCAGAAAGAGGTGCGGAGGTCGTCAGATTAATAGGATATGCGGACGATCTTTGCATCTATGCAGAGTCTGATAACCTTAACACAAGTATTGATATACTAATGGCGTTAATAGGTTCAATACATTAGACGAACCTATTAACTATGACAGACAATGATATATACAGAAAACAGTCAAAGAAACAAGTGTAGGTTCACATTCTAACACTTGTACATTATATTGAGTAGTTAGGTCAACAAACTTTAATACCATTCGTTACAGTCGGACATCAAAACTGTAGAAACGCTTGGTTTATGTGAGAAATGCACTAAACGATCATTTGTCTACTAGTTTATTGGTTAGAGCTCCCCTTTCCTGCGACTGCATCTTTTTCGAAACTCATGCTGTTTCCTATAGTATTGTAACAGTAACAATGGCTCACATGCTACGTAATATTAGAGATATATTCTCTCGTCGTAATAGAATAAAATATCAGTATGTGGTTGTGTACTAGACCAATGTTTCTCAACCAAAAACGCACCGCGGACCAGTATAATATATAATTTTCTAACGCGGACCACTAATAATAATTGTTGGTTAATTTTTTGCGAAAAAACAAATATATTTAATGTGCTACTAAATACATTTATTTTATTTGTAGAAAATCACAGGAAGTTTACAGAAAATAAACAAAATATGAATTATTTACATAAAAAATGTGCATAAAAAATAAAAAAACTGCAAAAAACACATATAAAAACTTTCGCGGACCACTAAAATTTTTCTGGGGAACACTGATGGTCCGCGGACCACCTGTTGAGAAACACTGTACTAGACTGTAAATGTGCGTGTACGAAAGAATGCATTTCGCCAGCACTTAGAATACCCACTATTATTTTCACGCGCAGGCTTTATACCTTCCCGCGACATTCATGTTAAACTGTATAGTGCTCTATATAGGCGCAGTTTCGAGTAGGATGAAAATATACAGCATATAACGGTTAGAGTGGCACAAGACCTCGAAATTTCTTCCAAAATTTAGGCCAAGACGGGGTAAGATACAATGATAGTAAATATAGGTTTCTTCATTCCAAACAAATTTTCTTATATACGAGTTCAAAAAGTTCGCGGAATAGAAAGGAAGAAGGGTAAAAAACAACATAATATTATTTTCCTTTTCAATATACTCCCCCTTAACCCTAATACATTTGTTCAATCTTTCAATTAATTTATTTATACACTTGAAAAAAAAAAAAAGTTTTGCCTTTGTCGTCAAAATAGGCTGAAACAGCATCTTTAACATTATCGTCGCTCGTAAATTTCTTCCGTCGAAGTTCCTTTTCCAGTTTCAGGAACAAATAGTAGTCTGACGGGGCTAGGTCTGGACTATAGGGAAAGTGGTTTAAAGTTTGAAATCCACAGTCGTAAACAGCAGCCGCCGCAACATTGCTTTTGTGCACGGGTGCATTGTCTTGCAAAAGCAGCACTCCTTTGGTCCATTTTCCTCTCCTTTTCTCCTTCACAGCTTCTTTTAACTGTTTCAGTAGATTCAGCACTTATTGTGACACCCTTATCTTTATAGTCGATCAGCAGGATACCCTCCGTATCCTAAAAAATAGTAGCCATGATCCATGATTTCTGCTGACAGTGGAGTTTTGAACTTTTTGGGGGGTTTTGTGCCCTTTTTAATCCACTCTTTATTCGACTCAGGCTCATAGTGATGAACCCAAGTTCCATCTCCAGTATCAATCCAGTTCAAAACTTCATCTTTGATTTCCCTGCAGAGGTTTAAAAACTCTGCTAGAACACTCGACGCGCTGCCATTTCTGAAGCGGCGTGAGCATTCTTCATACCCATCTTGCACTGAATTTTGACATCCCTAGGCCCTGATGGCTGATATTCAAAATAGTTGTAGATGATACTCCAACCATTTCTGCACATTGATTTTTCTTCAAACTGGCATTTTCCAATACAAGTTCTTCAACTTTTTCAATATTTTTTGAAGAAGTGGCCTTCTGTGGCCGCCCTGAGCGAGAGTTGTCTTCAATCGACTCTCAAACCTTGCTTAAAAAGGCTATGCCATTTGTAAACCATGGATTTTCCAGGGCGACAGTCCTCATAAACCGTTGACATCGCTTCCAAAATGGTTTGAGGTGTTTTTCCTTGTCTTGTGAGGAACTTTATAACGGAGTGAAACTCAATTCTGTCCTTAGTTGGGGTTGTCTACACGTTTTTACTAGTTTATTCGGCAATATCGCACAGCCTAATGAAGCAATCAAGTTGAAACTTGGTATAGTTAGCCAGTTTACCTGCCAGTTATGCACAAACACTCCGATAATGTTAAGTAAATAATAATAATTGCGGAATATATTTTCTACAGTTGATTCTAGTGGATGTGCGATAACTTTGGTTGGGTCTTATTCTTCTCCAGTCGCTTCCATCCTAGCCTATCGTAAGCTTTTATTTGCCAGCTGTTGGTAGCTCAATCTAGTCAAGGTATCTAGTTTTTAGTCAACTTCTTAATTAAATACTGTATCAACGTTTTAACAACTGTAGAAATCTACGCCAGCTTTTGAAAAAGTCATTAGGATTAATATTAAACATATTTATTGAAAGATATGTTGAATGAAATACTTATTAAGTGACATGAAAACTAACAACTGCAAGAGTTCAGTGCACTATTTCAACTCGTCCGTTGAATGTGATATATGGACTATCTAAACACTGTAGTCTTTTTCATAGCAAAAAATTGACACTATCCAGAGAGCGTAAGAGATGAAGCTAGTGGATTTTAGATTTATTAAAAAAGGTCATTTATGTTGAACACAGAACAAATTAGTTTGTACTTCTTATCTGGCCTGAATTCAAAGCTTAAAATTGAACTGCTTTTATATTCCCCAGGAGGAAAATAGGTTTTATAAGAAAATTGGAAACTTTAATTGACAATTCGGAAAATATCACCCATTTTTACTGACACTGCTAAAATTAAATAACTACTTTTTTTTCGATTTATACATTGTAATTTATAAAAACTAGTTTTAAACTGGTGACACATGGTGTATTAACTCTACAAATAAACAATCTACAACATACTTCTACATTCTTCTACTTCTTAATAGACATTAGATTAATTGAAACAATAGAAACCTTCCCAATCAATTATTCAAATGATTGTACAACCCTTTAGAGGGCTTTTGCCACAAAAATTTTCCACATTACTCGGTTAATTGGTGCCTTTTCCCAGTTCTGGGCTTGTAGCTTTTGTATGTAATCTTGTTGTGGTTTTCATCTTGGTTTCAGTGGCATAACGAGGGGTGCGAGACATGTAATAGTAAATGCAGGTAGTCATCAACTTACAACTACGTTCGCTTCCAACCGACTGGTCGTAAATCGATTTGGACGTAAGTCGGACCAGTGACAGTTATAGGTAATCTAAGTTAGTTACTTAGTTAAGGCACACAGTTACGATGGTTATTTGCGTCTAACGCATTATAGGTAATTGAACACTGTGCATCCCAGTTGGTTTAATATTCGAAAAACATAGAAAATTCCGTACAAAAACAGTATTTTATTTAACAATGGAGGCTGCACTACCCGTGGATGAAGTTTACCACCCGAGCCGTAGGAGAGAAAATATCATTAGACAAATAGTAAATTTAATTTAAGAACACATACATTCTGAGCGTCAGTTGTAAAACTCCAGAACTGATCTCATCAAGATGGCTACCGAATCAACAGTTGTTTCATTTATTATAACTTACAGATCATATTCTAGTTATAAAGAGGGGCTGTATGAGACCCAAATTGCCATCGTTGCTAAGCGCCAAACGTTTTAACTAGCTAACTAACTTACTAACAAAAACTGTCCGTGTATAAAACGTTCATTATTCCTGGCTAGGCACGCATGCGCGTCCCATTATACACGGCGTGAGATATGAGCAGCTTTATGTATTTATAGTTGGACACATAAAGCTGTTGCAACAGGTGTAAAAAAGTGACGCGCATGCGTGCTCACCCGTGAAAAATTTATGTTTTTTTATTCTGCAATTTTTGATTTAGTAAATTAGTTAAGTAGTCAAAATGTTAGGTGCTCAGCAATGATGGCTATTTGCGCCTCACACAGCCCATCTTTATAACTAGAATATTATTTATAAATTAGAATAAATAAAACAATAAATAATTGACATCTGACACTACCGATAGAGGCGCTACTGCATTTTACATCATGGCTGACTTTGGTAGGATATTTTTGACAGGTTCAATGGTATCTTCATGTGATATTTATTGAAACACACGGGAACACACTCTAAAATGGTCTTTAACTGTCTTTCCACTTCTAAGAACATATTCCCATGCTTGTCTTCTATCCATAAATACACGTGCATCACCACGTAAATTCAGAAACACGTTTTTTTTGCCACGTTTCGGAACACGATGAAAACTTAGGTCTCTATCACGACCTACTTTTGCATTGCAAAGATAAACACAACAATTCACGTTGCATTTAATTTTTTCTTGCAATTTTAAAGACATTTTTTTTAAAAACTTGCTATGATAACAACAGTAAACAAACTCGACTATCCTACAACCGTCAGTTTCTCAAAATCTCACTAGAGGCGCTTCAGTTATTGTCAGTTGACAATAGTATTTTAAACGTTGTTGTATAATACAATCAGCTGATGGTTCGGTAACCATCTTGATCACGTGGGTTCTGAAGTTAAACAATTGACACTCAGAATTTCTGTGTTTTTCAATTAAATTTACTAATTTTTTAATGATAAAAGTATATAGTTGTAGATAAAATATTGTATTTCACTCGCACATAATGTCTATATTTCAAGAGGATGAAAGTTACCAGGCGATCATGTCTACGATCATGTTCAATTCTACTTGTAAATAGATTTTGTCACAAAGGTGCGATTGTCACTGGCAACATTTACAGAGGAGAAATTTGCAGATATGTTGTGTTATAGATATGATGTGTTCCGTATTTCAATTTCAGAATTATGGGATCACTAGGCTCATCAGGTCATCTCGCTTTTACAGACGATACAACACATTGCAGAAGAATGTCTCCCATTGCGATTTCTCAGGTGGTTTCCAATCCATCATACAACTGACCAATGAAGCAATTCAGTGGATTTTAAATTTAAATATAAACTTTTAACACTGCCGTGGCTTTTAACAAGCGCCAAGCTGCCTTGGTTAGTGCAAGAAATTTGAAGGGCGCCTTTTAGTACTGGTCTATGTGCGTTCAGTAGAAGTTAATAATTTACACATTCTGCATCATTTACACAAGAAACGTTCGGCATAAGGTTTCTGTGTGCTCCGTGACGCACGATAATCGTTCGGAAAATATCGTGCGTTGCAGTTAGTGCTGTACACTCCTCTCAAGTTTAGAGCGTGCAGCAATCTGTGTAATAGTGTTTTTCGTAGTAAAAATATAAGATATTATTTTATATATGTGTGTGTTGTGGAGTTGGTCGTGTCCGTAAGTGAATATAATATATGTGGAGAAGGTTGTACGGGTTGCGGACATAAATGATACAACTAGTTCTAGCTGACCAGTTTCGAAATATTTTATTTCTTCATCAGAGCTGATCTAAAACATTTTCGGCGACATCTTATATTATAACTTGTGTGCTACGTAATTAATATTTTGTAAACCTCTTTAGTTTATTCATTTACTATTTATTTCTTATTTATTTATTTACCTATATTTTACCTAACTACTGACTTAATTTTATTTATTTTTTATTATTTGACATTATGACTTTCGACTAATGTTTAATTTCCATATTTTACTATCTCACAATGACCGTACATTTTAGATCAGCTCGGATGAAGAAATAAAATATTTCGAAACTGGTCAGCTAGAACTAGTAGCATAATTTATGTCCGCAACCCGTACAACCTTCTCCACATTTATTATTTTATCTACAAAAAAAAAAAGTGTAAACGATCATCATTGTTAATGCTTGCAGCATTTGCCAAATAAATAGTACAGATATCATGATCATTATTTCCTTCTATAAAGGAACTGGTTTTAATTTTTTGGGTACAAGCGGAACTTTACTTTAAATTGAATTGTAGTCATATTTCGAACAGTACTCTGCATATTCAAACACTTTTGCCAAAGCATTTTCTTGTTCTTCATCTGAATTGTGTTCCTTATCAAATAAAATTTCTTTTATATTACTTAAAAGCATCCCAAAAACTTCATGCGTCGTTTTTATAATATCATACAAAACAAGTAGCAGGAGACAGAGACTTCATGTAATCACACACATATAGCAACATTTCGTCAGCAACCGTCAACATCATATCAATTCATAATACAGAATCATTAAAAACACTAACACTGGTATTTTAGTTAAATTGCTGCAGACATATTTAATCCCACAGTACCATACGAAAATATAACAATCACATCTTGATATCTGTTGTTAAGTTAAATGTTACCGATTGACAGATCGATAGACGGACATCCGAAACCACTTTTATATCAATTTAAGTTGTCATTATCATAATATCAGGTTCAATTCTTTCGACTTTTTTTGTTTTTTCTTATTGTTTTCAACTAAATTCACAAACAAGTTCATGCCTGTTTAGCTATGATGTTTTTAGTACGGCATTTACTATTTTAGGGTACAGCAGAGTTTAATCGATCCTGTTGATACATGCTGGGAAGATTCTCAGACCAATTCTGTAACTCAGTTACTATGATTTTAGTAACTAAATATGTCACTATGAGCAAGGTCAGTTACTATCATGAATGAAAGTCATTATACTTTCATAATATTTTATCTTGTAATAACGTTACTACACAGTAATTTTTTACAGAATTGATCTGCATAGCTCTGAGAAAATCCTTATAAGGAAGACATCAAAAGATACCTGGATGAAAGTGTTCATATATCTAATTAATTAAAACCTATGAGGATTCATTTGCGACCTATTTAAATTTTAAATTTAAATTAAAGTCATTTTACTAAAATTATAAAATCTCTAGAGAGTAATTTACACGTGAAATTTTGTTTAATTTTTTAAATGTAAACAGTGTCGTTTTAAAAAAGGCGGGGGCGGGTCGAAAAGAAGTATTCTTAAGTAATATCTGTTAATTAATTTAGGTCAATGAGATAATAATTATAATAGGTGGCAACAGTGGCGTAACTACAATGCTGAGGGCCCCCGAGTAAAAAAATGTGGTGTCCTGGTTTTCTTTTTTGTTAGTTAAAAAATGAAAATTGTAATTAACTATACTTGTATAGTTAATAAAAATCTCATCTTTTTGCCTTCGATTCTGCAAACACATTATTTATATTGTCAAATATTTTAATTAATAATTAATTAATTGTCTAAATTTAAGTCGACTAAATTTTTCAAAAACTGAATAGAAATTTATATTACCGTATTAGTCCGAATATAACGCAACCTCGAATTAAACGCGACACCAAAATTTTTCATGAAGATATTTTGAAAAAAAAGTTATCCGAAAATCGCATTGTTATCGTTAGTATGCTCGATTTCAGTTTCCCACAAAATGTCATCTTCAGATCTATTTAAATTATTTGAAATGCAGAATTTCTTAAAACCATCACAGGCGGTCGCAATCCATTCTCCTAAAAGTGAGACTGAGGATTTTTTTGTTTTTCCTGAAGGTGGCAATGGGTGATTTCCCGCTAATACCCAATTGTTGTATTCTTTTCGTAAGTTGTCTTGAAATGGTTTAATGACAACCAAATCCAAGACTTGCAACTGAGAAGTCATACCACCTGGTATTATCGGAATTAAATGTCTGAATTTTTTCCTTAACACCTGATATAAGGTGCCCTCGAAATGCATCGAGGAGCGAGGTTTTCTCAGAGAACCTGACTGTTTTCCGCATATCACATTTAACCAGTCTAACAGACCAATTCCTCTGTCATCCAACCTTTTTCTTGAGCCCAAAAAATAATTCTGGATGCAGCTTTTCTTTGGGCTTTGTTTTACGTTTCAATATATCGTATGGTCAAAGCTTCTGTCCATCAGCAGTAACGGCAAGCATAACAGTAATTCTGGACTTATCGTAACCAGTTAACTACAATAAGATAGTTTTTTCACCATTCTTATGGTGGTGTGGAGAAATAGGCGTATTAATAAGAAGGGTTGTTAATATTACAATCCATTACCTAGACCTCGAATTTAGCGCCAGTCAATTTTTCACAGAAAATAATTGGTTAAAAATATCGCGTTATATTCGGGTTAATACGGCAATTATGATTATTGGATGAATAAAACCTGAAAAATAAATTTGATTTCAGTTGACATGACGTGCTACTGCTACAAGGGTGGTTGGTGACGACATCACTCGCCTTATCTTCTAATTAGCGACTGTATTGTTTGCAGAGGAGGGTGTTTTTTAAATTATTTGTCTTTTTTTAAATATAGTGGTCTACTATAAGTCAGAAGCGATTTTTTGCACGTTAATTTGTAAGTAATTGTAAGTGTTTCGGGTTTTGTTGGACCATATTTCGACACTTCGTGAATATAATCACGACGTGACCTGTCATAAAAACAGTCACGACATGACTCATGGGTAGGGTGACCATTTTCTTGGAGACGGCAATGCGGGACGTAGCAAGAAAAAGGTCGTCACTTCCGAAATATAAGTGAAGAGCAAACAAAAAAAAGGTCCTCACCTCCCAAATATAAGTAAAGTGCAAAAAAAGGTCTTCACCTCCCAAATATAAGTACAGAGCAAAATTCGGCCCTGGGGACAACAAATCAAAATGCGGGACGAATGGTCACCCTACTCATGGGTCATGACGTGAGTAAAAAGAAATTTTACAGTCATGATGTGTGCGATCTGATATTTTATTTATCCAGCGTGAGTGATTGGGCGTCAGTTAATATTTCAGTCTCGTGAGCGGGCGTGATGGTGACACAATATTGCTCACGTGTCCAT
Source organism: Liopterus haemorrhoidalis (assembly GCA_963971575.1). Lineage (NCBI taxonomy): Eukaryota > Metazoa > Arthropoda > Insecta > Coleoptera > Dytiscidae > Liopterus > Liopterus haemorrhoidalis. Next base: position 47,506,802 of record OZ020614.1, read on the forward strand.
CTCTAATTGTTTGACACTTGCTGTCTTGCTGAAATACTAGTATATTTCCTATTAAAAAATGATATGTGAATGTGAAAATAATGTGGAATAATATATTTAATAGTTCAAATAAATATAGGTTTTATGTTTTAGGTATTCTTTTTTAAATTTATTTATTTATAGACACGTCAGATACTTGGCTATGAGGGTGTGTGTTACATATTACAATGTTTTAGTAGGTATATGTATTTATATTCTAACTATATCTGCTTAAGTATATTAATGGTCTTAGTATGTCTTTAATGTCGTGTGGTAGGATGTAGTTAGTGCGTATTTTAGTATATAGTTGACAGTCGGTTAGTATGTGGTTAACAGTCAATTGTTCGTCACATGTCTCGCAAATTTTGTTCTCTAGTCTATTCATGAGATGTTAGTGGTAAGTCTGGTGTGTCCGATTCTAAAGCCTGGTTTATAATAACTCCATAACATAACGCATAAGAATTTAACAATGGGATTGACCCTTCAAAACATCTGTTTGTAATAAACAGAACAAAGAAAGTAGTGTAATTTTTATGCTTATGTATCCATAACATATCTATTATAAACCAGGCTTAAGTCATCATGATTATTTGTTCACGGCTATTGGTACCTGACGTTCAGTTATGTATGTCGTCTTTGATTGTTCTATGTTTGTTGTTCGTAGTCTCGCGCCACTTGTTCAGTCTGGTCGAGTAGAATCTTGTCCTGATGGTCTGTCTTAAGTAAGTCTTGTTTGGGGCAATATGGTATATTTCATCCTGGCTGCTGTTGGGTTCTCGGGCTGCAGAATTCGCGCGTTCGTTGTCTCGATGCCAGCATGGGCAGGCACCCAGATGGTTTGTACTGATTTTTTTTGTTCAATCATCTGTTGTATCTGGTCTTGGATTCGTTGAATCCTCCCGTTGTGTCCTTTGTGTAGCTGTTGTTGAGGGCTTGCAGTACGCTTAGAGTGTCGGTGCATACGGCTATGTTGCTGTAGGTGGTTACTGATGCCATTTCAATCGCCTTCTGAATTGCTACCGCTTCTGCTTGGAATACGCTGGTGGTTATTGGTAGATTGTGCGTTCACCTCTTCGCCATGAATAACAAATTATTTTTGAGCAGTAATTGCTCATTTTTGATGCGTCAGTGAAATAAAATTGGTACTGGTGTAGTTCGTGTTAAAGTTGTTCAAATTTCGTTCTGGTTCAGCATTAGGTCAGTGTTTTTATTTATTTTTCCAAACAGCCAAGGCGGAGTATGGTGGAAGGTGGTTGACTGGATTTCAGGGATTAAGATATTGTTGGTTTGTAGGATGGTATTGATGTATTGCTGTAGATTGGTTTTATTATTTTAGTATATTTGAGTATTTAGGATATTTTTTTTTATAAAAAAATGATTATGCGTCGGATGATTTGGTTTACTTGCCAGATTTGTTAAGTACATCATAGACAGTTTTTCTCGTCTCTCTTTTAGATTTGGTTCTCCTGTTTCGTTTCGAATGCTAGTCGAGGGGCTAGATATATATGCGCCGATGGCTATTCTTATTGCTGTATGATGTATAGAGTTTTATGTATTAAGAACTTATTACGAACTAATTTAATAGTTTGAAAAATGTTGGAAATATCTCATATTACAACTTTATCCTTGTTTTTTACATATGCATATTAAAACTTTTAACATTCTTTGCTAGCGTCCACGACGCTAGGGCACCCCGGGACATGCCCGGTCATTCTGGGCGGTAGTTATGGCACTGGTTATCATCGCTATTAAATTATGTTTTCTGTTTCTAGACTATGGCAGTATATGAATGCCACCTAATCAATGTTACATTTTAATCAGCTAAATTATCATTATATCTTCTTCTTCAATCGGTTGTAGCTGTGCGCCAAAAATTTTAACTAACTAACTTTTCTTCAGTCAGTTGGCCTCATTACTGAGTGGTTGTCAGTCACGATACATGCCCCGTTGAACTGTTTGTCTCCAATGGTCCCGATTGAGGGCATGGTGATCTGTCTGCTGAAGTGGACTGCCAATGACTTTCTTGATACTATCAAACCACCTAGTTAGAGAGCGTCCCCGAGCTCTCTTACCCCGTACATTACCCACAACAATTAGCCGATTGAGCCCGTTTTCTCGCCGCATGATATATCCGAAATATCGGTAAAGTGTCTACACTAGTAATAAGATTAAGGTAACAAAACTTAATGCTGAGTAGACACAATTAAGTAGTGGAACCGAACTACGTATTTAAAGAAAAATACTTTTAAAATTCTTTACTCAGAATATTAAATAAGTATTTTCAAATTTTTTTAGAAACAAACATCAAAATGGACATATGGGTATCAGTGTCTTCCTCTTTGTTAAAGAAATTAATAAAATCACTAAACTAATTTAAAAATTCTTTTAAAATTCATCTAATACGCGCAAACAAGAACAAAGCGAAAATATATTTTTTAAATTTTTTCCTGAACTTATAAAATGGGACAAAAAAAAGATCTATGATCTTCCATCGGTAGAAGTTCATCAAGAATGTATTGTATGTGATTGTTTGAATAATTAAAGTGGTGATCTGAATCTTTAAAAAATAATAAATAAACAACAAAATTAAAATAATAATAATAATAATAATAATAATAAAATACTATTTTTGTTAATAAACATTTATTCAAATCAGATTTTATCTTTGTTTTTCGATTTAAGCCATAAGTTCATTTAAAACGTGTTTTGTTCAAATTTAAATAATCGATTTTTCTTATTTTAAATTCTGGGTCGTTAAAAATATGTGGGTCGAAAAAATTGGTTCCTAACTTATAATAAACATGATTATAATGTTTCTTGCAATTATCTCAAAATTGCGTTACTGTGACAAAATACGTGGAATTTTGTTTGAATTTTGATCTGAAATTATAATTTTACCTCCACAAATAAACATATAAAAACAAATCGATAAGTTCCACTAATTTTACTTGACCTCATTTGATACTAGTATTTCAACCGTTGTCAAGTCATTGTCAAGAGTTTATCACAAACTAAACTTAAAATCTACAGTTGACCACAAAAAAAATATATATATAATTTATATATAATATAAAATAATAAATATATATATATAAAAAAGTGTGTTGGATAAAGCTTTACTTTTATTTCCTTAATGGAAAAACCATTAAGGAAACTGAAGCAAAGCTAAAAAAGTATTATGAGAACTCTGTTCCATCCAACGGAATGGTTCACAAATGGTTCATTGAATTTCGTTGTGGCTGTAAGAGCACGAATGATGCTAAGTTCTCGGGACGTTCGAATGAGGTCAGAATTAAAGAGATGGGCAATAAAATTCATGATATCGTGTTGGACCACTGAATGAAGAGACGCGAGACAGCTAAGATGGTAAACACCTCAGACGAACGTGTGTTTCATATCCTGTATGAACATTTGAACATGAAAAAGCCATCAGCAAGATGGGTGCCGTGTCTGCTTACAGTGAATCAAAAACGGAATCACGTAACCATTTCGAATCAATGCTTGGACATGTACAAGCGCAATTCAAGTTAGTTTTTGCAGCGTTTCATAGCCGTTCATAAAATATGAATTCATCACTACACACTAGAAATGAAAGAACATTCAAAACAGTGGATTTCTTCTGGCGAACGTGCTCCGAAGAAGGTAAAAAGGGTTCTCTCAGCCGGAAAGGTTGGGGACACGATTTTCTGGGATTCGCAAGGCACAATCTTCATCAAAGCGAAAAATGATCACAGGACAATATTATGCCGCTTTTTTGGATCGATTGTGCTCTGAATTGATGAAAAAGCGATTCCATTGGCGAAGAAAAAGGTTCTGTTCCACTATGATAATGTATCAGCTCACTCGTACGCAATTGTAACTGTTAAATTGATCGAATTGCGCTACGAACTGCTCCCTCATCCACCCTGTTTTTCAGATTTTGCCCCCGGAGACTTATTTCTCTTTCCAAACATGAAAAAATGGCTTACTGGAAAAAGATCTGCATTGAACGAGAAGATCATCACTGAAAAACATGTCTATTTTGCAGAGTTCGAGAAATCGTAGTCTTTGGAAAGCGTAAAAAAGTTGGAATATCGTTGGGCAAAATTTATCGAGCTAAAAGGAGACAAATCTTTCATTTCAAAGTCACTGGCTTTTTCAAATACCTCTGGTATAGGCTTGTAAAACTTAAAAATCAGTTATATACAAAGATATTGCGATTATCGATTACCTATATGTTTCGGTATATTGAAAATTTCCCTTTTATTATTTTTAATGACTTTACATCTTTATTACATCATGTATCACCGGGATATTTCAGATACTTCTGTTCAACGTGTTCTAATAAATAAATTGAATGAAAATATGAACATTTGTAAGACATGTACAAACAAGGTAATGAATAACAAAAATTGCAATAGTTCTTAAATGAAGATTTCGAAAGCAACATAAGCATCTCCAATTCTATGGGCTTATGTAGATATTTTTTGTAATATTTGCATTTAACATTATTCGATAAAAAAACTTTGACAGTTATAAATTACGACCTAGCCAGTATTCAATTCAGAAACTTAGTATTCGTTACTAATACTCAATTTGTCGTGGTTTTATATTTATTAAATTCTGTTTTTGTTGTGTGTTTTGAAATTAATATTTTCCTTGGCAAATTGACAATTAATTTATGCAATTTAATTTTCGATTACTCTCAAGTCAAAGTCTTCTATTTTCTTACTAGAATTTTTTGTTTTCGTATAAAGTGTTAAATAGGTTGTCGCCTCCAGCCAATTAAAATGGAATTGCAGGGTTAAATTACCAACCTATTTTACAAACTATATAAATTTAACCCTGTCATTACGACCAAATGCAAATGCATTTCGTTATTTTAGAATGCATCAATTATGTATCAAACTGCATATGCATATTTCGGATCATAACAATTCATTCAACAGTGAATTGTAAAAAATGTCTCAAATTACATTTTGCAGTTCAATTAATATTTCATTAATTCAGGAACAGTATTATGTTAACTGATATCTACTACATGGATGAGCCCAAAGAGTTTATTCATAAATTCATTAGCTTTATGAAGGGTCAAAACGTGTAGTAAAAATACCCTTGTGAATAGTATTTGCTCCTTTAGGGAATGTCTCTTTTAGTTCTGGGACTGGTCAAGCGATAATTCACTCTAGAACTGTTGACAAACAACCCTGAATACACGCCTACCACTACACAAATTTTAGTTTCTCTACCTTAAACATTTTTTATTAAAGTTCCGTATTTCAGACGGATAGTGTCAGAATAATTAATACCTTATATCCAGTGGTGGGTTTCAAATTATTTAACAACAGGTTCGATGCATTAGTTTTAAGTATTAAAATATACCAAATTTTTACCAAAAAGTAATTTATTATTTCATATAGTTAATACTTAAATAAAAACAATAGTACAAAATCAAAAAGTAGTCAAAACAAGATGTTTCTTTATTTTGTTGATAGCAGATATGAAATGGTTAAATAATAAATGTCTTCATAATCATTGACGCGACAGTTCAAGGTGAGCTTTGGCCATCTTTTTCCAGGTTAGTTTTTGTTTTTTTTTCATTTTTATTTTGTTTAAATTATTTTGTCAAAATTCTAGTTATATTTTGGCAAATGTTGCATTTAATTTTTAAGAGCGTAAATTTAATAACCAGTTGGAATTATATTTCTATTCTATGTGTCATTAAAACAACCAATGGAAGCCATAGGCGCAATTTTCAAAATCTTAATGAACCTTGCTAAATAAAAAAAAAAAAAAAATTCTGCACATATTTAGAAACTTAAATAATGGTATTACCCAGCAAACATTTTTATACGGGCCAGTACTGGTAAAGCACATACTCCCCGGCATTGAAAGTAATGGGCCAGTACCCCGGTGTCCCCGTGGCCGTTACTGGCCCATTGATGTATCAGTTGCCGGCCCAGCAACGGTAAAGTGCAAAATAATCGCATTAGTTGCAAGATTTATTTCTGATGGTTTTAAGTAAAAAGTATGAGTGAAGAAGAGTGCTTATAAAATGCTGGTAAAGTACTTCGTATAGGCGGAATGCGAAATACAAATGTGAAGTACATTATTAATACTGGCGTTGCACTTACTTTTGGTGCCAGTAATTTACCAGCATAAAAGCAGTTTGCCAGCATTCGGCCGTTACTTGAATGTTTGCTGGGTAGGTATTCGAATTAAAATTAACAAACAAATATATTAACATAAAATTTGTTTTTAAAGCTCTTAGATTAACAGACGATAAATTATTTTAAAAATATCGTTCATTTTGCCGTGATTACTACAAAGCAAATTTTGCTCTACACACTCAGCATGCCGCCTTCACTTATTATATACCTGCGAAACCCTGCAATGTGTGGAAATTCACACTTCACATAAATTTTTTGTTTTAGGTCATCACTTGTATTATAGAAGTAACGACCTTTGGTCTTCACTTGTATGTTAGAAGCAGTGAAGATTTTTTTTTAGGTCTTCTATTTTCATGAGTATTAAGTATCATTCACAGCTCATGTTTTAATAGATAGTACGTAATTCATAGTGCATAATGTTAATGGATAATGTTAGTGGATAGTCACAATACTTTGGTACCATTCATAGCTCATGTTTTAATAGATAAATCGATCTAGCTGCCATCTACACGCAATAGAAATTACTAAACAATTTATAATAAAAATATCTTGTTATTAAATATATGTATTGTTTTTTTATTAATGTACTTCTAAAAAGAACCAAAATAATATTTATTAAGTTAATTATTAAATAAAATAACTATAATGTTTCTGAAGCTACTCACTCTAACCTAACTTTTTGATTTCACAAAAAAAAGTTAACTTTTGTTTCCCAGAAGTGTTGGTCTAAAAATCTGAAAAAAATCTCAATAATGTACATTGATGAAAACCAAAATAGTTCAAAAGGAATTTTTGTCAGATTAATTTTTTATTGTTGAAAAAATACATATTTTATTTTAAAAGTTCATGTAATATTTTAAGGAAAAGCTCTTTGTACATAGAATAACAAACGGTACATTATTTTCAAAATATTGTTCATTTTGACTTGATTACCGCAAAAAAAAAAAATGTTCCACACATATAGCTGCTTTAACTTGGGTACTAGATACTTGAAAAACACTAAAATATGCGAAAATTCACACTTGACATCAATTTTTTATTAGATTCAACACATTTATTAATTAGTACATCATAAACTGTAGCCACAAGTCTTTTTAGAATTTCCTGTATAATATATTCGTCTATTTTGAAATATATCACTGTATACCTGCGAAACCCTGAAATATGTAAAAATTCTCACTTCACATCTATTTTTCAATATTAGTTTCAACATTTTTACTAATAATTATGTCACAAGCTGTATTCACAAGTCTTATTCGAATTTCAAGTATAATATATTCCTTCATTTTGACAGTTGTCAGTGTTTTAATGTTAATGTTAATGTCAGAAGTTTGAGATATACAAACATTATGCGTTAAATATTTTCTTACGCTTATCCACTAAATTGGAGCTATGAATGCTTATACGGATTTGTGTAGAACTAACATTGTTATGCGTTAACATTAACACTATGAATTACGTACTATCTATTAAAACATGAGCTGTGAATGATACTTTAATTACGATAAAAAATGGTGACGTCCTCAAATATTTCCCCCCCCCCCAGATTTTAAGAGCTCGTGCTGCCACTGGGCCTAGCTAAAGTCCCGACCTTAGCTACGGTGTTGTCCATACCGCTAAAGTTAAGAGTATATTATATTTTCGTATGGTACATTTGAATTTCTTAGATATTAAATTACAAAGAAAATATGGTAACTGATACATTAAATATTTATATCTAAATTTGTAAGCCATTGGATCGCTTCATTGGTCAATTGTACTATAGATTGGAGACCACCCGGGAAAGCACGTTGAGGACATTCTTCTGCGATGTGTTTCATCGTCTGTAGAGGCGCGCCACAGTCACAAGCGGGAGAGTCGGCTAAGCCCCATTTATGGAGCATGTAGTTGCATCTACCGTGGCCGGTGACTAATCTATTTAATCTTACCCAAGCCGAGCGGGGTAGCGAGTAACCAATTGGCTGAACATTGGGATCTGAGATTAAAATTTTGTTGGGATGAGAGAAAATGTCCCATTCTTTAGACCATTCATCTTTAGCGTTATAAGCAGTATTAAAGATGGGATCATTCCAAATAGGATTACGGGATTTAAGCCTGTGATTTGGAGGATTTAATAGGTCTTCATGTATTGGTAGTCTGTGGTTGCTTCCAAATTTTTGCCAGGTTGTGACGGCAGCTTTGTTTCTCCGAATAGTAGGAGGGCATATGCCAGACAGTACAGGTAACCATTCTGAGGGTGTGGAACGTGTGGCTCCAGTGATCGTTCGCATTGCTGTATTCAGCTGGATGTCAATTTTGTTTGTGTGAGCACTGTTCTTCCAGACTGGGGAGCAGTACTCTGCTGTGGAATAGAGCAGGGCAACTGCAGACGTTTTGAGGGTATGGGCATCGCAGCCCCACGACGTTCCTGCCAGCTTGTGGATTAGGTTATTTCTAGTTTTAAGTTTTAGACCTACATTTTCAATATGGTGTTTAAAGGTCAATGAGCGATCTAGAGTAATTCCAAGGTAGCGTGGGGTGTGGTTGTGTTTGATTTTAGTGCCATTGAATAACACACACAGTTCTTCGTTTGCATATTTATTACTCAGATGGAAGAGTGTTACTTCAGTTTTTTGTGGGTTAGGTTTTAAACGCCAAAGTTTGTAGTAATTACTGAGTATCTCAAGATCTTCGGTAAGTAGATTCTCAGCTCCTTTTGCATGTGTGCACTGCACAGCAATGGCAAGATCATCGGCATACGCAAATTTTCGTCCTGTAGTAAGTGGCATATCGCTTATATATAAATTAAACAGAATCGGAGCCAGCACAGAACCTTGCGGAAGACCGTTCTTCAATGTTCTAAAGTTACTCTTTTCCCCATTAAGATACACTTGAAACTGTCTGTTTTTCAGCATGGCTTCGATTAGATTGACCATTTTATTATTCGGTAGTATATTGTGCAGTTTCAAAACGAGACCGTCTGTCCACACGGTATCAAAAGCAGAGGAGAGGTCAACAAATGCAACTGCAGTTTTAAGTTTCCGTTGGAATCCTGCTTCAATGTGAGTAGCAAGTGCAGCCACTTGATCACAGCAGCTACGATTTCCTCTAAAACCAGCTTGTTCTGGTGGAATGTGTTCATCAATTGTGTCAGAAATGCGGTTGAAGATTAGCCTTTCAAGAATTTTATAATTGATGTTGAGTAGGGCAATAGGTCTGTAGCTAGCTGGTTCAGATTCTTCTTTGCCTGGCTTTAAAATACTTAGGATTTTTGATGAGCTGAAAGCCTTTGGGAGCCGTTCGGTGGAAAGAATGTCGTTGTAGAACCTAAGTAGCCAAGTTCTTGCAGCCGGTCCTAGGTTCTTTATTAACTCTGGAAATATTCCATCAAGGCCAGCAGCTTTTTTAATTTTTAGGGAGTTGATTGCTATATTAAGTTCTTCCAGCGTGAAGAGTGTAGGTTCTTCTCTACTTTTCAGTGCGAGAATGCGTTTTCTGTGTAAATCACGTCTAACCTGTTTGGCAAAAACTTTGTTGGTACTAATCTGATTTGAGGTCTTAATTATATGTGAGGAAACTTGATTAGGTTTAACTGTCCCTTTTATTGCCGGCGGTTTGCTAGCTGCGCCAAGCTTTCTTAGTAGATTCCAGCTTGTGCGGCTAGAGCGCGTGAAGTCCATGTTCTCAATCGTTTCACGCCATTTACTTCTTCTGGCTACATCCAGTGATTCTAAGAGTTTATCGGCGGTTTTTGGATCGTGTGTGGACTGATATTCGCGGAACAATTCTTCTGTCTTTTTAGACCAGCCTGGGATGTATTCCTTACGAAACCCTCTTGGGATCCAGTGCTTCGCAGAAGACTTAACAACAGCGACAAACCTGTCATAATTAGTTGCTAAAGGAGGAACCCAGCGGAGGACAGAATCAACTTGCAACGCATATTCTCTCCAGTTCGCCTTTAAGAAGTTCCAACGAGGCACTCTGAGGGTGGGAAGAAACTCTACACGTCTACCAATATTCAGAATGACTGGACGATGTTGGCTATGAGGGAAGCTATCCAGTATCCTTCTTGATATGTGCAAGGGCTGTTGGTAGTTGTCAAGCGAGGAGAAGCAGAGGTCTGGATTATAATCTGCTTTCCACCTTGCTGAGTGAAATGTTCCTTTGTCTTTGGCATCGAATACAAGATGGACGCTGTTTGTTTCTGCCCATTGCAGTAGAGACTCGCCATTTTGTTTATTGTCTCTATATCCCCAGAAAGTGTGTTGACAATTAAAATCTCCAAGATAGATGGCAGGGTGGGAGTGAATAGATACTGCATTGTCAGGCCAATTTAAATTTGGTGGTTTGTATAGATTAGTGACGTTTATTCCAGCTATGTTAATGGCAATAAAAGATACATTCTGTTGGGTTGCTTGTGATAGTCGAGTGTGATTTTGAATATTTTCACGAACGTAAGTGGCTAAGCCATAATGCTTATGGCAGATATAGTCGACTAAGCTGTAACCAGGGATCAGTCCTCTAGTGTTATATTCGATTTCGTTTTCTATGTGTGTTTCCTGTAGAGCGATTAGATGGATTCGATTTTGCGTTGCTATTTTGGAGAGGTATTGGCATTTTGTGCTAGAAATTCCCTCGATGTTTAGCTGAAGGATTCGCAATGAAGGTTCAAGATCTCTTGTTAAATGTTGTTCGTTTGAAGTTGAAGTCATATGGTTGGTGGTTGTTTTCCGTGAGGTTTTGCAACAGTACGGAAAGTTTTGTACCATTTTTGTGGCTATTAGCAAGTGCAAGGATGGTATAGCACTTCCCGGGTGGGCCGTAGTGTTGTTCGTGTAGTTATGCAAATCGGAACACACACTTGGAGGCTGCCACAGACCACGAAGAGTAATGAGTCGGAGTGGGTTATGGTGAGAGGTGAAACAAAGTGGTTAATTTGTCAAATATATAAAAATAGATAAATAAGTAGATAAAAATATACATAAATACATAAAATAAAATAAATAGTCAAAAAGACAGTTAATCAGAGACAAATAAAAATAATAAAAATAATAATAAATAAATAGATAAAATAATAATAATGATAATGATAAAAAAAAAAAAAAAAAAAAAAAAAAAAAAAAAAAAAAAAAAAAAAAAAAAAAAAAAACCATGTAGTCAATAATTATAATTTAAAAATAAAAATTAGAGGTAGTCACTGATCTAATGTTGAAAGTGAAAAATAAGCGAACTCAGAAGGTCAGATGGTTAAATAAATAAAATAAAACTTGTAGTCAACAAATAAAATTTAATAATTAAAATAATTAAAAGTATAACGTATTAAAGAGAATTTAAAATTTTTTAAAAATTTGAAAAATTTTGGTGGTCACTGATATAATTAATAAAAGGAAAAATAACTGGGACACAGTTCTTCACCCCTTACGGTTCATCAAGAGGTCTTAAAAAGACAGACAAGAGAACCACGGAAGGGAATAGGTAGATGACAACAGAGGAAAGTCAATCGTTATAAAAATATATATATATATATATATATATATATATATATATATATATATATATATATATGTATATAGATTTTTAAAAAAAATAATAGTAAACAGCAAAATTTTAACTTTTACAAATTTTATTATTACGTGACACACATAAATTCAAGTTAAAATAAGTTTAGTTAGTTACCTTTACCTTGAGCGAGTGACGTCAGTTAATCAGATAGATTACCTACTTGGTTTGAATAAGTCTGCAATAGTCAGGAAAGGTTTGCAAAGTTTATTGACCCTCGTAATAAAAATTGACATAGACTTCAATATATTTTTGAAAAAACTGTTATTATTTCCAAACTAGATGTAGATTTGAAAAAGAAAATATAGACACATTGGAGATCCGACCTTTAGACATCGATTTCACTGTACTGCACAATTAATACACAAAAATTTCACCACTTTGAGACAAAAAAACGAGGAGCACCAAGAATAGGTGTGTCACTTTGAAATATTGATTATCGACCACAAGTTAAGAGTAGCGTAATAGTATCAAAACTAATCTGAAAGTATATTTTTTAGTTTTTTCGACTTACCTTTTTCAGTGACCACTAATCAACATGCTTAGAAATCGTTTTTAATACACAAAATTGCTAGATGCTCTTGTTAGTTTGTGTTTCTCTGCCATTTTTTCAATGTATTTGCCAGTCTTCTGAACGCAATGGAAGGCATTTGTGGGATGTTATTTATATTCCACAATTAATTTTAAGTAATTTCTAAGGCCCAAAAATAAATATACCGAAAGTGATATTTTCTTTACTCTCTTATTAAAAAAGTTATTTAAATTTTAAAATGGAAAATGATTTTTGCGTCACCCTGTATAATTCTGCTGCTTCAAGAATATTTTCGGTCTTTCTACATTCACGGCATTCTGTCCGGTAGACGACAGAGCCGTATTTCGAAACATTATTTATACTACACCTTCAATTCATATTTATAATTTTTAACATAATTAATATTATTTATTATTCATATTTTATCACTATTACTATTTACAGCATTAATAATTCAAATATATATTGATGATTAATTTAAAATATATAACGGGAAATTTTAAAATGACGCGGAAATATGTTGAATAATTGACAGAGCTTATTATTTATGCAACCAGTAATACAGTCGATGTGCGAATGGTTGTCTATCTTAATATTTCATGAAATTATCTATTGAACTGTACGATGGCGTAACTGTATATATATAATGCTTTATTTCCCCTCGGCCTTTCGGTTTTTAGGGTATTTACTACAATTACAAAACACATATCTCCTATCAACATCTTCTCTTCCAACCATTTCTTCACCCCTCCTGCTATATCCCTTCCTTCCTCCCCATTTCCAGAAAACCTCAGCCCCCTTCCTTCCTTCCTTTGCCCCTTCTGCTTCCCACCGGGGCTCTTCCTTCCTTCCTTTACCCCTTCCTGTTATCCTGCCCCAATCTCAATCCTTCTTGCCTCTAATTCCCTCGCCCACCTCTCCCCCCTTCCATCTTCGTACAACAGGTCTAATGTGCTCCCCGACCACACTGTCATCTTCCTACACCTCTTCGCGAGGTGCTCTATATCTTCTTCCCCCTCCCCGCACATCCTGAACATCTTATCCTTCTGTTTCCTCCAATATCTATTTCCTCTCTCTTCCTTTCCGCACCTTAGCCTCGCAATCCTCCTAACCCTCCCTCCTGACCTTCCTCTTTCTCCCTTCAAGTAGCTTGGTACCCCTATAGTTCTGACCTCCTTATATCTCCCTGCGATCCTTGATTTGTCTGTTCTGACTGTCCTTTCTTGCTCCCCCACTTCTTTATCCCTCCTCCACACCTCCTCAATCACGCATATCCCTTCTTTTCTTCTACTTTCCACCTCTGTCGCATCCACTCCGCATCTCCAGTAATACTCCTTTCTCATCTCCCCCCATGCCTACCATCTTCCTTTCTGTTCCTCTCTGGCTCTTTCCTCTGGCTCTTTCCTGGCGTAACTTTATATTTTGGACCAACTTGGAATTTTCTTTGGCTCCCCTGACAGGTTTTTCAACTATATTTAGGAAAAACAAGCGACAAAAAAGTCATTTAGAGGTTCGATGGGCCCCTAAATGATTTGCTCCCCTCGAAAATAACTTATTATACAAAAATAATAAGAAATCAGGATTCAACATTCTACTGAAATCACCCCTTAAAATCAAAAGCGGCGGACATTTTATTTTTCTTGGAGCCCAATGTAATTTCATAGTGAACTGATCAGTCGCTCTAAAAGTAGTAGCAATAGTACACGTACATCAGCAAATAGCACAAGCAGAGCCGTAGCAACGGGTAAGCACTTACCAGGGGCGCGAGGTTTGACGAGAGGCGCGTAGCCTGTTGAGGGGCGACATTGTGTACATTTGGTATTGGTATTTGGTCATTAAAAGCATTGGCAGGTGAAAACGTTTTTTTTTGCTCATCCCTTGGATTTGAGCAATGAGGACCTTGTTTTTGCTCACCACTTGTATTTGGGGAGTGGGGACTTTTTTTTTACTCATCACTTGGATTTGGGGAGGTAAATTTTATCAATTTACTTTATTTGCCAAGGGCGCCAAAAACATTGCTACGGCTCTGAGCACAAGGTGTGTGCATATAAAACCTATGAACGCGCACTACTAACCGAAGGATAAAATTCAACGTTTTACGTTCGCGGATAAAATTCTAAACAAGAATATGCGCGTGCGCATTATTTTTTTTTGTGATTGTGATGGCAATTATGATTGTATGTTGGATATTGGAATTAATATAGTTCTGATTATATTATTTAAATATGTTAATAATTCTGTAAATCAAGAAAATAGAAAATTTTGAACTTCCAACTGTTTAATCAGCTTTTCAGCCACTTTTGAGTAGCATAGCGCCCTTTGTCGCCCCTTGTCCTCCAACGTCCCCTGTCACCCATTTGAATCTTCTAGCGCCCCTAGAAGGAATCACTGTGTTAACTGATCTCTCAACGAACTCACTCCATTAATCGACGAATGTTTATCTTGTTTGATATTTAGATGCAATTTTTACATTGAATTGAGTGTTGTGGACCGTTTATTTTTTCTAGTTAATTTTTTAATTTCTGTGTATTTAAATATTCACTTAAATTACGTTAAAATTCACCTTTAGTTAAAAAAGGCAAGCAAAAAAGACTATACGTCTTCCCTTATCAAGATTATGTCCGATTTCGACGGTATTTATTTGCTAACTACCTTATTCTACCCCAAAACTCAGCTAACTATATTTAATTTATATCTTAATTAACACTAGAAGGACAAGATAAGAATAAAAAATACTAAAACTTTAGCAATTTAAAAACTAGGATGAAACTAATGTTAATAATTTTAGAACAGTCTATTACAAACCGAATATACATTTCTTATTGCATAACTGGAAAATAAAAGCTAGAAATAACTATAAATATTGCCTTTGAAGTAGTTATGCCGATAAGTGATCGATAGTATTTGATTAGGTTCCACGTTGCGTATTTATGTTTGTTTGTACTCGTTAATACATCTACACCTATCGAGCGTATTTCGTGGGCTACTGTGAAAAGTGACTAAGTCACATATTGACATAGTTGAGAAATCGCATTACAAGTTCAGATACGTAGGGCGTTAGAAAAGTTTTGAGATACGGCTGTATAAATAAGCATAGCAAGTTTATTCTTGCATCATTAAATAGACCATTCAAAACATAATAGATACACTAATAAATACATTTTATGTAGTCAGTCTATTGCAGTGCAAGTATAAACTTATAAGTGAATTAACACAACGAGATCATCGTGCAATAATTTTGCACAATTTCAAACGTGATTTGTCTGTGGAAGAGTGTATCTCCGAAATGTTTAATATATATATATTTGAAAATTGTCCAAGTCGAAGCAAAGTGTTTCATTGGTATAAATAATTTCAAAGAGAAATGTTTAACCTAGATGATCCTCGTCCAGGAAAGCCCCGTGAAACAGTTACTCCTGTAAATGTTGCTGCGATTAAAAAACTGCTCGATGAAAATAGGCGAATTACATAAAGGCACTAATGCCCCAGCTATCCGTTCAATACTTTGCGACCATCTGGAAGTTAGGAAAGTTTGCACGCTATGGGTGCCCCACAACCTGGCTGATGCACAAACAGCAAGAAGAGTTGAATGATGTCAAAAATGTTAATAAAACTTGAAATGGGACACTCGAAATACATTAACTAAGAAACAAGATATGTTCTTTGAAGACTAAGAAACTCTGTAAGAAGATCTGTAAAAAAGAAAGTGATTGTCGTAGTTTTTGGTAAAAGAGATATTATTACGAGAATTATTCTAGAAGAGCAAGAAACAGTTACGACCAAGTGGTACGTTGAGTTTTTTTTTTCCCCCAGTTGATTCAGTCTCTTCAAAACTTACGGCCGCATTCACACCTTGACACTTGACGCTTGCATGAAGATAATGCACCCACGTATCTAGTTCAACTGACTAAAGAATTTTTGAATAATCCTGGACTACCAGTGTGAGATCTTCCGTATAGTCCGGATCTTGCTATTTTTGATTTTGGACTCTTATCTTTCATCAAGGATAAGCTTAAAGGCCGCCCTTTTAAGAGTGAATATGAGTTCCTAGGAGCCTGGGAACAAACCTGTACAAAAGATCGACTGAAAAGTGGGAAAATATTTTTAACACTTGGTTTATACGTATGAGGAAGTGTATTGAACGTGATGAGAAGTACTTTGAAAAAGTTTAAAAAGTAAGCCCGTATCTTAAAACTTTCCTAGCGCCCTACATACTTTCCAAATATTTAAAAATAATTTCAAAGTAACTTTGTAGGACTTAAGCAGTGATCTTTGTTAATATCGTTAAAGCAAGTGTAATATTAAAAGAAAAATATACCATTTATTGTTTTCTTCCTTTGTTTTTAACCAAATAAGAGTAGGGTAGGATGGGGCTTATAGTTCACTGGGAAAAAGTACCGCCTTATATATTCGTAATTCTGACTGTCCGTTAGCATATTGCGTCTCAGGGTGGAAGAGGACTGCGCGAGAATTGCCCGTTCCCGCCTAGCCCAGTTCAGTTACAAAATTCTGCTTGGTAGTGTGAGGTTACAGTGGTGAAAGTCCACGTAAGTAAAATTTTCCGTTTCATATTATTTTGGTATAATAATTTTGATGATGGCATTTCCCCACTTTGTACAGTACCTTATTGCCGTCTAATGTTTCAAGTTTCATATAATATTGCTCAAATTGAGATCTACATGATAGTTTATTCTACCTAGCCTCAAAATTAAAAGCAACTACTGTTGGGGTAAAAAGATGAGTGGTGGTCCTTTGTGCCCCACTGTGGACCTTATTACCTCATCATGATTTTCACTCTGTTTTGTTATTCCTTTGTTTCAGAATGCGTAATTATAAACGAAAAACTGAACGAGGCACGAAATCGGTCGCCTTGATGCAACGTGCAGACGAACTAGTGATGAAAGAGAATCAACCCCTAAGAAAGGTGTGTCGGGAGTACGAAATATGCAGAACATGAATAACAAGATTTATATATTGAATTAAAGAAAATCCCGAAGATGCCCAAGCTTTGGTTATGGAACACCAAGAAAGATTTTTAAACTAGAGCAAGAATCCAGTCTCACACAATATTTGCTTAAACTTGCCCAAATTTTTCATGGGAAAGGACCTAATGAAGTACGTCGACTGACATATGATTATGCAGTTAAATATAATATAAATATTCCAGATACTTGTAATTCAAATAGAATGGCTGGCAAACAGTGGATGTCAGTCTTTCTTAAACGAAACCAATCTTTGTCTGTTAGAAAGCCGGAGGCAATGAGTCTGAAGCGTGTTCTACATTATACAACTCTCGTCAAATTTTCATACTTATTTCTTTGACTAGAACTTGTACTAGAAATATATCAGTGAAATCATAGAGTGTAGAACACTTTACGAAGTCAAGGTCAAGTTTATTCAGAACTAGATACTGACCAATTTTACTTGAAAATATTTTCAAGTTAGATCTGCGTGCATGTGCAGTAGACACTTTTAAAAACAGTACCAACATTAAAATTACGCTTGTAAATATTTTGTATTACCACGTGTTTAATCGTGTTTTGTTGATCATTGGTTTGAATAGGCGAATATATAAATTGTGTTTTGTAAGTAAATCAGTAATTTTACAAATCTAATAGCTAGGTTATAAACACTTAACAAGATATGAATTATATATTTATGTTGGGCACTTTAAATGAACTGAAACACGTGTAAGAATTTCATGCTCTACCAAAAAATTGAAAAATAAATTGTATTAAAACTTTCACAACTTCTAGTTCAAAGAAAAAAGTTTAGAAAATTGACGAATAAAGTATAATGTAGAACAAGCTTTAGTAGGGCTACTTCCTTTAACAGAAGTAACGTTGAAGCATTTTTTGACATCTGCTAATGTTATGGACCGTTATAAGTTTACAGCTTCTTCCATATGGAACGCTGATGAAACTGATGTTCCGACCGTCTCCAAACCATTAAAAATAGTTGCCGCTAAGGGTAAGCGTAATGTTGGATCAGTTACGTCATCATCATATCATCGTCAACATATCATCAGAAAAAATTTAATTATTCCCCATCTTCATCTTTTTTGCAGTAATTACTAGTTATTGTGTTTACTTCTATTACAGTTGAATGTTTTGGACAAGTGAATTTTTTGTATTTATCACATTTCTTTGAATATTTGTTATCATTTCCATATGTATGTTTATGGTAATGTATATGGTATGTATATGGTGAAAAAGCAATTACGTAACTAACAAACTTGTAAAAACTTGCATTATTGCGCGTTTGAAATAGACATTTCGTTTTTTACTAAAATAATAGCATTACTAAAAAATCCTATCATCATAAAATAATTTCGAATTAAACAGAATCTGTTTTGTTACTTTATGTTTATATCTTTTAAAGGGTAAAGTATCGATTTTATAAATTCCGATCTCATGTATTATTGAGGAATCGCTCAATGGGAACTTTGCAAAAAAAAAATCCGACGTTTTTAGCATAGAGTCTTTTATTATATTTTATATTATTATATATTATATTTTCATTTATTCGTACATTTTGCTGATCCGTGTATATTTAGGGAAATATTCGGCTAATCTTAGGTACTTATTCTGTATGACTTGTATCTTTTCGATGTTCAGTTTCGAAGTGTTATTCCAAGCTGGACAAGCGTGCATGAGCGAAGTTTATTATTATACTTTCAAGTCTTTATAGAGAATCAGTGGCGCAGCTAGGATTTTGTCTTGGGGAGGGCTGATTCAAATTTCGAGGGCACGCGGGCCTCCTACGGCCCTCAAACTCATTTTTTGGGGTAATCAAAATCACTTGAGCTTATTTAGGGGAAAAATATATTTAAAAATGTAAAATATACTCCCTTCCCCTTTTCTATTTATAAAAAAAAAAAATGTCAAGAAACCCTTCGAGATATTTAAAGTTCCATGACTGCTTATCATTTTGTATGTAAAATAGATTGCGACCCAAATCAGTTCGACACCCCTGTTGTTGGATATTGATGTTTATATCAAATAATAGTTCCATTACTTGTTGATAAAAAAATGTAATTGTTAATCCATGTATCAAAAACTTTCACTTGATTTTTTCTTCGATAAATACATATTTATTTATAGATTTCGAGGGATATATTTTTGAAGTCTCAATATTTCTCTTACTTATGTTCAGTTCTCTAAATCAGCCGCTTGGCTACAATTTGTACCGAACGAATAGACTCATGTGACGGTATAAGGATTTCTTGATTATACCTACGAAAACACTACTCGTAATAACATATAACTTATTATTATTGTAAAATACATAAGTTATTTTGCTGTACGATTATGATAAATTAAATTTGTTAAATTTTCATTTCATTGGACCTTCAGGGGAGGCTTGTGCCCCCCCCCCCTCTGAATACTCCACTGTTGTTCAGTACAACTTATATCAGTCCTTTTTGTGTGTAAAACATCATTATTTCAAAAATACCTGAGAAGATATTGATATTCACATTTATCTACAAAATAAAATCAAATACCGATTTTAAGAGCGTGATTGTCTCCAAAACTACTCTCTTTATTATATTTCTACTATTTCTACTATATTTCACGTTTGAGGTAGAGAATACAATTTTTCGTAAACTGTAAAATATATTAAAAAAATGTTTAGTTAACCCTTTACTGCATGAATTTTTATTTTTGGCTGAAATAATTCATGAGCATTAGGAATTGGTTCTTAATGATAGAAAAATTAATTAAAAAAATATATTTAAAATATTAATTATTATTTTTATGGAAAAATAATAATTAAAATAATAATTTACGGTTTGTGCCATACATGGAACATTATGATTATACATTATGTTACAAAAGAAAATGATTCCGTATTATTTGCTCGTCAATTGCTAGGTGTTCTTCATTAGGGATTAAAAGCAGTCGCCCTAGAATTTGTGAAAGAAAAAGTCCTATCTTCTGGTTATCCTTTCTCAATAAATTCAAAGTTATCGTTGAAGTGCAAATTCCGCTTGATATCCTCAAATCTATTGCAGCCCATTTCTTGAGATACTGCAGGATCCATTGCTGTTTATGTGGCATATATGAACATTTATGAAATAACGTTCTGATTCAGTTTTAAAAGTAAAATAAAAAATAAAAATCGGAATATGCCATATATGGCACACTATGCGGTAAAGGGTTAAAAGTTGTTTCTTTTCAAAATCTCTGTTCAAAGATCGCCAACACGACATCATTCCCAGTTAAAAAATCAAAGTTATCCTTTGGGATATTACGTTTTTTGGGCAACCATTTCAAAAACAGTTCTTTTTCATCATCTAGTACTTCGTTTTGTCTAGTACAAAAATTTAATCTTTTAGGTCTAGGCCGATTCACTTTTTTTTCTTTTGCTGCTAAAGCTAGAACCATCTATTTGACATTTCTTAAGTTACAAGATCTCCATGGTTCCACGGAAACAACTGACAGTCAAACATTTATAATTGTAATAATTGTTCAATAACCATAAATTATCCAATGTAAATAAATAAATTTAATTTTTCTAACAAAAATTACTTTTGGTCGCCCAAAAAATATAATGTGCACCTTTGCCAAAAAGAACTTTTTCGTCCTTATCTGTTTGAAGGTGTTACTATTGTATGTTTGGGTAAACTTTGGTCATCAAATGTTTTTTCCAAATTTGCTTGCTTGTCGCGTTTTCGAGAAAAATTGTGTTACCCAGGATAAGTGACGGTCGGTAAAATATGTTTTCTAAGAACTATAATTTTAATTTCTTCCTATAAAATCCAATATTTCATATGCATCAACCTAATAATACATTTTTCACCGCTGCCAAGCACGAGACCCAATTCGAATTCATCTTGGAAGTAATATAGCTAGGCCTCCACTTCCTTGAAATGAGAAGATTTGTGTTCAATATAGTAACAGCACAGTAGAGACTCTATGAGACTAATATAGGATGTTTATGTGCTAATAATAATTACAAACAAAATAAATACAAATTGAAATTACTTTGTGTTAGCCGAAAATTACTACGAATGTAAAATTACTGGCGTTGCTCTGGCATGTTACGCAACCCACAAGTGTGCAGTTACCTTTATTAGGTAATTTATTCTGAAGTACAATGTGATATTTAAGTAAATGTAAATCTTGGTACTCGTAAACTATCCTGTGACCGCACTTGAGAATTCCTGATCTAGACATCTACGGGCCAGATAATGATGTACTGAATGTTGAATCAGGTTTACGACAATCGATACGATCACTTGCATTAATACGCATAACCAGATAACACAAGCAAGACAATGCTATGCAATTATCCGTTATGTGGATAGGCTAAATCATGAATAAATACTATTTCCATGAACTCCAACTAATGCATTTCTAGTTATTTATTGAAATAATATTTTAAATTCTGACATAAATGTGTTCGTTTTAACTTAAAGTTTCATCCGTGTAATTCTCTCTGAATTTATCTGATATAAAATTGTCGTACTTCCACGTCTGTGACCATTAGTTACAATAACTAATCGGTGAAACAAGAAAGTCACGCTGCTTCACTAGCATTCAAAAGAAGAAACTTTTTTTTTTTTTGTCTGGAAATCGGTAAATATAGTCATTTAATTGTTAATTTAAAGTTGGACTGTCATAAATTTTCCAGCCCAATATGGATCTTTGTGTCTTTGAATTCCTGGAGGGTGGGGGTTTAAACGAAAGTCAATGAGGCAAGTGCGAAGAAAAATAAATTATCCATTTTGCTCTCCTATATTTCGTATGAGAAGAATAAAACAAAACACAGAAAAGTATTACAAAGAGTATATAATAAGTTCATAAATGTTAAAGAAAAACACTGAGGTCGTCTAACCACTGCATGGCAGCTGGGGAGATCTTATTCAGCTCTACAATACCGACAGGGAACCTACATAGAGGTCAATCATTCCAGATATGTTCAATAGTTTTAAAGGCACTCCACAATCACATATTGGAGAAGATGATAAACCCCACTTAAATAAAAAGTCGAAATTAATCGAATGATTGAAATAATCGTTTTTTTTTTTGTTTCAGTTAAACGATTAATGATACGATATTTTTGGTTTCGATTAATTAATAATTATTATTTATTATTAATAGATAACTTTCAAGAAATTACTTAGTAGCGTTGAAACACTGGTCGGTAGATGACTTCTTTTCAATAAAGTCCCTAGATTACTAGGTCTTCAGAACGCTCGTTCTCACCCATCTGGAGAATTAAACTCAACCGCTACTCATTTCTGCATAATATATTGCTAGAGTTTGCGTCCAGTCAGTTCAAATGCTCACGAGCGAAACGCAATCTTCCAACTCAATAATTTGTGAGAAAAGCCTGACAAGTTACAAGTCTTCTGGATAAAAGCTCTTGTTTCCTCAATCGTCGTTGGACAGTTCGTGATAAAATTTCCAAATTTCGAACTTCTTCGAAATGACGTTCCAGAAAATTAAGGACCACTCACGATCGCGTAGAACAATTAGGGTAAGAAATCAGTAGTTTCGAGCACTTGTGGCTCGTAGATCCTGTTCGCTAATGACGCTTTATAGCGTAATTAATAGATTTTTAACTACATCCAAAACAACAGCGATATTCCGAATACTGCAGCCATTTTCATATAATTGCGCAGCTTGTACAACGTCTTCTGGCCACATTTTAATTTTATTGCATAAAAAAAGATATGTAGGACTTAAGAAATCTCTAAGATGAGTAACTCATGGCAAAATTTTATTTTAACAATGAGTTATTTGTGTTAAAACTTATGTACTTAATATGCGATATTTTAAAGTCTTCGTTCAAACGGGCATTATTTATTGTTACAACCTGTTTAATTAGCAACAAAAAATATTTATTTATACAAACATTGTATTTTCTCCCATTACTTATAGTTTCCTAATAAAACGGTTAAATCATTTTTTATCAGCCTTTAAAATACCACAATAAGACAGTCCTATTTATTTATTATTATTTTTTTTTTGTCGGCCAGTGCGTATGTTTTTTTATTTTCAATTCATAATCGATTAATCGCTTAATCGATTATTTTCTACCAATTTAAACGAAAATCGATTATAACAGTTAGATTAATCAAATGATCAATTAATCGATTAATTAATTTTTACTGCTATCTCTAGTTGCATCTACTGTGACTTATTCTTATGCAATTGAGTTGTTTTCATAGGTGTCTAGTGAGATCAAAACCGGTAATTTTTTCTGATACATCAGAAACTATAGTGTTATTCTGCACTCTTGCCTCGTTCCATAAACCATCCGAAGCTGGTTTGGTATCAAAAGGTGCTTTAAGGTATGGTCAATTCAAATAGGACCTCTTGATTTTAGTCATAAGGGAGGAAGAGAGTCTAAGTCAACTTAAGGAATTATGCTCAATTAAAAAGCTAGCTCATATAATTCGAAATACGATAGCGTAAGTGGCGATGGATTGGGCACACTTTCAAGAGTAGCGAAGATGTCGCTAGAAAAGCTGTGACATTCAAGGCAAAAGAAAGAGGGATCGCCCAAAAACTACCTGAAATGAACACAAATACACTATGTTGTATGAAGTAAAGAAAAGAGAACATCAATGGATTAAATCTGATTTAATATTTAATTCTTAATTAAAGTATTCATTTACAGTTTATTATCGATTTCTGTTACAGTTAGTAACCTAAGTGAGAATTGTAACAAAACAAGGAGATGAAAAAGTTTTATAATAATTAATTGAACTTGTAGAAGTGAAACGATTGAACAAAATAACGTTATCATTAGAAATAATTAATTGACAATGATGAAAAGAGAGAAAAACAAAGATGGAGTGAGACAGACTATCAGGTAGATAAGTAGATAGACTGCCAGACAAGCAGACACAAAGACAGTCGGACAACACTAGTGATTTTTATTTAATATTTTGAATAGATATTCCTGCATCTGCCTGAAATTAGTTTTGTACGGCAATGTTTTAAAAGCTATGACCACTAGAATATCTGGTGACATGGTCTGCTGCTCGACAAACACTTGAAACGTCCATATGCAAACATGTTTAAAAACATTACTAGAGTAGTTATGCAAAATACTTACTTTGACAGGATTATACTTGTTAGTTAAAAAATAACGTCGTCTAGCATTTCCACGGCAGTTATTTCTGATTGCACGTGCGTGCTACGTGCACTTAATTTCTTTTAGTGTTCGCGGTTCAAATTTTCCCTGAATCTGACTGAATGTTTGTTTCTAACAGTTATCGGAATAGTATGTGATCGGTCTGTGACAAGAGAGACATGCCCGTGGATTAAAGCAAGAACTCGTAATCAGACGCGTTGTTAGTTCTATTGAATTTAATGATTCAACCTAGCCAAATCCATGTTTAACAACGCATCGTTTTGTATAGTAAAATTTAATGCAGTCATATGTGTTTTATCGTTTACTCCCATTTTTGAAACCTAAATGCGGATGGATACGACGTATCGCTAATTTTGATCAAGTGCAGTCAACAAATCTTAAAGATAATAATAAATAACCTACATCCGTGGCACAAGAAAAGTAAAACTTCGGCTAAAACTCTAATGCTCCATCTGAGTGGGAAGAAATTTATTAAAAAATGTTAAATTTTATAATTTAATATTGAAGAAACAAAAATAATACACAAATGTTTTATTTATTATACTTTAGACCTATTTGGTGGAATAACAACGTTATCGGTAGTTTTTTAACCCCTTAACGCGTATGCCCGAAAGATGCCCGGGCACGCGTTATTGGTGAATTTGTGCATGCCCGAGTCTCACTCGGGCATGCAATATCTACGTTACTTTATGATTCACCAACTAGTGCGGCTCGGAAATATGCGACAAGAGATCTGAGACCTTAGGAAATCACTCAAAGACAGCAAAAGGAAAAGGAAGAGGGAAGCAACTCGCTATTACTGCCAGCCATGTTTTTTGACTATTTTATTTCAGTATTTTTTCTTAGTTACTCTTTACTTCATTATTTTCTTTTTCTCAATTTCTACTGAAATATGCATTTTTAATAGTTGTGAATAATAAATAACAAAATGTTGTTTTTGACTATATTTTTGACTATTTTGACTATCAGAAATCGTGTATTTACATTCCCATATATTTATATATTAATTATCAATTAATTTTTTTTTGCTGTTTTATCAGAAAAAAAAAACGCGCGGTAAGGAGTTAAAACATTTATTTCTTCAGCCTAAATTTTAAAAATCTTTTTTGTATTAACAAAAATAAATTTAATATAGAAGAGTATACTTAAGAATTTGAAATAATTTACAATATCATTATAAATAATGTCTTATGCCTTACAAATATTTATGTTCTTCTTGTAGTATACTCGCTGCTATTGAAAAAAAGAAGTCGTAACCGGCTAGACGCGAATAGGCAACGTTGCTGTGCGTCAAAAATTTAAAATAACTAACTATAATTGTAGACTGCCTATTTGTAACAATATCTTTCTATGCAATTTACGTTTTATCTCTCTAAGTTATGTAAATACACAAATATTCTGTTCATAATCTATTTGTTTTGTTTCTTAATTACTGTTCTTACAACTTTTGTATTATACTAGCTGCCCCGCTTAATTTTACTTCAGGGCAAATTCGTTTTTATTAATTTATTTACAATAAAAATTTCAAGAAAATGAAAATATATATATATATATATATATATATACCTATATGAGAATACAAATTTCCCAGTAACAATTTTATTACCGATTAAAAAGTTGTCGTAACTACTGAATCAATTTTAAAAATGCTTTCAATCCTGATTAGTGTATAAGCCGACGGAGTGGCCGAGCGCACTAAATCGCAGCAGTTTGAACCGGTGAATACAGTCGGATTGTGTGGTTGGTAGTTCGATTCTCCGTCGGTGATATTATTCGGGCGAGAATAATATGTTTACATTACTCTCATTTTCATAATCATTCACTCCTCATCCAGGTGTAGGAGCTCGCCCCCTGGCATCGGCGATTAGCCTCGTTGCAGAAATAGGCCGATGTAAAATAAATAAATAAATAAATGATTAGTGTATAAATCGTGTACCAAATTTGCCAATGAAGAATTATATGCTGTCACGTATAATTTCAAGAAAAAGCTTTAAATATAAATCAAAAAGATAGATTTTGTAACCGCGCGCACGAATATCATTATATCTTTAGAATTTTTGAACAGATTTTAAAAATTCTTTCAATTCTAAAATGTATAAATCGAGTACCAACTTTGCCACTGACGAAATCTATGTTATTGCTGATAATTTCAAGAAAATGCGTTAAATATGAACGGAAAGTAGTTATTTGGTTTTCGTTTTACCCGCGTCCACAAAAACCATTATTAGTTTGGAACTACTGAACCGATTTCAATACAACACAGCCGAAAACCTGACCAAATGATATAGCTATAGATAGAAAAAACCGTATCAAAATCAGACCAGCAGTTCTCGACTGAAAAGCGTACATATGGACAGAGAGACAGACAGAGAGACTTTACCATTTATATATACAGGATGAGGCAAGACTTATGTTCTCTTCTATTATTTCCTTAACAAAAAGGGTTATAAAAATATTGTACAAATAAAATTTATTTGGGGCAATGAGGGTCAGACGATAACCGAATTAATTTTTTTTTGCATTTGTTTTGCAAACGGTATGACAGTAAATAACTTTTCTTCAAACTACACTGCACATATTATTTTACATATCATTACAGAACTTTTTTTTCTCTCTCTATTCAACGGTGTAAAACTTATGTATCCTTACATAAATTTTTTTTTTGAGAAAATCGCTATTTGTGACATTCAACTTGTGACAATTTATTTGTTGGTAAATAATGGAAACAAATGCATGCAATTATTTCTACTTGAAATGAAATTAGAATAAGCCAAGCGTTTCAAACGATACATTTGTAAAAAAAGACTTCTGTTCAAGAAACATTTAAAAAACATGTATAAAAGTGTATTGAACAGCAAGTTCATCATTTTGAATATTTAGTACTACAAGTAGATTACTATTATGAGTCACTAATCACTTATTATTTTTAAGAACACAAAAAGTCGCTTTTTTCAAAAATTTTGCTATGTAAGGATATAAAAGTTTTACATCATTGAAAAGAGAAAAAAAAGCTCTGTAATATTGTGTTAAATAATATGTGTAGTGTATTTTGAAAAATAATTATTAACTGCCGTGCCTCTTGCAAAACAAATGAAAAAGAAATGTTTGTTACCACTATAGTCTGACCCTCATTACTCCGAATAAGTTTTATTTGAACAATATTTTTTAACTCTTTATATTAAGTAATTAATCAAGATGAACATAAATGTTGCCTCACCCTGTATATAGATATAGAAGATAGATAGATAGATGTATATTGTTTTTGGGCTAGATGTGTAATAAATAATAATAATTATAATTAGTCGTAATTCGGATAATCTTTTAAATTGGTTTTCACGTCATAAATGATAACGTATAACTGAAGAATATTGGATTTCAAGAAGCACTATTTTATTGTTTTATTGTAGTGTAATATTACCTTTTCAGTTGTCCTGCACAATTGTATTTGAAGCAATTTACAACATTCGAACTGATTAATATTCATGTATGTAACTTTCTGACAAACAATACTTTAATGGACTAGACCAGGGATATGTGAAGTGGGTGACACCAGACGCGGATTTAACGGCCGGCGCAACGGGCGCGCGCCCGGAGCCCCGACCTCTAAAGGGCCCCGCAAAAACCTAATTTTACACTTTTTTCTAATTGAGGGGCCCAATATTCTTACTGCGCCCGGGGCCTTAACTGACCTAAATCCGCCACTGGGTAACACGCCTTAGAGGAAAAATGAGACGTATTTGAATTTTTATCTATTTATTTCAGTTATTTTATTCCAGTTATTCTGAATGTAAATTTAATTATTCTCCATGTTCACTGTATTAACTTTGCATAATTATACAGTATAACCTTGAATAATCTCGACATATTTCAGGATTTATATACAATTAGACAAAATGCAAAATATCATTCAGAAATATATTTTACAGAGTAGGTGAAAGAAAGATGTTTTTTTAAAAAATCTAAATAAAATGCCGATTTATTTATTAAATTACTTTATTGAAACTTTAGAATTTTGTATGAAATATAATGTAGGTTATATGACCGACTCTAGCCACGACTGTGCCGCGCTCTTTCAAACAATTTTGCCAGACTTATTCGCCCATTTCAACACTTACTCCAGAAAAGACCCGAATATTCTCTTTTAGCAATTATCTGCGATTTGTTGGTAAGACGTAGGGTAAAACGGTCACGTTACGCAAAAGTTAATAAAAAATAACCAGCAGTTGAAAAAATGTGAACACGTGCAGACTGAATTCTTCAGTTATTGAAATACATCAATGCAAAAAAATTGATGTGAAGTATGAATTTTCACACATTTCAGGGTTTCGCAGGTATTTAGTAACTGAATGATGATTATTTGGGATGCCAAAACAAATTTCAAAATATTTTTTTATGAATTTTAATTCGAATGCCTAATACCATTATTTAAGTTTCTAAATATGTGCAGTATTTTTTTATATAGCAAGGTTCATTAAGATTTTGAAAATTGCGCCTATGGCTTCCATTGGTTGCTTAAATCATAAGCCCCGCCCTCTGATTTTGTATACATTCAAACATAGAATTAAATTATAATTTCAACCCTTCCCACTGGTTATTAAATTTACGCTTTTAAAAATTAATTGCAACATTTACCAAAATATAACTAGAATTTTGACAAAATAATTTAAACAAAATAAAAATGCAAAAAAAAAATAATTAAAATTGACAGGAATCGAACTCTAGTTTGCAAATTACAAAGCAACGACGAAACGCACTACGCTACGAGCGCTTACTTATCTAGTGTGTTACATAGCGAATTAAATATTTAACATATTTTAGTTAAAAACACAAAAAATGCGTTATTTTCCGAAAATATAATCTGATCAAAAATTCCTGTTGTACTATTCCGGTTCACACCAATGTACATTACTTAGAATTTTTTTCAGATTTTTAGTTTAAACCATCTGGCCTACAGGGTGTGGGACAAATTTTTTTTGCACAATTTTGGCAAAAATCGCATCAAAATAGTTTATTTTGCAAAAATAAAATTTTGATCGTTAATCCACGTACTAAAGGCTTTCATTTGATGAATTAAAAAAAAATATATTTTTTTCGATGACCACATATTTGTTTATATTTTTACGGGGGATATGTTTTTTAGATGTTTTAGTATTTTTCCTATGTACGGGTCAAAGAGTTGTATAAGCATGCCAAATTTCAACTCTCTAGGTTTAGCCGTTTGGCTACAATTTTTACCGAACAGACAGACAGACAGACACACAGACATACAGACGACAAAATGACGGTATAAGGGTTTTTTGGTAATACCTACAAAATCCTAAAAAGTAAAGTATAAATATAAAGCTAATAACAAAAAAATTAAAAATCAGCGTTTTCCTCATTTTACCCCAGGTACAGGGCAATGTATTAAAACTCCTTAAATTACAATTTTGGGATAGTACTGAATGGAGACTTTTTTGTCCAGAATAAATTATAGTTTCAAAAGATCCAAAAATATTGCTCAATATTTCTTATTAAAAATATTCAAACTTTGCCCATTTAACCGAATATCTGTCTAGAATGATAAAAGAGATAGCAATGGTGAGCCAATTAGCTGGGCCACCCTATATAGTAATTTAACACTTAAAATTAGTACCTGTTTATACATAGATAATAGCCGTGATGGAAACGTTACCCTGGTCAAGTGGTTATTATCGGCCATAATTAGTAAATATAACAAAAAAATTGTTACAGCACAGCAAGTAATAAAGCCGAAATAGCTCAAACAGTAATGTTCCAACTTTGTAATCTAATGCTGTTTTTAAATACTTCTAATATTTTAATTATTAGAAAAACTATGTCATAAGTCAAGTATTTGCATAAATTCCGACAAACATAGTGGTAGTAAATCTTGGTAGTTTTTGTTGGCTCTAACGTTACGAACAAAAAAGACTGTAGTTCAGAATACTTTTGAAGCTTAATAGGGGATAGGCATGATTTTTTTAATTTTTTTTATTATATTCCTCTTGTTGCATATAAACATAAAAAACAGTTTTTAATTTTTTTAAGGCTTAAAAAAATCATAAATGTATGTAGCGCGCGAAAACGACGTGTGACGTCATACCCCTTCTAACTGACACATGACACTACTAGCTTACCGGCGTACATAGTCTGTTGTGAACTTATTTGTTTGTATAACTTTTATAGGTTATGTAAAGTTCGAGTGATTTTAATTAAAATAAAGTTTAATTCTATAAAAACAATTTATACATGTTTACCGAATTAAATTTTACATTAAAATAGATAACTTATATTGCAGTATTTCAATTATGCCTCTAACGTTTTGTAACTTCATGTAAACAATGTAGTAAAATTCTGACATCTAAATTACATAAATATTTACATTTTATAGAGTTGCAGCGTTTGTTTACATAAAGTAATAGAATATAAAATAAAAATTACTTCCAGGTCTGCTTTGACACCACGTATTTCTTCAGCACTGTAGCATTCATTATTTTTCATATATTCTATGAGCATAAATGCATCTATGTTGGGTAAATTATCACTCTGAGCCCTAACAAAATCTTTATCTGCCATTTTAATAATAAATGCGTGAAAAATTGCTTAAAAACAAATACAAAACTCTCGAACAATACAATATACACACGTGTAAAGATTATGTTTTAGCTGTATCTGTGACGTGAAACCCCTATCGTTTGATGTCATACTCAGTCGTTTTTACTCGGCAACCTTCGCTCCGTGGTCGGCTTATTTCAAATTTACAATATTTTAATTCAAAAATTTGGCTATAATATTAATTAAAATGTAATTTTTGTTTTGTTAGGTGACATAACTAACATTAACATATCAAAATAATGTAGTTTTAAGGAAATACAAATTTTATGCGTATCCCCTATTAGAGCCATTCTGGTTCTACTATTACTAACCATTTTACTATTATAATCTATTCCAAGGGTGTCAATAACGTCGAATGCGCTCAACTGGTCCAACGTGTAGTAATAGTTTGGCCAATTTTTCTATCTACTCTGCAAGCCAAGAAAACAAAAAGAAGCCCACTTCTTTTCAGAAGCCTCAAAGTTTGGGAAAGTAAAACAAATGTAAAAATTTACCGGCAAAGAAGAGCTTTCATAAAAATTAATGAACATCTCTGATCTTACCTAATGATAGCAAGCCTGTGGCTGCAAGCTTTATATCGTTTGTACATGCTGTTTGGCCGCTAAGCAAGGGTATAGACGTGAGTTCAATTCCTGCTTATGTCAAATAATTTGTGAAAAAAATATTTCTACAAAAATACGGGTTCTCCTAGCCGTTCGCAACCGGCTATAAACTGTAGGTGCCTTTCTGTATACGCTAAAAATTGAAATAATACTGACCATATTACTCCTGAATGTA
Organism: Liopterus haemorrhoidalis; assembly: GCA_963971575.1. Classification (NCBI taxonomy): domain Eukaryota; kingdom Metazoa; phylum Arthropoda; class Insecta; order Coleoptera; family Dytiscidae; genus Liopterus; species Liopterus haemorrhoidalis. Next base: position 47,538,542 of record OZ020614.1, read on the forward strand.
CATAGATTGAAAACATGGTCATGAAACCTAAATTCCGTAGATATCAACTCACCCTATCCTATTTAGCAAACCTAGCCATAAATCCAGATATTCCCAATTTTCAACAAATATTCCACAAAATAAATGACCAAATCTTCATAAAAAACGAAATACCATTCCACAAGCAAATTCAAGAACACCGTTATAACATGAACGAAACCTTCCCACAATTTACCCCACAACAATACAACAAAGTACCACCTTGGCTTCTCCAACAACCGAACATCAACTTATCCCTAACCCAATACAATAAGAAAGAATACCATCCCATGATCATCCTTCAAGCCTACAATAAAACAATCGCAAAATTCAACAATCACATTGCCATCTTCACTGACGGGGCCAAAATACAAGGTAGTACCGGTGCTGCGCTAATTACAGAAAACGAAATTAAAAAATTCCACCTACCAGATCAAACAAGTGTTTTCACAGCTGAAGCATTTGCTATTCTGCAGGCGACAAAATACATAAGACTCCATCCAGGCCAAAAGTTCTTAATACAATAAGATTCTCTAAGTACCATTACCAGCATACAGCAAACATACACCAGAAACACCATAATCTAAAAAATCCAGGACAATCTACATGACTCCATAGAACAAGGGAAAGAAGTTACAATCCTATGGGTTCCATCGCACCAAAATATCTCAGGAAATGAGGCAGCAGACATAGCGGCAAAAGACGCAATAAACGAACAAATCTACCCCCTTCCACCTCAAATATACTATATAAAAAGCCACTACAAAAACAAAACAAAAGAAACATGGAACAACATTCGCATCCACATGCACAGAAGCAAACCACAAAACAATATAACCAGAAGAGAACAGATTGTATTAACCAGGATAAGAATCGGACACACTCTATTAACACACAAACACCTGTTCCAACGAGAATCCCCACCAAACTGCCAGGCCTGCAACACCAGGCTGACAGTAAGGCACATTATCATAGAATGCCCTCAATACCGTATGGAAAGAAGCTCCAACCAATTACCAGCAGACCCAGATGAAATCTTCTCAATCCAAAACGAAAATAAAATCATCAAGTTCCTAAAAGAAACCAACTTTTTCGATAAAATTTAGCATATATACCATAATATAATATATACATATCAACAAATGGAACAAAATTAATGTAAAACTGTAAATGTAACTAAACCAATATGTACCAAATGTAAATAACCAAGTTGTTGGAGCACCCCTAAAAAACCAATTAAAAAAAAAAAAAAAAACTGGTAACAGGAGGCCTAGGCTCAACTCGGGCTGTCGCACCAATTAAAAGGACCTAACCTAATAACCTTATAATAAAGAACTATAGGTTGTTAAGTAACGTTGAGCGCATTATATTGCCCTCCCTGAGCCTTTCAGCATTTTCCGTTCTATTACTTCACTGCCTTTACCTAATTAACATTTATGTATCTTGTTAATTTAAATTAAATTAACTGAAGAACACAATAAATTTAAAAAAATATAAATATTATTAAATAAAAGTTAATTTATTTAAGTCATCCTTATAATGATCTTTAAGTTATCTTTAAAGATAAACAGACAAATTTGTGGTAAACCGACATAAAATATAAATGATATTGAAAATGATATAAAACTGTAAAAATATTAGCTTTAGATTTTTTGCGGATATTTCACACATATTGAAACTCTGGTACAATAGGGGATACGCATAAAATTTGTATTTCCTTAAAACTACATTATTTTGATATGTTAATGTTAGTTATGTCACCTAACAAAACAAAAATCACATTTTAATTAACATTATAGCCAAATTTTTTAATTAAAATATTGTAAATTTGAAATATTCCGAGCACGGGGCGAAGGTTGCCGAGTAGAAACGACTGAGTATGACGTCAAACGATAGGGTTTTCACATCACAGATACAGACAGCTACAACATAATCTTCACACGTGTGTGTATTGTATTGTTCGAGAGTTTTGTATTTGTTTTTAAAAAATTTTTCACGTATTTACTATTAAAATGGCAGATAAAGATTTTGTTAGGGCTCAGAGTGATAATTTACCCAACATTGATGCATTTATGCACACAACATAAAGTTTACTTTTTTCTGAAATATCGGTTTTATTTCGCCTCATAGTTTTCAGCCACAAATTTCGCCTTTTCTGTTGTTTTTCGCCATTAGGTAATGATATAAATAGTTTTTTTGGATTTCTAGTTGAACTAATTGTGCACATCGGTACTGAACAATATTTTCGATAATGTTTCGAAGTATTGGGGCCTGGATATTCCATATTTTAATATAAAATTTAATTCGGTAAACATGTATAAATTGTTTTTATTGAATTAAACTTTATTTTAATTAAAATCACTCTCCTTTACATAACCTATAAAAGTTACACAAACAAATAATTCACAACAGACTATGTTCGCTGCATAAACAACCGTTCGCTGGATTGGCTAGTAGTCTCATGCGTCAGTTAGAAAGGATTATGACGTCACACGTCGTTTTCGCGCGCTACATACATTTTTGATTTTTTAAAGCCTTCAAATTAAAAAAAAAAAAATTAAAAACTGTTTTTTATGTTTATATACAACAAGAGGAATATAATAAAAAAATAAAAAAAAATCATGCCTATCCCCTATTGAAATGCATTAACGCAATGAAAGGATTAAACTAACTACTACAAAAAAAGTTAGCGATGCCTCGAAGTTTTATTTGATGTGTCCTGATATGATAAAAATAAAATATACTATTTAATGTTTTCATTTGCATGCCAAACTTAAAATTATAAAAGAAAATCGAGGGAAGTTGCAAGAAAATTTGCATGAAAAATTATCAAAATGAATTGGCAAGTTTTGACTGAAATGAATGCAGCATTATTTAGACGTAGGGCAAACGCATTCATAAATATTCATCAGCTACACAGATGATAATGATTCGCATTCTGCTCAGATTCTCCAACTTTTGAAAAGCCTGTTTAAGTAGATACTGCATGAATATTGACGCAAGAGGATGTTAGGTGTTGTTACCGCCTGAGATGGTAATGTATACGTTATATGGCTAATCACATATTGACGTTCTATTATTTACCTTCAATCACAGAACACGTACAGGATGAGGAGGGGTTGATTTAAAGACAAGGTTGAGGTCAACTGAAGGAGATTTATATTACGATTCTTTACATCACTGAAATGGCGGTTTTCTACTTTAGGCACGGATAAAGCTAGTACGGGACACTAAATTAAAAATTACATAAAAATTTTAAAATAAAATTATTTTTATTTCGTAGTAAAAATTATTTAACTAAGGGATTCTTGACACAGCAATAGCGTGGTTTAAAAATTATTTATCAGACAGGTACCTGAAAAATTGGCAATAATTATTCACCTAGATTACGTAACAATAGGGGCGTTTCACAAGTAAGTTGTTTAGGACCGATATTATTTCAAATTTATGATATTGCAAATAATGTAAATTTTGATTTTATTAAAAAAAAGTTATTAAAAATTTATTTGCAGACGATACCTTGATTGTCATCTATGATAAAGATCTCAATAAAGCTATCTCTTTTTACGCACAACTAAATAAGTTACATAATTATTTTTTTGGGCGACCATATCAAAAGTTCTTTTTATCATCTAGTACAGACCAAAAAGTAAATCTTTTTCGGCCTAGGCCGATTGACTTATTTTTTGGCCGCTGGATGCTAGAGCCATCTATGTGTCATTTCTTAAGTTACAAGATCTCCATGGAACTGAAACAACTGACAGTCAAACATTTATAATTGTAATAATTGTTCAGTAACCATAAATTATCCAATGTAAATAAATAAATTTAATTTTTCTTATAAAAATTACTTTTGATCGCCCAAAAAATATAATGTGCACCTTGGCCAAAAAGATCTTTATCGTCCTTATTTGTTTGAAGTCCTCGGCTACGCCTCGGCCTTAAAATTCAGATGTGACCGAAAGAGATCTACTTTTTGGCCATGGTACACAAATAACTATTGTTTAAATAAATTAAAAATTAATATAGAAAAAACAAAATGTATGATCCTTACGGCAAAATATAAATATTCTAAAATTAAATTAAATATAATAAATATTAAAGTGACTAATGAAAAATTTGAACTTGTGTCGGAAATAAAGTAACTTGGTGTTGTTGAGAGTTTCTTAAATTTTGAAAAACATTTAAATTATATAGGGACTAAGTTTTCTGAATAATCGCGTTTTTTTATGGGGTGCAACGAGCAAAAGCTTTGTTCAGGGATAGATGGGAAGCCATCAAAGATTGTAGAATACTTTTTTCCAGATTTTCCCTGCCGCTTTGGGATAGTTTTGAATTTTCTGGGATATGCAAATTTTACTATATCTCGAATTTTTAGGGGCAGCAACATATACAATCTACCCTCAGTAATGGAGTAGGGTCTGCCGAAGGTAGCTGACCACATTTTTGCTGAATTTTCTTTACCGCATAAAGGTAGTTCTATTTTTCTTAGATTTAGCGATTTCCTTTTTTTCGCAATTTTTTTTAATGCGATGGATTTTTGCAAACTAAACCGCATATGTAGCAAATCGTCTTTATATTAGAGTGTTTAACCTATTTTTTACACGGCCGAAGAATTTGCGCTTCTGAAGGCTGTCGAGTATATTTGCAGTAATAAACACAGAGAAACTTTATAGTCCATACCGATTTATTAAGTGTTATACAAAACCTACAGAAAATGTATTCGACAAGCCCAATGTTAGATGAAATTCTACAAAAAGTAAATAACTGCATAGCTGATAGAAAATCCCACGACGGCATAACAGGCAATGCAAAAGCTGATACTGCAGCCAAAGAAGCCACCAAGTCCACGGAACAGATAGATATGCCTATTCCAACTAGAGACTTTAAAACCAGTATAAAGAAAGATATAAGAAAGAGTTGGAATAGTCAGTGGTCGGAAATAGATGAAGCTAGAATAAAACGGCAAATAAAAACCGACACTACTCTATGGCCCGGAAGAAAGAATAGAAAGGAAGAAGTAGTAATTACGCGACTTAGGATTGGACACACCTTACTCACCCACAAACATCTGTTCGAACATAAAGAACCAACAAAATGCAACACATGTGACACGACACTTACAGCCAGACACATCCTAGCAGAATGCCCAAAATACACGACCACTCAATAAAAGACATTTTAGGCAACAACCCAGATTCGATTAATAATGTCATCTCATATTTAAAAAGCATAGATGTATATAGTAAAATATAATGTTACACTTTGTATTATATAGTCTTATTAATGTATATATATATATATATATATATATATATATATATATATATATACAGGTGTTTGTTTGAAACGGGGCACCCCGAAAATCTCCTTTATTTGTAAAGATACAAACAATCTTCAGTACAAAAGTTAAACTAGACAAAAAGGCCTATCTAAAGGTTACTATAAGAATTCTGAGGCACTTCCGGTTTCACCGGAAATGATGTCAACTTTTGATCTAGCATAGGGAATCGATAATTTTATATTTTTTTCCTAAAATTACATTAAATTAGCTTTACAATAACACCAAAAAGTCATATTTTTATGTTAACCATTTCAAAATGGCGACCATTTATTTACAAAATAATAATCAACATAAGTTTTACAAAGTTGAACGTAGCAAGCTTTGAAAACAATAAAAAAAGAAACAAAATATCTTTAAAATAAACTGTTATAACTAGTTATTATATGAAATAACATGAAATAACTTAAATTTTAATTTTTCAATTAAATGTTTTATAAAATAATTTTATTGTAATTTTTTTTTTGTAAAATAATTGTAAAAAGTAATAGTTTTTTTTTTTCTAAATAGTCAAATAGTTTATTTTAGAGATATTTTGTTTCCTTTTTTATTGTTTTCAAAGCTTGCTACGTTCAACTTTGTAAAACTTATGTTGATTATTATTTTGTAAATAAATGGTCGCCATTTTGAAATAGTTAACATAAAAATATGATTTTTGGGTGTCATTGTAAAGCTAATTTAATGTACTTTTAGGAAAAAAATATAAAATTATCGATTCCCTATGCTAGATCAAAAGTTGACATCATTTCCGGTGAAACCGGAAGTGCCTCAGAATTCTTATAGTAACCTTTAGATGGGCCTTTTTGTCTAGTTTAACTTCTGTTCTGAAGATTTTTTGTATCTTTACAAATGTCTTTTGTCTTTTTGTCGATAATGCACAATGATGCTGCAGTAGACGAACGGAGTGGTGACCAGCCTAAGCCTGAATGTGGTGTAGACGGGTTGGACCAGGTGTGTGCCACATATGATGTAGGAAGAAGAACAAAAAGATAACCAATAGCAGTTTCCTTTCATTTGGCCAATGTTGCATCACTAAATGCTAACATTTTTCACTAGGCCAATAATAAAAGTTGCGTAACCCACATCCGAAGAAAATATCTAAAGAAACTGGGGGTTCAAGTTGTCCAGCCTGCAGAAAATGCGCGTTTTGATATAAAGGCCACTCCAAGGCAAGGCAAGTGTAATTGAGCCTACGTATGTTTAGCAGTTCGGCCGGTGAATTATAATGAACATTTGTATGTTAATATTTGAATAATTCTTATAATTGTCAAACGCAATGCTACCATTTTTTTAAATATGTTTTTAGCTTCATTTTGGCAGCACGTAAAAATAAATAACTAATATGGTATCTGGATTTACAACATAAATTAGATATATATTAATCCAACTATACGTACAAAAACATACAAAAAATTCAATAATTTTAACATTAGTTGCAACAGCAATCGAAAATAAATATTCTAGTAGCAGAAATAACAGTGAAATATATTTTTGAAATAAAAATGGTGTATCATGGTTTATTCCAGTTATCGTTGTATATTGACTGTTATCTGAATCTATATTTTAATAAACTGTTTTATAGAGAGGTAGAGAATGAGAGTTATAGAACCAGAGAGAATCAGAGAAAGATAAAGAGAGAGAACTTGTACACAGATCTGTAATCCGATGTTCTGCTAAGCCTAACGTTTTATATAACTTTCTAAAACCAGTCTCCTTTTTCATTCTGGTGTTCCTGGGTAATTTGTTAAAAAGTTAACTAATTTTAATGTACTGTGGAAACCGTTTAACATCAAAACGTTTATTATGAAAAGGTTTGAAATGAAAAATCGGTTAACATTTAAAAAGACCCTGATCCCGGCAAAATATTACGGTTCTATACATTTATTTTTACCGACCGCCAACACATATAAGGGAGATATTGTGATCATACATATTTTGACATTTCGAGATTTCGATGGATATCCACGAATTGAGGTCCCTACATAACGTTTTGACTCTTTTCGCATGATGTCTGTTGGTCGGTCTGTCTGTCTGTCTGTCTGTCTGTCTGTCTGTCTGTCTGTCTGTCTGTCTGTCTGTCTGTCTGTCTGTCTGTCTGTCTATCTCTCTGTCTGTCTGCCTATCTGTCTGTCTGTCTGTCTGTCGGTCTGTCCACGTGCAGAGCAAATTCGGCTAAAAGGATTTTTATGAAACTTCATATTTAAGCTTTTGGCATCAATGGCACAACTTTTGGTAAAAATCGGTTTATTAGAAATTGGAGTTTACTCGTGTCGGTTTTAAGATTTTATAGATATCACAACATAGAAATATTTCGAAAAAAAATATTTAACAAAAGTTGCTATAAAAGCAATAACTAACAACTTTTCTTTGAGAAATTTTTTGATAAAGCAGCATAAATTAAATAAGTACTTTGTGGCGTTTAGTCCTGTGGTGGCCACAGCTGATTTAACATGAATTAAAAACGCTTAACAAGAAAAGATTTCGCATCTCAGAATAAATATACCGGCCGCCGCGTTGTTTCTAAATTGATTAGTGGGAGACGTAGTTGGGAGGCTTACGTTCAGCAGTGGACGAAATCGACTGATAGATAATGATGACAATGATTAAACTTTATGTTTTCAAACAAAACTATCTGTTAAAACTGTATTATTACTGATCCTAAAATTTTTTTGTAGACTAAATCGTTCTATTATTCTTTTGGCTCGAAGCCCCCATAAATTCTTACATAAAATGTGTTGTTACAAAAAATCCTAAACTAAAACTAATAGCACATACTATAAATTAATTTACAAGAATTATGTGTACGTTGAACTACAAAAAAAGCCAATCCTCATATGAAGGAAAACGCTTTTCCCTTATAACTTGTCAAAAGCCACATGCTGAGTTTCATTCATATTGCTCCACGGGTATTGCAGACTACGCTACTCGGAGATTAATTTTTTTTGACAGTTAATTCAACGGCGGATTTAGGGTCGCTGAGACTCAATTTAAACCCCTTTCGAAATAGGTCTGTTTATTTAAGAATTTACTTTTTTGTTAAGTATCAATTCAATTCACTTGATATTACAAATGATCCTTTATAGCAAAAAATTGATTGATTTTTATTTCCGTATAGCCTTTTTTAAAAAAGTATACTTGAATATCAAGACTAGATAGAAAAGCAAAAGCCGTACTATTATTACATTTATAACTCCCCGCAAAATAAAAAAATCTTCCGACTGTATTTTAAAGACAGATAAAAAAATATTTAACCATTTTACTACGAAATCATAAGTATCGAGAGATAAAACAATGTTTGTATGACAAGTCTGCATAAGCAAACATGTTGATGCTGACAAACAGGCTGTAGCAATAAATAATACCCGCTTGAACGAAGACTATATGATATCGCATATTAAATAAACGTATTATACACACATAACTCACAGTTTAAAAAATGGATATTAGTCAGGGGCGGCCCAAGGCGGTAAGCAAGGTTAGCACCGCATGGGGGCGCTTCGTTTGATGGAGCGCCCCATGCAATGATTTAGATTAATGAAACCTATTTAAACTCCAGGTTGATTTTTGATAGAGCAAAACAGTAACTTTAGAATTCAAAGAATGGCTGCGTGTGTGCCTCAAAGTTTTATTCAATAAAATATATGAAGAAATTGCAATAAGTATACAATGTGCACGAAGACGTTATACGAGCTGTGTCGTTACATGAAGATGGCTGCAGTATTCGATTGATCGCTTGTGTTTTGGATGTAGCTAAAAGCACTATTAATTATGTTATAAAGCGTCAACAGGAGACTGGGGTCTACAAAAGGAAACCTGGTTCTCTACCCTAGCTGTGTGGCACTATCGTGTTTTGCCTTCAACTTTCCTCGTATGTCATCCCGCCGAAGATTGAAATGTGGAAAATTCACCGCGAACTGTCCAAAAAAAGTTGAGAAACAAGTGCTTGTATCAAAAAATCCTGTAACGTAAAAACGGCGGTTTGCTGACAAGCGCTTGGGCTGGTTGGACACAGTTTGGAGCAACATATTGTTCATAAATGAAACGTGATTCAGTTGCGATCTCCTGATAAACGTGAACCCGTCTAGAGAATCCAAGGTGAGAGTTTTCTGACATGTTGCCATGACGCCACAGACTCCTTTCGGTGGTGGTTGTAATTTGGTTTGGCCAGGTATTTAATTGCACGATTGTACCGAACTTGTTTTAATTTTACACGCTGCTTTGTAGAACAGAAAAAGTACATAATAGGAATGCAAATCTAAGAAGATTGAACATCCATAGACCGGTGGGAATACTTTGTAAAAGATGGAAAGATCAGCTGACAAAAGATATGGCAAGTATGGTTACACACGATATCTGTAGAGACTTGCGTTGAGACAGCAACGATGGCCATTTGCATTCAACACGCCTCTTTTAAATGATTAGAATATCTATTAACGAAAATAAAATAATAAACAGATAAAATCTTATACACAAACTCAAATAAAAGAAATTTTGCACGAACAAACACAAATAAATTAAAATAGGTGTATGTTATAATAAAAATGCTAAACAGACGCAGGGTGATGGCAAGTAAAGAGTATCGTTACCATACGATATCACAGATTAAAATAAATAACACATTAAAAGAAGGTGCAAAATTTCATATATAAAACAATAAGTTCGATTCCTACAGGAAGAGTATCAGCTTGTCTGCGAGTACCCTGTCTTCACCTAAAGCAAATGACAGATCATAGTACAGGCGTAACCTCTCCCTGACATGCTCGAACGGCACACACTGAGTTAAAATGTGTAACACAGACAAATCTATGTTACACGTCTCACAAATAGGAGGCTCTTCACCTCAAAGGAGTAGTCCATGGGTCCACCAATAGTGACCTATACCAACGCGTGTGATGGTGGTTTTTCCTCTGTGGCTGTTACTACAGAAAGAAGCCCACGGTTTAATATCCATCTTCACCTCGCGCAACTTGACATTCTGTTTACCATACAACTCTTCCTTCTGGATAAACCAGATACTTCATGTATCAATTTGAAGGATTTTGAGTGAACTCAAATGTCAATCCGCCTGACTGTCGTAACTTCATGTCCTACTCATTTCTTTTATCCCCTACAGATCTATCTAGACCTCTCCGCGACTGCGAGCGTAGCGGGCCCATAGTTACGCCACTGGACAGTTAATGAAAGAATTAAAGCTAACAAATAAAATGTTATTAATCATTAGTTTAAGCATCATTTTTGTTATTCCTCGTAAATATACACGTATGAAGAATTTCTACTGAGAAAATACGTATCTACTTTACAAATTAGATATTGCTCTCCTTGGGCTGCTTCAATTAGTTCTTCTTGACTGTTCTGTTTGGATAGAGCTATGCAGAGCCTCACACCGTAAATGGTGTGCTTTAATGTTTTTTTGCATTGCTACCTTTGCTGTAAACTACATATGAGAATTTTGAAAATATCCGCCCAAAGAGATATATGGCTTAGTATCCCATTCAATATTTAGAGAAAAAATATTTTTCTGTGTCACAATTTGAATATTTTTTCCATCGTTTTAAAGTGCTAACGTTTTTTCTATCCTTATGTCCTTTTAAATTTTAAATCAGGCTTTTTCAAATAAAACTGTATCTTTTCTAGCAGATTAAAAGTTTGAAATCCCTGCTTTAAATAATTGTAGACCTCCACAGGTTATGTTTTAAGTAAATATACAAATTAATAAAATTACTAAGTTTATAAATTTACAGTCGAATTAGCACCTTCATGAGCTAATTAATTGGACAAACAGTTCGCTAGAGTTTAAGTTTACAATTTATAAATATTAGATGAATTTAAATTAGATTGTGCTTCCTTTTTTTTCCACTTAATGGCTTTCATCAAAGTTTAAAACATAAATTCATTGGGCACCATATTTTTATTTCAACATTTTTCACATTAAACATTATTTAATTATGACCTTAGTAAAATTAAATGATCTAGTAAGATGACAAGACTTGTAGGTTCAAAACCCCTTGTATTTTATATTTAATAGATCTTGTGGACCATGAAGGGCTACATATTTTCGTAAATCGTTGTTTCCGAATACTTATGCGTACGTTTTGGACTAAAATTATAGTAACCTACGAACTATGGCAAAAAACAATGTTTTATAATCATGTTTTCATGTAATGTAATTTTATTTCATACATTTTTAATTTTAATTTTAGACTGAAGATGTGCATACTACCCATGCATGAAACGTTTCATATTTTATAAATTGACAAGAACTATTTTAATAAACTGACGAATAAAAGAGAACTATTATTAACAATTGAGAATATATTATTAACAATTAGAAAACTTTGTTTCAGAAAAATTCCCGTTTTCTTTTTTTATACTAAAAATTCTCTGTAGTCGACAACACTATGTTTGTTGCAGTAATAAATTGTGAACTGCGTATATTCAAGGGATTCCCCTAATCACAGACAAAATGATTTTATAGTAGATTTACACATACAAAGATTTATTGGTGTCTATTATATTGGTGCTCAAAAATGCACGTTTAATCACTACTAGCATGTAACTTTTTATAGTAGGTACATTGAAAAAAATTACATTACAGGCGTGTCTTATTTATTACTATAACAGGTGAAATATTAATTTTTGCGACGAATGTTTAAGACTATTTATTTTAACGTAACATATCAGGCCAAATACTTATTAGAAAATAAACAAAGCGTAAGGAACTGTTTTAATCCGAAATTGGCCCTTTATTTATTTTTTTTATCCTAATAAAAAGATAAAATGCATATTTGTCAAAACGATTTTTTTTATAAATTCCTCATCCAGGGCGGCCTTGTGCATTAGGCACTTTAGGCCTAGTAAGTACTTAAAAATATTACAAGGGCTACGAAAACAGGCTACAAATAACATAAATTTTAACAAGAATTGGGAAGAAAAAATTTGCAAATAAAGAAGTTTTATATTTGAATCATTTTTTTTTTTGTTTAATTTAACCCTCTTGTTTTTAACCGTATTTTTTTTCACACTAGGCTAATGGAGAGTCACTAATGCTAATTTTGTATTCAAATTTAACCTAAAGTGTAACTTATTACCTGTAGACCTATAAATTGTAAGCCTGCCCTGAATCGGATCTGGGCAGATAGTGCCAGAAATGTTTATATTCAAGAATTACAATCATTTTAGTTCTGTAAATTGTTTCTTTTTTTTTTTTAATTTGTAACGTAAAGCGTTCATCCATAATACGTCAACTCTTGCACTCAACTGATTGTTTTTAGCAGAAACACTTGTAATTTTGCTCAATCGGCGTTTGTAGGTGTTTCATTATAAAGTCGTCTGTAGGCGGTTACGAGCATTTCGATGAAATTTGTACGTATTGCTTCTTTACATGGATTTATATATTATGTTGGGAAATAGAGAGTTAATTTAATATTTTCGAACCTATTTGAAAGTATTTGAAAGTGAAATATTTTTATTTGTATTATGCTCCGAGCTACAGATAGCTCAAGAGTAGGGATGTGAACGGGTTGAAACCAAAATAGAAGGCACTATTATTAAAGGCATTTTTTTGTTAATCGTAAGAGATATTTAAAAAATGTGTTTAAATAAAGTTGTTTCTTTCCAGAGGCTCTATTCGAACATACCCAACACAACATTCATTCATTAATATCTTGTACTTCCGGTTTGCTCCGCAAAATTTCAATAGTATGATCTTGAATTCTCGATTCTTTGGGTAAACTTTGGTCATTACATTTTTTCCCAACTATATAACGTGTCGTGCTTGCGAGAAAACGTATTCCCTCTATCTTGTAGAGATGTGTCGTTCGCGAACGATTCGTTCCAAAAGAACGAATCCTTGCAGTGAATTGATACGACCGAATCTTTTAATAAGCAGCGAACGAATCTTCAGTACGCGAACTCACGAACCAATGCTAGCGAGTGGCGAGTGTGACTCGATATGGAACGGAACGGAACGAGGTTCGAGCACAGAGTTCAGGCTGGTGGCTGTGTAGTGTGTAGTGTGGAACACACGTACATCTATGTCTATAAATTGGTATGTAGGCTCAGTCTGGATGGGCGAACTTAGAACATGGCACGAGCGAAAGCTGAACGGCAGACTCGAGACACTGCGCAGTACAATGTATGTACGTATACGTAAGTAAGTAACACGTACACGTACTACGTGTACTTACACGTTCGCCGTTCGCGAACTACTAGCGACTGTCTATCGCTCGATGCATCGATTCTTTGATACGCAAGCTAGTAACTCGAAGCTTGGCTCTCACATTCTGAGCTCAGAACTGAATATGTGAATTGTGCGAGCTATGCTTTTTGACACAGTCACAGCTTCACAAACGGTGTTCGGACAAGTAAAAATACAACAATTACCAACAATTAACAATGATTTATTTAATAACAAATTTATTAAAATATAAATATATTTTTTAAATAATTATACAAAATATTTAATTATCTTAAATATAACAAGGAAAAATTACTGTAATGCACTTTAACGTGTTAATTCTTTTGTTTTTCAAAGGTGGAAAAATTAATTTAAATTAAAATAATAATTTTGATAAAAATAACTAATAATAGAGTATTTTAGTATTTTGGATTCACCCCACTAAGAGAAACGAACGCAGGAGAAGTACAGAAGTATGTATACTGTTCTCAGCTCCCGGTGCACAACTAAGCAATAACAAAGCCAAGTACAGCGTGACGTAAACAGTAAACACTAGATTTGTTGTACGACAATGATTCGTTCCAAAAGAACGAATCTTTTTAGAGAGCCATTCTATACTGTTCTATACTGAATCTTTAAAAAGATTCGCATTTCTCACTTCTACTATCTTGATACACCCTGTATATAAGATTACAGAACTTATTCTAAATTTCCGGAACAACTACTTCTATAATATAACAGTCTATAACTATAACCCATTATAGAAAATATATAACTAAATAGTAAAAAAAAAAATGTGTGGACAAATATTTCAATAAATTGATTTTTACTATAAACGTACTCAAATAGTAGGTGCCTCTCTCTGTACATTAAGATATATAGGCAGGTAATAATATAAAGACAGGTATAAAAATAATTCCGTTAAATAAAACATAAAAATCTGAAAGCCAAGTCTCACTTGCAGTTTTAGTTCTTAGAGGAGTATTAAAAAGATCTTTTAAAAAAGTTCTTTTCAAGAAGTATTCATCTATGTGTTGTCAAATTTGTGATTACAATAGGAAAGGTTAGGCCACTTTTACGCTCAGTGGCTCATACTAAAATTACCACTGTGGAAACTTGGGCAAATTCGGTGAATGGTTAGAAGTTTAGGGAAACTTTGACCAAGAAAACTTTTACATTTGAAATTATAAGACATGGAATTTGTATTCAACGCATTAAGACAATGTTCTATTTTGAGAGAATTTCAAGAAAAGAATTTAATGTTTCTGAGCGTCAATTGATAAAATTCCGAACCTACATCATCAAGATGGCTACCGAACCATCAACTGATTATAACATCAATGTTTAAAGTATTATTAGTTATTGTTTTATTTATTCTAAAATAATTAATTCTATTCTATTTATAAAAAAGGCCTGCATGAGGCGCAAATAGCCATCGTTGCTTAGTACCAAACATTTTAACTAACTACTTTTTTTTATTTTACATTTTAACTTTTTACTGTTTCAAACTTAAAATTGTTACAAAGTGTGGTGTATAATTAAAAAGTGCAGTACACAGCCAAATAAATATCACATGGCTGATCTGATCAATCTTTAATATGAAAACAAAACTGTGTAACGAGTAAGTTTTTGTATTTTTTTATTTAAACTTTAATTGTCCCTCTAGTTGATTAAATTTTGAGCCGCCACTGCTCTGATATACACATTCTAATAACAGAGCGCAGTTTCCTGGCCTTGACCCTGGTGCCAAAAGAGCCAGTGACGGCTCTGGCTTCGAATAATGGACTTTTTCGGTTAACTGCTCTTGCCTGGAACCTAAAGGCCGTATTACACTAGAGTTAATATTAACGTCTAACTTGGAAAATTAAAGTTTTTGCATTCGAATTGAAGTCATTTGTGCTTGATAGTATGAAATAAACCTAGGTTTTAAAAACTAGGCAAATGGAACATGATTCAATTCCTCTGTCTTTCTATCCAGGTTCTCAAAAAGCGCGTGCGCCAACGATGTTCTCTCGCTCTCAGCTGTTGCGTCTTTGTCTTTTGTTTACGTTGAGGTTAGTTTGTTGTATAATTGTTATTTTCCAATATAATATTAAAAAAATATATATTTTGGAAGAACAACTAATTAAGTTAGTGCAACCTCACAAATAAACTTTTCAAAGTAAAACCACAGTATACACAGTAGTTTCACTCGACCGTTTTTCTGTACCAGATTTTTCATGCGCATGTGTGAATCCTGGTTAGGACGCGCAGTTTTGCGAAGTGAATAAATTAAAAAATATTAAATATTATTTTATATTTAAGTAATTTTCCTACTTTATTATTATACTACTTTCAACAGTTTTTGTATAATATTTTTTAAATTCATTTTAGAGTCATAAAATGCAAAATTCTTTTGTTAGTTGTCATATAAAGCTTATTCGTATACATACGCGTAATAGTCTGTATCGTTCTTTAGAATTTTGGTTAGGACGAGGTAGCTCGAGGTCAGGAAAATGTGGTACGCCAATATCAAAGCTTCCGACACGAGTCGGCTTACTGATTCTACTGTGGTAAAACTGTCAACTGTCATAATAACACTATGTGCGCAGGCGCAAACAAAAAACGTCTTAAATAATATTCAAATAGGTACTGTGTGAATACGTTAAAACCTAAAGACGAGAATGCTGAAAAAAAAGCTACAAAAGTAAAACTTGGATAGCGTTCTAGTGTGATACGCCCTTAAAAAACCTTATTACGAGGTATGCCTGTAATATGATTCTTTGCTACTCAGTAGAAATTGATTATGAGATAGGTAACTACTTTGGATGACTACTTTGTAGCATTCGTAAATATAGTCAGATTGTTGAAGTTTTATTAAAATGTGTGATGAAAAATCAAGTATTATTCGAACTAGGGAGAAAATTTGCACGGTAACCATATAACAGCGTTAGTCTACATGAGCAAGTTCTGTTATGTTATGTAGTTTATTCGAATAATCTGTGGGATATAATGTGGATTGTTTATAATAGTAAGCAATATAAATTCAAATATAACTAGATTTCTGCATTGTGGGTAAATTTTAATTTTCAATTATATGTTTCCCCCCAGCGTGAAAACAGCATCTAAACTGAACAGTGTCTACTATCGTCGACCAAATAAACTTCTTGAGTACTGAACTGTTTGGGTAAATACCAAACGGTTGGAAATTCTCTAGCGTACACCCTTGTTTTCATGTTGGTTCTCAGGAGACCAACATGGTTTCGACGTTCCCGAGAAAGACCTAGACGCAAATCTTTATCCAAGTTTCGTCATAGAGGGCAGTGTGTTCCAACAAGCGCAAGTACGTTACCGATACTACATTCTCCCGTTCTCGACATTCAGGCACATCCCGCTCTATTGACATTAAGATCAACTCGAGCTGTTTGCTGAAGGTGCAGTACGTAAGGATGTTGCAATCAGACACGCGTTTCAGAAGATTATCGCATGAAAATATGAGCAGATAAGTGCAATATCAAACGACAGATGATTTTATTTTCTTTCAATAACTGAGATGATATTGCCGGGATCTAATATGATATTTTGAAAGGATCAGGAAACGATGTACTTTTGTGAAATGGCAGAGACAATTTGCATTTTAAAACTGAAGTACTACATTTAATAATACTGCTAAACTGATACGATTTCAAAAAATACATTATCTTCTTATCTTTCTATATATAAAAGGCAACGGCTCTGTCTGGCTGTATGTATGTATGTGCGCTTTTCACTCGAAAACTGCTAATCCGATTTTCATGCTGTATTTTTCTATCTGTAGCTACATCATCTGGTCAAGTTTTCGACTCCGTTTTATTAATATCGGTTCAGTAGTTGCATAGTTATCATGAAATATGTGCGCGCGGGTAAAACGAAATCCTTTTCTCTTCATATTTAACGAATTTCCTTGAAATTATCAACCACAACATAGATTTATTCAGCGGCAAAGTTGGTACACGGTTTATACACTAATTAGAATTGAAATGATTTTTAAAATTTGCTCAGTAGCTTTAAAGGTATAAGGATATTTGTGCCCGCAGGTAATACAAAATTCTGTTAATAAATCTTTTCTGTTTATATTTAACGCATTATCCGAGAACTGTTGAACCAATTTTCAAGCGATTTTTTTTTCTATCTATAACTACTTCATCTGATCAGGTTTTCAGCTATATTTTATTAAAATCGGTTCAGTAGTTCCATTGTTATAATAAAATTTGTGCGCGCGGGTAAAACGTTATCATTTTCTCTTCATATTTAACGCATTTTCTTGATTTTCTATTAGCGACACCATAGATTTAATCAATGACAAAGTTGGTAAACGATTTATAAACCAATCAGAATTGAAAGGATTTTTAAAATTTGTTCAGGAGTTAGGAAAGATATAAGGATATTTGTGCCCGCGGGTTATACAAAATCCATCTTTTCGGATTATATTTAACGCATTACTCTAGAACTGTTGATCCGATTTTTAATCGTTTTTTTTTTTTTTTCTATATGTAGCTACATCATCTGGTCAGGTTTACAGCTCTGTTTGATTAAAATCGGTTCAGTAGTTCCATAGTCATAATGAAATTTGTGTACGCGGGTAAAACCAAATCCATATTTTTGTTCATAATTCACGCATTTTATTAAAATTATCAGCGATAACATAGATTTCGTTAGCGGCAAAGTTGGTACACGATTTATACACTTCAAAATTGAAACAATTTTTAAAATCTGTTCAGTAGTTCCAAAGATGTAAGGATATATGTACGCGCGGGAAATACAAAAAAATCTTTTCGGTTTATATACTTACTTAATCCTGAAGCTTTTTTACCTTGCGGTGTACGGCTATAGTCGAGTAACTTTTTTCTGATGTTGTTCTCCATATTTCTTTCCATCGTGTTTTGTCCTTTGTATATTTTCTTATCTCTTCGGGTCTCTCTTCGTGTCTTATGTTTATATTTCTTTGATTTATATTTAAAGCATTTTCTTGAAATTATAAGTAACAATCCATATTTCTTCAATAGCAAACACGAATTATACATTAATCAGAATTGAAAGAATTTTTAAAATCAGTAGTTCCAAAGTTACGACAATTTTTACTGGGAAAGTAATCTTGCGTTAGTTTGAATCTCTCTCCCATACCTCCATGTCTGTCGACAAGGTTGTAGATGAGTAAGATGCCATTCACTATCCAGTAGGATTTCTGAATATCTTAACCTATCAGGATTACTTCATAACGCTCTTACTTTGAAAGTTGGTGCACCAATAATGTTGCCTTTCCCATGTTTAGAGTATTGTCTTCTGTTTGGTCACCTAATTACGAGTAGGTATGTTGTAAGTTGTCAGTAAAAAATGTAAGTCAACAATAAGTTTTGTACCCTAGCAAAGCCGGGCGTGGCAGCTAGTTATATTATATTGTTTAAAAAATATAACTATATGTAGAATGATAAGGTTTAGATACACGCCATGTGTTTTGTGTCATGTGTTGCAGTTTTTTCACTTCAGTTCTATAATTAATAAGATACTGTTACGAATACGATCCTCTAAGGTAGTAGAGTCTCCAAAGTAGGGTACGCATATCCCAGGAGGTACGTGCGTCGATACTTGGGGCTACGCGAAGAAAATGTAAAATCTAATTATAGATTCGGTTTGGATCTATATTCATCATTAAGCTTTATAAAATAATATATTCATCCAAATATAGAAGTATAGCATCCATATATTTATAAATTGTAGGTACGTGCTGTTTATTTTTCTGGTTGAGGGGTAGGTACGTGATCAAAAAATATTGGAGACCATTGCTATAACGTACGGTGTCAACCGTTGGAGACGGGGTAACGGCCGTGGAAACTACAAGAGGCTACTAGTGACTACGAGAAAGATATGGAAATAACTAAAAATATTTATTAAATAAAAAAGTTTTTTGTCGTCTCCAAATACCAATTATTGGTATTCGTGCCGGAATTGTGTACAGTAGACTAATTAGTGTTAACCATCTCAGGTGTTTGAGTGTTTGTTAATGTGTCTTGAATTTGGATTAGCTGCCACCGGTAATTTGCAAGTCATAGTGTAATAACACGATGTAAATACTAAACCTGCAATCGCAATTAAAGTAGGTTAGTTAAAATGAGGACTTTAATTTATTAAACCTTAACTCATCCTAAGAAGCATTGCAACCAGCTAGCGAAACGGAAAGTTTATATCCGAAATTCGACCCGCTTGCGGATCATGAACTAATTATGTATGATATCTTGAGTTTTGAGAGATGATTAAGTATAACTGAAATCTATATATATAAAATCGTAACTAAGCTACCTACTCATAATCAACGCCCAGCCCAAACCACTGAACCTACAATCATGAAATTCGGCGAGTATATTCCCTCCATGACGTAAGCACCCACTAAGAACGGATTTTTCGAAACTCATCCTCTAAGTGGGTGAAAAGAGGGTTAAAAGGGGTAAAATGTGGCTCCACGGTTTTCTTAATATCTCTTAGGTCCAATAAGATATCGACTTGGTTTTTGCTCACAATGATTACTCATGTAAATATTAAAAAACTTATTTCAGGATTTTGTTCTAATCGACCCCTAAAGGGGTGAATCTACAATCAGGGTGAATTATAGAACCCTTCGCATCTTCTGTGTTTATTGTGTTATAAATTTCCTTTTTGGCATATAGGTGTCTTTTTAAAATATTTAGAAAGTGTTTTGACCGTTTTTTTAATTTTCACCCCTAAAGGGGTAAATTGGTATTTTTTATTCGATAGAATTTCGTCTAGACAAAGAAACATAAAATTCGGGGAGTATATCCCTTTTATGACTTAGCAACCCCCTAAGAAATGATTTTTGGAAATTCAACCCCTAAGGGGTGAAATGGGGTAAAATGTGTTTTCACGGATTCCTCAATATCTCACAGATCCAATAAATAATATATCGCCTTTATTTTTGCTTATAAATATTATCCATATAAATGTTGAACAACTTATTTCAGGATATTGTCCTATTCATCCCCTGAAAGGGTGAATTTACAATCAGGGAGAATTATAGAACCCGACGTATTTCCTGTGTTTGTTGAGTTGTTAAATTCCTATTTGGCATATGGATGTATTTTTAAAATATCTCGAAATGGTTTTGACAGTTTTTCAAAATTTTACCCCTAAAGGGGTAAAAGGATATTTTTTATTTGATAGAACATCCCTTAGACATAGATACATGATATTCGCAAAGTATATTCCCTCCAAGAGGTAAGCATGCACTAAGATGGAATTTTTCGAAATTCAACCACTAAGGGGTGAAATGTAATTTCAAGGATTCCTAAATATCTCTACGGACCAATAAGATATCGTCTTGGGTTTTACTTACAAAGATTACCCATATAAATGTTGAAAAACTTATTTCAGGATTTTGCTCTAATCAACACCTAAAATGGTGAATTTCCGAACAGGGTTAATTATACAACCCATCATATTCCCTGTGTTTGTTGAGTTATAAAATTCCTTTTGGCATATAGGTGTCTTCAAAATATCTCAAAATGGTATTGACAGTTTTTAAAATTTCACCCTTAAGGGGTACATGGGAATTTTGTATTCGATTTAACATCCCTTGGGCATAGATAAATAAAATTCGTGAAGTATATTCCCTCCATGACGTAAGCACCCATTAAGACGAGATTTTTCGAAATTCCACCCCTAAGAAGTGAAAAGGGGTGAAATGTGATTTCAAGGATTCCTCAATACCTCTTAGGACCAATAAGATAACGTCTTGGATTTTGCTTACAAAGATTACCCATACAAATGCCGAAAAACTTATTTCAGGATTTTGTCTGAATCAACCCCTATAGGGTTTACAATCGGGGTATTTCCTGTTTTTATTAAGTTATAACATTCCTTTTTGGCATATCGGTGTCTTTTTAAAATATATCGAAATGGTTATGACAGTTTTTAAAAATTTCACCCCTAAAGGGGTAAATGGGTACTTTTTACTCGATAGAACGTCCTCTGGACAAGATACATGAAATTCGTAAAGTATATTCCCTGTATGTCGTAAGTACCCACTACGACGGTATTTTTCGAAATTCAACCCCTAGGGGATGAAAAGTGATAAAATGTTTTTCCTCGGATTCTTCATTATCTCTTAGGTCCAATGGTATATTGATTTGGATTTTGCTTACAATTTTATCCGTATATGTGTTTAAAAATTAAATTCAGGACTTTGCTCTAATCATCATTCCCTAAAGGGGCGATTCTAGATTCGGGGTGAATTATAGAACCCTTTGTAGCTTCTGTGTTTGTTCTACTGCAAACTATGTTGTACTTTTTCGCATTTAGGTGTCATTTTAATATCATTAGTTTCAAGATCATTTCATTCTGACCGTTTTTTTTTATATTTCACCCCTAAATTGCATTTTTTATATTTCCCTAAATTTCATTGGTATATTGGTATTTTTTAGTAGACAATTGAAATTCAGGGACTATATTTCTTTCATGACGTAAGCAACCACTAAGAAGAGATTTCTCGAAATTCGACCTCTAGGGGGTGAAAACGGATTTCTTAATATCTCTTGATGAAATAACGACTTGCTTTTTACTTACTATAGTTACCCGTACGCATGTATAAAAATGTAATTTAGAATTTTGCTTCAATCAACACTTAACGGGGCGAATCTACATTAAATCAGGGCGACTTATATAATGTTTCGTAACTTATTTGTTTGTTGAGTTATAACATTCCTTTTCGGTATATAATTTTTTTTTTCTAATCTTTAAAAAGTCTTTTAAACGTTTTTTTTTTTATCTATAAAGGGGTAAATAGGTATATTTTTGATTATATACATGGAATTCCGGGAACATAATTCTTCCATAACGTAAGCATCGAACCCTTTATATCTCCTGCGCTTCTTGAGTTATAACATTCCTTTCTGGCATATAGGTGACTTTTTAAAATCTTTCGATGGTGTTCTGACAGTTTTTTAAATTTCATTCCTAAAGAATTTTTTATTAGAAATAAGAAATTCGAAGAGTGCATTTCTCGATATGACGTAAGAACCCACTAAGACAGGATTTTTCGACCCGTATGGGGTGAAAAGGAGTAAAATGTTTTTTCACGGATTCCTCAATATCTCTTAGGACAGACGAGATATCGACTAGGTTTTTGCTTATAAAAGTTACCCGTGCACATGTTTAGAAACAAACTACGAATTTTACAGTAATGAGCCTCTAACGGGGTGAGAATCTACACCTGAGGAGAGAGTCAGCAATGTGATCTATAAAGAACCATGACTTATAATAATTGCACGATGATGACAAACCGTCAATATACCGTAGCGAAGCACAGGTACTCAGCTAGTATATTAATATTTCTCCACACACTGTTAATTAGTGTATTGTGGTAGCAACTATGTTTGAGGAAAACAAGCACAGAATCTTGAACACCATCTTTATATATAAAAATCAATTTCTGTTTGCTTGTTTGTTTGTCCTTTATGCAGAGCCAAACGGATGGATCGATTTTCACCAAATTTAGTACAGAGGGGATAAATAATCCGAAGAAGGTTTTAGTGAGGGTTACAACTTCGTCCATGTCCCCCTAGGGGTGTTATGGTGGAAATTATTTTTTACTTTCCGCGCAGTTTGAATTGATTACGTAGGCTAAACCTTAAGAGATATATCGATACAATGTAGACAAAAATGTAGATCTTAACTAGATCTAAAAAAAGTCCGGGAGAGCATATACCTACCATGCACCGATATCGTGTATTGGGCAATTTTATGTTTTTAAACGTAATAGTTTTTAGAATAGTTATTTAACGTCCAATTTGTATAATGGTAGAGTTAGGAAATAATTTCATTCAGCTTTTTGGACAAGAAGCGTTTATTTTAAACAACACAACGTTTCACCAACAACATTGTTGGCTTCTTCAGGTGCTATAACAATAACATACATTAAAGTAACAATCTTATATAGCTATAAATTAATTAACCTATGTTAGTTAAACGTCACTCTAACAACATGTACATCAGACACCTCCAAGGATGGTGAAATTGCAGAATTAACATTGACAAAATATTTTGTACTTGAAAAATACAGAAAATAGGAAAAGCAGGAAATAAAATTAAATATTATACTATAATAACCAATGGTAGTGACTGTTAGTTACATTTTAAATTTTAAACAAACAGACTAGTGATAAATATAACAATATCAAAGATTAACAAAATACAAACATAACGAATAATAGTAAAACCGACTACCGCATCAATATGACAGGCAGTCACACTATCCTCCCTGACAACCTGGTAACCTGGTAAGTTATTTTGTTAATCTTTGATATTATTATATTTATCACTAGTCTCTTTGTTTAAAATTTAAAATTTAACTAACAGTCACTACCATTGGTTATTATAGTATAATATTTAAATTTATTTCGTGTTTTTCCTATTTTCTGTGTTTTTCAAGTACAAAATATTTTGTCAATGTTAATTCTGCAATTTCACCACCCTTGAAGATGACTGATGTACATGTTGTTAGAGTGACGTTTAACTAACATAGGTAAATTAAGTTATAACTATATAAGATTGTTACTTTAATGTATGTTATTGTTATAGCACCTGAAGAAGCCAACAATGTTGTTGGTGAAACGTTGTGTTGTTTAAAATAAACGTTTCTTGTCCAAAAAGCTGAATCAAATTATTTCCTAATTCTACCGTAAGAGTTTTATCAATTATTTTAGAATAACACTGGTCAACACAATTTTTGCTGACTTACATCTAAGACTTGTTTCTTACTAATTTGGTGCTGCTGAACTCAAATAGCACATCAGTTTTTGCGTATTACATCAGCTGTGGCCACCACAGGACCGACCGCCATCATAAAGTACTTGTATAAAATACATTCTAGGAGCAGAGTAGAAATAACTTGGTCTAATATTTTCTAACAGATATTATTTATCATGACCATGGAAACGTTACATACAAGTATGAAAAAATAGATATTTAGAAAAAATTTCGAAAAATTTTTCAATTTTTTTTTGTTTTATCAAAAAATGTCTCAAATAAAATTTGTTAGTTATTACTTTTATAGCAACTTTTGTTAAATAAATTTTTTCTAAATATTTTTATGTTGTGAAATATTCGCAAAAATCTTAAAATCCACGCTAGTAAACTCCTATTTCTAGTCAACCATAGAACTAAGATTTGACGTGATAGGCAAAAATTGTTAACATTTTTGTAATCAGCACCCCAAAATAAGTTAAAAACAAGTATCAGATCTAAGTCAGCAAAAAAAAAAGTTTAAATTTGTTGACCAGTGTAATAAATTAGACCATTTAACGTAGAATCATAATATATATAACAGCATACATCAAAGATTAATAATAACGCAGTTATCACAGCGTAAACAGAAGCCCGAAATGCAAATATGTTGAGAGTTGAGGAATTTGTCAAAAGATGGCAATGCTAAGAAGTTATATATTCTCCACTGCCTAACGGTAGTTAAAATTACTGTACGTACCGTTTTATATATTTAACTTTATAATCGTTATGTTCCACTTTTTTGGAATTAATATAGTGAAATGCCGTAGCGAAACACGGGTACACCCACAAGTTATTAATATAATTACACATACAGTGAGTATATCAAAAAGAGGAAAAATGAGGAATTCGGGAAATTATGGTCGTTGATCATAGTATAGTTGAAGACATAAGAACAAGAACATCAGCTTAGATTGTACGGTTATATACAATAGGGATGGGAAAAAAACATCGATGTATCGAAAACATCGATGTTTGTTTTAAAAACATCGATGTTTTTACCATCGATGGTCAGCTGGCGATAGTATCGATAAAACATCGATGTCTACTACCGATGTCGATGTTTAAACTTTGAAATTTAGTAACTACCGCTAGAGGCGCTGGAACCTTAAAAATTTAATTTTTATTAAAATTAGTACACAAAATATAAGCGCCATCTATTGTGGTATAACAATACTAATAGTGTTAGTTCTTATTCTTCTTAGCAGTTAGCAGAATACGAAAAAATAAGAAGAAACGTCTAATTTTTGCAAACAATGCGAACGACCAACGACGCCAACACACTTTTTCTTTTTGAGTCTTGTTGACACTTTCCCAGTTGTTATTCCTCCAATCCCTGGATTTTTGTAAGTTGTCATTAGCTATTTTTTTATATATTGAAGTTGGCTTTTCCTGAACAAAATGATCAAAAGCTTCAATTAATCGGTAAAAGTAACTGGAATTGAAAATCTAGTTCCGCCTAAACCAAAGGAACAGACTTTATTTCAACTTAAAAAAGTATAAAAATAATTGTGTATGACAGTGTTATTTTTATGTTAAATAATATAAAATTAACATTAAGATTACTATATTAGTATTGTAATAAAATCTAATATTTCATTTTAGAAATGTAAAAATAGTAAGGTCTGTTCCTTTGGTTTAGGCGGAACTAGATTTTCAATTCTAGTTACTTTTACCGATTGATTGAAGCTTTTGATCATTTTGTTCAGGAAAAGTCAACTTCAATATATAAAAAAATATCTAATGACAAATTACAAAAATGAAAATTGCGGTTAGTTCCGCCTAATCGTTTAGAATAGACTATAGGTACAAATTAGGATTATTATATTGGGTATAATAATATTAATGTGAAATTAATTACTATTAAAAAGGAATATTTCTATTTCAAAATATAATAAATGCTTTTTGTGTATTATGTGTTACTTTTTTCGTATTTTATCTTTACATTATTAAATAAAACCTACATAATACAAGGTGTCTCAAAAGAAATTTTATATTTAGTGGATCGATTAAAAAAAAAGTAAGCAGTATATAGAAAAAATGTTTATTAATTATTAAAATACACTTTTTGGGGATTTATTTCTTAAAAATAATATCGTCTAAATGTAGACCCTCGCGTTCTCGGCACTCATTTAATCGAACAGTAAAATTACTTATGACGTCTCGGCAGGTGGACTCAGGGATGGCTGCCATTTCGTGACGGATATTTTCTTTCAAATGCGCCAGTGAAGTCGGTTTATTGGCGTAAACTTTAGATTTAAGATAACTCAATAGGAAAAAGTCCATAGGGGTTAAATCTGGACTGCGTGGTGGCCAATTTATGTCACCTCTCCGGGAGATCAATTTGCCTGAGAAAATTTCACGAACACGTGGCAGAGACATATTGGACGTGTGTGAATTTGCTCCGTCCTGTTGGAACCATGTTCTTTGGTTATAGCCAAGAAAGTTTTGCAGTTCAGGTATCAAGAAGTTGTCTAACATCTCCACATAACGCTCTGAATTCACTGTAACTGCATGCCCCCTTTCGTCTTCAAAAAAGTAAGGGCCGATAATTCCTCGCGCCGTCATCGCAGCCCATACGGTCACTTTAGGCGAATGTAGGGGTTTCTGATGTTTGCGTTTCGGATTCGTTGCACTCCAGTAGCGGCAGTTCTGCTTATTTACGTGGCCATTAAGATGAAAATGAGCTTCATCCGAAAACAAAATGTTGGTAAACGTTGAAAATAGCTCAATTACCTGATTTACGAAATTAAGCCTCTGACTGGCATCTTGGGGCTTTAAATCTTGCACCAATTGAATTTTGTAGGGGTGCAGCTTTAGGTCTTTGTGCATAATGCGATGTAATGATGATCTATGCACATTTAAAGCACTTGCGCGCTTCCGAATTGAAAGGTTCGGGTCGTCACGAACAGACTGATTAACATTCTCCACGTTTTCTACCGTTCTTGATGACCTAGGTCGCCCGGATTTTGATTTATCCAGCGTTGTACCAGTCTCTTCAAACTTTTTAACCCAATGTCGAATGAGAGGAATGCTTGGCGCATCATTTAAGTGGCGAAAACCTCGAATACTGCAGAATTTTCTACGCGCTACAGTCGCCGAATCACCGTTTTTGTAAAACTCTCGCACGCATAACGCGCGGTCTGCTCCCGAGAAACGCTGCATAGCGACTAAATTCCCAAGAGCCAGGCTACCGATTGACATAACCCCCGCGCCCCTCGGATACGTTGCGTTCACGCAGTAAGCTAAATAAATATAAAATTTCTTTTGAGACACCTTGTATAAATAAATAGCTTTTTTTAATATTAATAAAACATCGATGTTTCCGATACATCGATGTTTTTCCTTCGATGTTTTTTCAACATCGATAGTAAGCTCCGATGTTAACATCGATGTTAAACATCGATGTTTTGCCTTCGATGTACAACCCTAATATACAACGAATAGGAGATGAAAAGTTGCCGAAACAAGGAACAATCTAGAAAAGCTGGATAGAAGAAATAGAAGGAAAAGAATTGAATAAAAGAGGACTGAGGAAACAACAATGTCAAGGATAGACAACAGTAAAGATTGGAAATCGGAAGACGTCGTAGAGCGTTATAAACTAATAATAATAATAATAATAATAATTTGTCATTGCTATTAGTGATGGGCGCGTGTCATGAAATTTCCGTGTCACTTCGTGACACGGCCGTCACGGTGAAATCGTGAGTTCACGTGATTAATATTTTTCTTTCGTGCGTGATTTTGCGTGAGTTAATTTTTGTCGTGACACGTCTTGCGTGCAATCACGGCGTGTCACGACTCACAAAGTTTAAGTTTTAGTTAATAGAAAGAATAAGAAGCAAGAATTCTCTATTTTGTATCATTATCTATGCTGGATTTTGTATATCTTTCTTCGACGAAGCAACATGTCTCCGTTGAATGCAGATGTTGGAATTATTTTTTGTTTAATTTTGAGCGAATCTGACTAGATATGGATAACTCAACAATCTCATTCTAACTAGTTTGAGCTTTTTCTCTAACCAGTTGGATTTGGTGGGATCATACGGAACTCCTCATCTTCGCAATGGCGCCCCTTAGCAAGCTCGTCAGCGCCCTTTTCCTTAGTGCGTTAGGGGCCATCGCTAAATTTAATAGAGTTTATATATCAGTCGTAGATACAACAATTTGTTTGGCAGTTTATTAATTTAAAAATAATTTTGTAATGTGTCGTCTTATTTTGCATTTTTTGAAATATTAGTAAAAATTAACCATGGAAATTTGCCACATTTAAAAACATATGAAGCTGATACCAAATTAAATATATATATATATATATATATATATATATATATATATATATTACAAGACTTAAACTTCTTGAAATCGTCATATAACTTTCATCTTTTAATAATAGGATGAATTTCAGAATTTAGTTTTATTATTAAATTCATTTTTTTAAATTTGGTGCCCTTAGGTCTTTCATTGTTATTTATTGGTCACAAATGTGATAAATTAATGTTTAATTATTTCTAAATATCATCATATAATATATGTTGGAAGTGTTGGTATGTATGTTCTATTCAAAAATTGATGTGAAGTGTGAATTTTCACACATTTCTGGGTTTTGCAGGTATTTAGTAACTGAACGATGATTATTTGGGATGCCAAAACAAATTTTATGTCAAAATATTTTTTTATGAATTTTAATTCGAATGCCTAATACCATTATTTGAGTTTCTAAATATATGCAGTATTTTTTTTATATAGCAAAGTTCATTAAGATTTTGAAAATTGCACCTATGGCTTCCATTGGTTGCTTACATCATAAGTCCCGCCCTTTGATTTCGTCAAACATACAATTAAATTATAATTTCAACACTTTCCACTGGTTATTAAATTTACGCTTTTAAAAATTAAATGCACTATTTACCAAATATAAATAGAATTTTAACAAAATAATTTAAACAAAATAAAAATGCAAAAAAAAAAAAAATAAAATCAACAGGATTCGAACCCTAGTTTGCAAGTTAACTTATATTATAAAGCGCACGACGAATCCAACCACGCCACGAGAGTTATTGTTGTGATATGTTACACAACGTATTAAATAGTTAACATATTTTAGTTAAAAACACAAAAAATGCGTTATTTTCCGAAAACATAATCTGATCAAAAATTCCTGTTGTACTATTCCGGTTCACACCAATGTACATTACTTATAATTTTTTCAGATTTTTAGTTTAAGCCATCTGGGCTACAGGGTGTGGGACAAATTTTTTTTTGCACAATTTTGGCAAAAATCGCATCAAAATAATTTATTTTGCAAAAATAAAATTTTGATCGTTAATCCACGTACTAAGGGCTTTCATTTGATACCCTACTCAGAATTTTAAAAAAATATTTTTTTTTTCGATGAGCACATATTTGTTTATATTTTTAGAGGGATATGTTTTTTAGATGTTTTAGTATTTTTCCTATGTGCGGGTCAACGAGTTGTATAAGCATGCCAAATTTCAACTCTCTAGGTTTAGCCGTTTGGCTACAATTTTGACCGAATAGACAGACAGACAGACAGACAGACAGACAGACAGACGACAAAATGACGGTATAAGGGTTTTTTGGTTATACCTACAAAACCCTAAAAATGAAAGAAATATAATTCTTTTATATATCTACATAACACTCGTTTTTTATTAACAAAATTTTGGGACGGGCGTGGGTTGGCCACTTTAATGTGAAAAAACTCACGCGTGTCAATATTCACGCGTGAGTCACGAAGCACGCGTGCCCGTGAAGCCCGCGTGCGTGACCGTAAAATTTTCAGCTTCTTTTTAAATTTATGATTTCGTGTGCGTGCGTGTAATTTTGAATCTGACTCGTGAGCGTGCATGATCGTGATAAAATTTTATTCACGCGCCCAACACTAATTATACCACTCTGGCCTTAGTAGTGTAGTACTAAGCGTGAAAGATCTCAGGTTCGAATTCAGGTCAGACCATTTGTTTTCATTCATCATTAAAAGTAAACATAAAATAATCAAGATAATAATGCTTCAATTATTGTCTCACTTGACAGACAACATTCAGTACTTCAGTAATTGTTATATAAATTAGATTTTTACTAAAGTAACCCCACATATTTCTTCACCGTTGCGGAAAATGACCATCCACCCCTTCATTTTATCAACTTAAAATATATAAATTATACATTAGGTAGTAGGTACATTTTAACAAAAAATAACATTTAAGGATTTTTTTAAGCATAATTTCTTTTCTCTTATACATGTTATTTTGTGATTTTAAACGCTTTTAAAAAATCCTTTCAGGGATTTTTTTTTATAATTCAATGAATATTTAACGATTAAATCGAACCGCAATAATAAAAATACTGCATATCTTCGCGGAAATAGCTAGTTATTGAAAACTCGTGTATAAATAAACAATGGATTAAGGTTTGTTTACCTATTTTAACAATTTTATTTGTTTTATTGGAGCTGATAAAATGTTTCTATAATGTATTTCCTCCCTATAAATCAATAGTGATTTTGTTATTCAAAGTAAATTATGTAAATCTGTGTCATTTCAAATATTCTCTTAACATCTCCAAATTGAATAACAGCATTTATTCCATATCAGTATTTTCAATCAATTGCAGTTTTACAAGATATCGCTAGATGCTTGAAAATTTTAAGAAAAATAAATCGATTGTAATCAACGACCTGTTTTATATTCGTCAATTTTTTATTCACGAAAAAAATAAACAACAGATTTTCCCGTTGTGACTTTATTAACTTTTTTCTGTTAAGGTTAGTGACTAAATTTATGTTGTCACTACCTTTTACAATTGACGTATCGTTTATAAAAAAATAATTTAAAAACAGAACTAATAAAATCTTCATGTACCTACCTTAGGAAACATTTTTTGTTTTTATTTTTTTGGGTATTTAATTATATTTTTATTAAAACAAAATTGTTATCATGAACCTAAATTTAAAATTATAATTGGTATTTCCATATCCAACATTGACGGTACGAATGTTGGATACGAACCCCCTTTTGTATAAGGGACTTATAATGGATTATGTTTCCTATGCAAAACTAACAATCTGAAATAAAATTAGTAACAATCAATAAATCAAAACTTACGGCGAATTTTTATTTATAGAACAGGATATTTTTAATTTTAAAAAATATTGCTGTAAAAATGTTATCGCCTAGTAACTTTATAATAGATATCAGACACTATAACAATTTTCTGTAATTTTTTAAATATATTTGTGGGTTTTAAATAACTTTTATATTTATATTATAGTTTTGTGTAGAAATGTTCAAATAATACGTCAACATTTTTTCAACATGATTGATCTCGGTTCACGGATCTTCGTCGAAAAATACTATTGATGATAACGCCACTTGGTATACGTGTTGTTACGAAAAATAAATCATTTTTACCCTTAGCACTTAAATTGAAAATCGTGATAGATTCAGGATGACGACAAAAATAGGGTAAAGATAATACAATCCCAGCAAACATTTTTATACGGGCCAGTACTGTTGAAGCACATACTTCCCGGCATTGAAAGTAATGCGCCAGTACACCGGTGTCCCCGTGGCCGTTAGTTGGCCTATTGGTGTATTAATTGCCGGTAATTATTTTTTTTAAGTTGGCCCGGTCAAGTGCAAAATAATGGCACTAGTTGCAAGATTTATTTCTGACGGACCAGTGCTTATATTATACCCACACTCTAGTATTTCAAATGTAACATATGTATATTTACCTTTTACTTACCCAGTATTAAAATAAATTAATGGTTAAGTGCAAAATAAATACTCATTTGACCATTTCACCATCGTTGAATAAATTTATTTAACAAATAAAGTTGACAATATCGCATCGGTTTTAAACTAATAATGAAGAAATTAACGTAGCTGTCAATAAAATGATGCGATATTGTCAACTTTATTCGTTGAATAAATTTATTCAACGAAAATAAGGAGTGCTCATAAAATGCTGGTAAAGTACTTCGTATAGGAGGAGTGCGAAATACAAATGTGAATGATACATTCATAGACACGTCAATATAAAATATAGAACAATTAAATATATGAAATAATACATAGAAATATAAGAGATACAAAAAAAAGAAAAACGGAATAAAACCTAATTGATTAGAAATATTTTTCATTTTTGTTACACAATATTATCCGACAGATATTCCTTAATGGTATAATATGCCTTTTCTAGGAGAATAGACTTGGCAGCAAATTTAAATCTCGTAAGGTAAAAATTAAGGTTCCCTAGTATCTAGGTTAGTTTTTACAAACTTCCAATCTGATCCTGGGTATTTCCAAATGGTTACCAAATCTAGTCTCTCTTTGAAGTTGATGGTTCTTGTTTGTGTAGCAAAAAGTCACTCATATTTAACATATATCAAACAATATAATTAAAACATAGCAGGTAAAGTTAACATTGAATGCTTAATAAAGAGCTGTTTATATTGTTGTGCCTCTCCTTAATAATATGGTTTGATTAACTTAGTACTCTGATTCTCAACTGCTAAGTGGTACGTATGTCAGATAAAGTAAATTATATGTTTCTTGACCTTTGGCACTATATGAAAGCCATGGGATCAACATGAAGTTTGATTCAGTTTTATTGTTTCTCTACTTAGATTTTAAGCATTAAATAAGTCAGGCTGAGTCAACCACTGAGGTTACTGCATAGTGTGGGGCGATGAAAATTTCAGAGGTATCAGGGATTTTAAATCGCATCCTTGTGCTCTCTAAACAACCTCTTACTACGAAGCCACAGCAAGCCATAATATTATTTATAATTTGACATGAATAGTTACTATAGGTTATTCTTAATAGCAATGTATATTCATAATGTCAGGTTATTAAATAAAAAGACTGGGCTTATGTGTATCGATTCACATCGCGTAGGCCGAATCTGGGTGGAGGACATAGATCTTGGACAAGCAGAAACAAATCCTATTAATTTCAATCACCTTGCTTTGTTAATGTTTCCTCGTTTGTCGAAAAAAACAGTTTGTGAAACAACGTTTAAATTTTTGGTGAAATTGAACAAAACAGTCACCGAATCTTTTAGGTAAAGCAACCTAAAAGATTCGGTGACTGTTTAAAGAATTCGAGAGGATTTCGAAAACGATGAATGTTCTGCACGTCCATGTACGTCAAAAACGAAAATATGCAAAAAGTTGAAAAAATTGTTCGAAATGAACAATTGCGCCACAGCATCAGAACAATTGTAGAAATAGTCTACATCGATAGAGACTCTCATACTTCATCAATACAACGCTCCAACCCATTCAGCGCTCTTATTGAATCAGTTTTTAGCTAATAAATGTATTGAAGTGCTTCAACGGTACCTCCCTACTTACCAGACCTAGTGCTATGCGACTTCTTGTTCTCCCTAAATTCAAATCTTCACTCAAGAGCCCGTTACTAAGGTGAAAAAGAAAAAGAGAGATATTTTAAGAAAAATTACCCAATTACTTGGGCCGGGGGGAAATTCTTCCTGGTACACTTTTGGATTCAACATTGTTAGATATTTTGACAATTGTTGATGACCTCGAAATTTTAATATTTTTGGCCCCCATACTCTCTATCATTTTTCCATTAAAAACAACTCAACATGACATAAATTGCCGATCATTGTTCCAAAATTACATCTAATGGATATTTTTGAAACATGCAGGGATTGATAATTTGGCAACAAACATACAGTTGGTATTTGATGATGATATTATGGAGAAATTATTTTCACATCATCGCTCCAATGTTTCACTGATCAAATTTTGTTAACCCCGATATGTAATTGAATCCTACTCTATTTAATAATGGAACACCTTGTGTGTACAATTGTAATATATACCAATCAGTAATAAGCTTTACTAATTTCCCATCCATCCGGTACTTTCATTATGGACGTGAAAATCTCTTTAGTGAACACCTTTTTCATTTTCTTAAGTTGCCTATCATTTATTTCGTTATGATAGTACTTCTTCAAAATGACGCAAGGATTAATTCCTTTCGATACATTAATCTCGTAAGCACAGATTTAACACATTTTCGTTTTATAACTTGGTATATAAAACACTTTTATTTTGACCTCGTTATACTTTTAGTAAACTTTCCATTTTTTTGGTGCATATGCCCTTTTGGTTAAGTCTACATTCAAAGAATCCTGCTTCGAATCAGTTACTGAGTCAGTGCAAGACTAGAATGTAACGGTATCTAGATGCAGGAGAGGAGTATAATGAAGGATGTAAAAAGGAGTTGGAATGTACATTTTCTTCATTAAAATTAAGCTACAACATCCAGAGCCGTGCGGTGGCATTGAGCAATGGAGTGGTCGCTCCAGGCCCTTAGGTTTTAAAACACCGGAGCTCGTTATATTAGACATGAATCTATGTACAATCGTCCAAAAGATATAAGTAGAAAGTTGAATTCATTAGTTCAGGTACAGAAAGTAGCAATAATTTATATAATTTGCATTATACCTGTATAACATTACCTAGAAATAGTAATCCATCCTTGAAAATTTTTCAAGGGATTTGTCTAGACGAGAAGATTATGACGAAGAGGCCAAGAAGACAGACCAGCCTTTGTTACCATAAAATGAAGCAAACATTTTGTCCTATCACCGAAAAAACTGTTGGACCAATTTTTGTAATTTTTAAGAGCATTATAGACTAAATTGTAGGTTAAATAATTTACGGTAAGACGATAAAAAAAATTGATATTATTATTATTAATTAACCGAAAAATAATTAAACCTTTACCGTTTACTTGCAGTAGGTACGACAGAGACAGAATTTCTACATCAGTGAATCTAAAATTAAAGTTATTATCCAAAATATTTTGTCAGGTATATCGGGAGAAAATTTTGACTTCACCTTCATGTTCAAGGCATCAATATGGACCTATTTTTATGTTTGCAAAGACCAGGTATAATGGGTTATAATAAACATGAGGAACATAACCCTCTAATGCCCCAGTATTTTATTCTTGCTCAAAAAATTACACTAGGCTAATGGAGGGTCACTAATGGTTAATTTGTATTCAAATTAACCTTTAAGTGTAACTTATTACCTGTAGACCTATAAACGGTAAGCACGCACTCGAATTTGAATTAAAAAAGATCTGAAATAATGTTTCAAAGATTTCTGTTACTCCATCGGTGTATGTTTCGAGCGCCAACAAACATTCTACTTGCCCGGGTATAATTGAAAGAAAAGCAATATTTATTCTCGCTGGTCAGCACAATTAGCAAGCGCTTATAGGCGCCGGTAACAATCTTTCTATGTGTTCGTACCATCAGTTTGCATGCTTTGGTTTGTAGGAACGACACGACACATCTAACTATCGCTTCTACCTCGTTTTTCTACTGAAATGCAAGATCCGTATCCGCAGATCAGGACGCACATAATCCATATCCGTATCCGTATCCGTGGATCTGGTTTTTATGTGATTCGGCACATCAGTATTTAATAGCCACACCTCGTGTTCCGATTGTATGATTATCTAATCTCTGGTCACATATTAATGTAAACTGTAGATATTGCTCTAATTTTATTCTACTTCTTATTATCACTTACCCAATCCACACTTACTGTGTTTTCTGGTGCAAAAAACTCTAATTAAATCTTTTTATGACCTTTTTAATATGTTACATGACACGTCAAGTAAAAAACATGTTGAAACCAAAAGCTGAGTTTTTTTAGTAGTTCACATCTCTGCTTTTATACGGGATTTAATACAAGTCATGTCAGATGTACCTATTACGAAAACAAGAGAAAAAGAAACAAAAAATATATATGTAGTTGTAGCAATGCTTACCTATGTAAGAAATTACAATTTTTAACATAGGGTTGTATAAACATCGTAGCTAGAAATTGCTACCGCAGCATACAGCATGGGTATTACGTTGAAATTACAATTTGTATAACCGTGAAGCGCAGTGGTATTTAGCATAAGAATGAACATACGGAACGTTACTAAATTTAATGACATTTTTTCTGCATTCTCTCGCGAAATATTTTAACGAAAACATTCTAATTGCGTCTTTCATTTAAATGTTATTGAAACTAATTTAGTATCTCTCTAATTAACATTTAAATGTTTAGATATGTTGACATGAAACGAGTGCCGGATTACGGGGAGGGCTGACCGGGTACCCGGCCAAGGCACCAAACGTAAGGGGGCGCCAAACGTAAGTGGGCCCCAAAATTAAGGTTGGCACTAATATAATCTGGCTGGCAGAATATAATCATTATCTTAAATTTAACTAATTAGATTTACATAATTTCATTAATTCTTTTGTGACAGCATAATTTTACACACACAAAAATCGTTTATAAAATATTATAAAGAAGAGGAGCCATCGCAGAAGATCGTTTTACTGTCACCAAAATAAATTTCAGAGATATACTCCCTCTCATAGAACAAACCGCCTTAACAAAATGGCAGCAAGAGTGGCACTCTTCTGCAATGCTCAAAGGTTCTTTCCACCAAAATATTCAACCTTTCATCTCACACAAACCATGGTTTCATAATATCCCCATACCAAAAAAGACAGTCTCCACAATATCAAGAATGCGCTTCAACCACTGCCACACTCAAGCACACCTACACAGAATAAATGTCGTTGACAATTTGCAGACACAACTCATATCCTCTTTGACTGTCCCAATCATTATTCAAATTCAAACGCACTATATCGCAACTTAACAGAATATCTACCCTCCCCTCTATCATTGTCATCTGTTTTATCTCACCCAACACTTCAAATCTACACTCTTCTCATGAATTTTCTCGAAAATATTAATCAGAATCTTTAAAATAAAGTAAATGAACATTGAAGCTATGTGCTGGCGGAATGGTAAAACCAAAGCCAAAATACAAGAAGAATAAGAAGAAGAAGAAGAAGAAGAAGAAGAAGAAGAAGATATTATAAGAATAGGTGGCTTTGAACTCTTTTTGTTTTTACCGGCCGTTTAAATAAAATCGTACAGCTAAAATAAGCGCATTTTTTTAAACTAACCATTTCAAAAAGCGCCCTCAGAATAAACAGCGTCCTTCCTAAAAAAGAGGCCATTCTTAAATAGCTCTGAACAAGAGAGCCTCCTCGCAAATGTGTCAAATTTTAGAAAAACTTTTAGAAACGGATCCAGTTTTTGTAAAAAAGAAAAAAAAAACTAGTAGACTAGTACAAAATTTAGAATAACAATATTTAATATAAATTTCGACACAACAGACTTAGGATTTTCTCTTTTTAGGGTTTTGTACGTATGACCAAAAAACCCTGTACCGTCACTCAAGTGTCTGTCTGTCTGTCTGTCTGTCTGTCTGTCTGTTTTTACGATAGAAATTGTAGCCAAACGGGTAAACAAAGAATATTGAAATGTAACTCTTTAACCCACATATAGGAAAACTAAACAGAGTTTTATTTATTTATTTGTATTATTTATTATCAGAATATTAAATATGTATTTAATGAAAAAGTAAATATTTTTTTAAATTTGAGTGGGGTATCAAATGAAATCTCTTAATGCGAGGACAAACAAACAAGTTTTTATTTATGATAAATATTATTTTTTGTGGGATTTCGCCAAAAATATGCAAAAAAACTTTTATCCCCCACGCTATTTCAGAAATAAAGCAGAAATAATTCAACAGGAATTTTTAATTAGATTAGTTTTTAGAAACCTATTGATTTTGTGTTGTTGAAAACAATTATTATTTTTAAAAATGTATTGTGTGATATCAAAAGAAAGCCGTAGACGTAGATTAGGGAACAGATAGTAGTTTTTATTTACTTTTTATTTTAACAGGTTTTTTCCCCCAAAAATGTTAAAATCCAAAAGAGTTAAAATAAACATCTGAAAAAATTCTAGGTAATGTACATTAATTTGAACCGAAAACGTACGAAAGATATTTTTGTTCAGATTGCGTTTTTGAAAAATACTTCAGTTTTAGTGTTTTTGCCAAATTAAATATTTTTTCAATTTATCACGGATTTTTTGTATTTATGACTAAGGTAGTGTATGTTTCTTTTGAAATTAAAAATATAATAAAACATTTTTAAAAGCTTAGAATTGAGTTCATTTGTGTAAGTTCCACCTACTATTATACATTATGATTCAACCTATTTTTGGAATTGTTTAGTTTTTTGTTTTTAAGGTACCAAAAAGGAATAAATCATTTATAGTAGTGAAATACTCATAAATCAAATACCACATTGTTAATAGAGAGAAATACGTTTCTGAAATTGAAAAAAAAATCATTCTTCAAAAAACTATTTATCAATATATTTCTTATTAATTTAATGGAGACTTAGATACGAAACAAATGCAGAAAAAATCACTGTGGGTTTTTAATTTTAATTTTATTGTAACGAAATTTATGCAAATTATTTAAATATGGTTTAAAAAAAATTAAATAAAAGCTCTTAGTACTCAAATAATGAATAAATATGATTTTCAAAAACTGATTTTGTGATTACAGAAAAAAATATTGTCCTAGAATTCCAGCATTCTGTTGGCTTTTTACACTTATTAAATACTTATAATACCTTGAAATGTTTTAAAATACACGCGCCCACAGTGTTGTACCCCCCATTCTTCTCTTTTAAGTATTTTATTCCAAACCCTTAAGCGTTTTTGTTCTCAAATTCATTTATTGTAATATTTGTCTATTTTATATTATAACTATTTTTAATATCTTTATTTTATATTTGCTATTAAAATTTACTCTTATTAATTTTGCATTAAGGGGCCCCGCAACATTGGAGCAACTCGGACCTCGAAAAAGTAATAGGAGACGATGAAAGTGGTCCCGGTAAAACAATAATTCCGAGACCGGGAAGATAATAAGCCCGCCCCACGTTCTGGAAAACGACAATTATGGGCCCGATGACAATAAAAAACTGCGCGTAGATAGAAATTGTACTTTATTTTTTCTGTAATATAATATATAAGATATGTTTACGTGACTTGCTCATTTTCAGGCAGAAGCTACCGATAGGACCACCACAAAAGGGCCCAATCACTGATAACTGAGGATAGCTAACTACATAAACAAAGTGTGCGGTCTTATCGGGTCTGTCCCGGACTTATAAACACTATTATTTCAATTATATTACGTAACTATGAGGTCAAAGATAGGGTGACCATTTTCTTAAGAAGGCAATGCGGGACGGGGCAAAAAACAGGTCCTCATCTCCCAAATCCAAGTGAAGAGCAAAAAAAAGGTCCTCTCCTCCCAAATCCAAGTGAAGAGCAAAAAAAAGGTCCTCACCTCACAAATCCAAGTGAAGAGCAAAAAAAAGGTCCTGATCTCCCAAAATCCAAGTGAAGAGCAAAAAAAAAAAGGTCTTCACCTCACAAATCCAAGTAAAGAGCAAAAAAAAGGTCCTCATCTCCCAAAATCCAAGTGAAGAGCAAAAAAAAGGTCTTCACCTCCCAAATCCAAGTGAAGAGCAAAAAAAAAAAAATAATGTCCAAAATGCGGGACAAAATGTTAAAATGCGAGACTTTTGCGGGACGCATCTTAATGCGGGACAAAATGTTAAAATGCGGGACGAATGGTCACCCTAGTCAAAGATCCTGTATCCGGTTTTAGTATGTTAAGTGTGCACAGGGAAAAACTTACTAATAATAGAGCATGATTTTATACAAAAGTGATTAATGCCAATTTGCCAATAATTGCAGATGCCTTCAATTTCTATTTAAATGGTGATCTGCATTTATTAAAGTTTATTTAATAAATTACCAATATTATCAAAGATATATCTTCATATTTTGCCACACCCCCTTTGCAAAAAATGTCTGCATGCGCACATGATTCACATCAATTTTATTTAAATAAAATCGATGAAAACGAATTAAGAAACCATTGTATGGATTTGCATCTAGTTCTTAATGATAAACATAGTTGACAATGACGGGAGAGAAACTCTTTGAAGAAATTAAATCTTTAAACAGTTTAATTCCCGAAAATATCAATTGCCTTTTAGAAATTTTACAATTTTTCAAAATAAGCAATTTGCAGAATATAGTTCCAAATATGTGGTGCGTATTGGTAATTTCTCTTAGCACTCGTCTTTATATCCACATTAGCTCGCCTTTACATTCTAGATTTCTACGAAATCCTGAAATGTGTTAAAATTCACACTTCACATCCATTACTGTATGACTTGCAATAAACGTGACATTAACTAAATAATACAACATGCAATTAAATGTACGTATTGTATAGAGTTAAACTTACTTCAATTTGTAGTTGAATAGCGATACATGTACAACATCCGTTGGTTTTCCTTTGAAGACAAATCGGCAAGTTGGTGACCAGTCGTGACCTCTCGTATCAAAATGTCCAGATCGAGATTCATTTTCGCTTATTATAACGTCGCAGGATCCTCTTCCGCTTTCCAACAAAGGCGATTCATCGGCTTTCAGGATTTTCAATGTTTCGTCCGCTAAAGTCAAACAAAAACAGTTAAGTGGTGTTAATACAACGTTTTATTAAAAACACTGTTTTCAGATGAAAACCGTGTTATTTATTAAAGAGGAAATGACGCTTTTCAAGATTTTGCATGTAGAAATATTACCAACTACTTAACAAGACAACGGAATTTAAAACCAAGAGAATAACCTCAGAATGAGATTCATTTTTAAACTGCTAAGTTGTAATACACAAGAGTATGTTCATTTAGAGCAGTGGTGTTAAACACGTTTACATTCGTGGCGCATTTTTGAAGGACCAAAAATTTGATGGCACGCCAGGTACAAGTGATATCTTGCTTATTTGCTGCAAGAGTGTCATAACACAAAATTTGGGATTGTTCAGGGTACCGTTTAAATTTCTAATGAAAAAAAAAATTTTTTTTTTAAAGTAATATAACTTTAATGAGTGCAAAGTAACAAGTAACAAACATGACAAAGTTAAGGCTGTGACATAGTTGCAGCAAATGAGTGATATAAAATAGTATATTACAACACAAATTTCATAAAGCTTGATTTTGGGAAATCGATAAGTGCAGCAGAAAGTCTTCTATAACGAGTTTTTTATATTATTAATAAAAAAAAATTGCTTTTTCATGCCTTTTTAAATAATAAATTTGCATTATACAATCAAACAATATCCCCTATTATGGAATTTGGTATGGGAATGTAGCGGCTGGTCGGACTGGTTTGACAATTTTATATTTTTCAGGGTAGCTATCAATATTATGTTATGTAAAATTTCAGGTTTTGTATCAATTTTACCAATGTTATGAAATAAAATGTTTAGTATCATAATGCAATTCATTATAACACTCAATTCAGTTTCATAATGACTTTTGTTATCGCAAAATAGAAAACTGTATTTTATATATCCCCGTATTCTTTGCTTCAGTTACCGAGGTTTCCCTTAATACAAAATCTTAAAATATTTAACTTATTAATGTCTTCACATTATTTATTAACAGTATATAATGTTACGGCCAAAGCCCGAAATCGGCCAAAGTGGGAAGTGACCGGCCAATTCCGGAACTGGCCAATATCGGCACACATTGACCGACCAATGTCCGATCTTTTCTTGATTTTGGGATTTGGCCAGCCAGTTTATGAAACGGCATGGGGAGATGGGCCAAAGTCGGAAGAAAAAAGTCAAGAGCAGATTTTGGGTGTTTGTGTAGTCATAGTCACATTATATTGATTATTAATTATACTAAATTATCAAAATCAGTCAAATTAGTGTATTATAGTAAATTATCAATCTCTATCATTACTTGTTAAAACAACATGAACTTTTGTTATTTCTACATTTGTAGCGATTTGTTGGGCACTTGGTAGTGCAGTTGCATCGAGTGTAGCCTTGACCGTCGGTCAGTGATTGTGAAGATATGACGGTTCGTAGTGATTTTTCTTCTGCGCCCACGGATTCCAACATGAGCAGTTTCTCGTGCAGAAGGGAAAACTCACTTCTGAGACATGATCGAAAAAAAGGCGTCTAGTAGGCCTTGAAATTTATATTTAAAAATGTTTAGTTGGAAATTCTGTCCTGTTTAATGTTTTTAAGAATTTATTTTCGTTGCTTTTGATCATAATCTGTATTTTTCAATAACTATAATACAAATATATCTTTTTACAAATATATTTTTGATTTGAATATAACCTCAAAGTCGGAGTGCAAATTACAGTTAAATGGTATAGGAAAATTGCCAACCTAATTTAAAAATAAATAAGTTCCACGTCCATCTACACGACTCTTTTTCTGGATCATGATATTTAAACGTATGTATATGACTCCAATAAACAAATTGAAACACCTCACTTAATGCTGGCTTGCGCACAGCAAAAATGTGTATAACAAGAATTGTTTAAAATGGAAAACGTAAAATAAAATATTTTTTGTCCTATGCATTTTTCACGTCATATAAATAAATTGTTTTATTTATGCATTTTCAATAAGAATATTTAAGTGGCTATGGTTAGTTAGTTAGTTAAAATTTTTGGCGCACAGCAACAAAGGCTATTTGTGCCTAACACAGCCCGTCTAAATGACTAGACTATATATTAAAAACAATACATTAGACAATAAATAAATAAATAAAATCATTGAAAATACGCGTACTCAATAAAAGAAATCTTGCACTGACAAACACAAATAAATAATATAAAAAGTCTGTTCGAAAATATGAACAGACTCAGGGTGATCGTAAGAGGCTGTAAAGGGGCCAATTACCATCGAATATCACAGTCAATAACTAGAAACATATTAAAATATGGCGCAAGACTTCACACATAAAACAATAAGTTCGATTCTCTCAGGAAGAGTATCAGCCTGTCCATGAGTACCCTGTCGTCACCTAAAGCAACTGACAGGTCATAGCACAGGCCTAAGCTCTCCCTGACATCTTCGAACTGTATACACTCAGTTAAAAATTGTAACACAGACAAATCTGTGTTACACGTCTCACAGATAGGGGACTCTTCACCTCGAAGGAGGTGTCCATGGGTCCACCAACAGTGACCTATACGGAGGCGTGTGATGGCGGTTTCCTCCCTGCGGTTAATCCTGTAGGAAGAACCCCATGGTTTAACGTCTCCCTTAATCTGTCGTAACTTAACGTTCTGTGTGCGGCTTTAAGTGGCTATGGGAGGAAGGAAAAGGATATAAATAGAAATGAACGGGGAATTCGCCAACAAGATTAAAGATGAACTCAAAGAGTAACACTTTGGATACCTAGAAATAAACGAAGAAAAGGTACGGAAACTAGAAGATGTAAAGATGAAATCAAAGAACCCGCGGGATACCTATGGAAACGAGCAGCAAGAACTAGAAACGAATGGCAACAATTGGGGGAGGCCTTTGCCCAGAAATGGGACGATGTTTACTTCCAAACATTAATATTAAGTAATTATATAAATTAATTGTAATTTACATATTTTAAATTTAATTATGGTTTATTTTACCATATCATATCTAAAATTATACGATTTATGTATTTGGAAACTTAAATATAGGCTGATA
Source organism: Liopterus haemorrhoidalis (assembly GCA_963971575.1). Lineage (NCBI taxonomy): Eukaryota > Metazoa > Arthropoda > Insecta > Coleoptera > Dytiscidae > Liopterus > Liopterus haemorrhoidalis. The sequence goes on from OZ020614.1 coordinate 47,582,412, forward strand.
TTACTATTATTATGGGGAGGGGCGTGCCATCTAAAAACTAAAATATATTGAAATATCTCGCTTATTATTTAAAGTTAATGCTGTCATGAAAAAACGCAATATGCAGAAGCGCAAAAATCGGGAACCTAAATGTAGGAACAATACGGGATTTTTGCCTAAACATTGATTACACCGGTCAACAGGAATTTTGAGTCTGGGTTCTGCATATCTGATTTTTATTTCTTCCACATTATTAATTAAAGAAAAAATAGTTTTACCCTAAAAAGTTTGCTTTTGTAGCTATCAGAATGAAATTACGGATTTTAAGAAAATTTCCCTTTTTTCAGACCTTTATTGTATGTTAAAATAATACAAACTTTTGTTATGAATTTGAATCAGTTTTATTTACAAGAAAACCATTCGAAACAAACATCTACTGTAACAGAATATATAAAAAAGTTTAGAAATTATTATTTTTCGTATTTCTTCTGTGATTGTATGGACTTTCTCGTATTAGCCCCCAAATATAGTCCCCCATCATACTCTCATTGTATTGCCCTTGATAACGACGTTGAAAGTCCATCACGTCTTGATGAAAACGTTCACCTTGTTCTTCCGAATAGGCTCCCATGTTATCTTTAAATTGGTCCAAGTACACATGTAACATATGCACTTTAAGGGACATTCTGCAACCCATGAGTTTAAAGTTATCAAGCATAGTTGCAATAAGCTCTTTGTAATTGTCTGCTCTGTTGTTTCCGAGAAAACCATGAACCACTGCTTTCAGGCTTTCCTTTCATGAGTATTGAGTATCTGTGAAAATTCGTCACTGGCCATTATTTTCTTTATTTGTGGTCCGACAAAAATAAAGGTAGCAAGGATATTTAATATAACCGCCTATGCAAGGCGGTCGGAATCTCCTTCTGACTGGCGTCTTTTCATAGACAGTTCTACAAAAAGTTTAAAAGCTGTCCTTCTTCACAATGGAAATAAATTGCCATCTCTTCTTTTGGCTCATTCAGTAATGCTCAAAGAAAATTACGAGTGTGAAAATAGTGCTTGAGAGTTTAAAGTATGATGAGTATACCTGGCCAGTGATAGAGGATTTTAAGATGGTTGGATTCCTGATGGGATGCATTCCCATCAGAAATCCAACCATTCTCTTGTTTTGATAAATTCGCCGCAAATATAGCAGGATTGAGTCTACTTCGTGTTTACAACTTTTTTACGCCATTTTTGGATCTGCCGCCACACAAAATGCGTTGTATCGCTGCAATGCTCATACGCATACCGACTATGAACCACGTAAGTGAAATGCCACTTGTTTTCCACCCGCTCGTCCCCACCCTTACTTAATATAACGCGCTTCTCCTTATATGGTCATAAAAATAAATAAATATATATTGATCGTTGTAAATTGTACAAAAGCAAAGTTTTTCAAAAATAAACGAAGGTTTTAGTTATTTTTCGATATAAAGAATCAGAAAATAGTCATTAAAATAAAGACTCAAAAAAAAAAAAATTTTTTTTTGACCTGTGTTATTTATTATTTTACCTACACATTTAAATTAATAAGGTGCATGGTAAATGAAATGCAATTTTATATTTTAAAAGTTTATTAAAGTGCACCATGCTGTGCATGAAAATATGAATGAAATATTTAATTAAAAAAAAAAAAAAAAACTCTAGTAGTAGACTAGTTTACTATTTTCTCTTCAACTTATTTTGGTACATCGCTCGATGGTAGGTAAAAGAATTTTCTATTTATCTATGCACTTTCATTGCATGCTCAATATTATGATCTGTATCCATTAATTTCTGTTTCAAAGCTTCACAATAACGAAACATTTCACTAAGTTCTTTTAATATGAATTACTTCATTGCTGTTTCAATTTCATCTTCAACTTCTTCCAGTTCATGGTCTAGTTCTGGGTTAAGATTGACTTCATTAATACGGTTATTATCATCAGATTAGAGCAATTCTTGAATACTTCCAATATCTTTTTCTGTTAATCCTAGGTCTAATCCAAGTAGCTTGATTCGAAGAGTTATCACAAAAATCGAAATTCGATATCGAAGTATAAACCACAATAAATCAAAAACAACAATAATCGAAACCGCAATAACCTGTGTATAACAGAAAACTGGAATTATAACTAAAATTGAAATTCAAATTATTATTGAGATATAATATCTCTTACATGTATACTCATTATTAATTTTTACAATTACTGTGGTTTTTAAAACTGTTTGATTGTTCAGATCCGGATAATTTTTAGTCTAAAATTAATTCTTAACAATTGTTGAATTCTGTAATTATGTAAAACAAATTGCTAAATGATCAAAATTGTATATATTGTGAGAGTTTCTAGGTAAATAGAATTGATGGTCTTTATAACATAGTTACAAAGTCCATCATCTTGTTAGATGGGTTTACCTCCAAACCACAGCACTATTTTCGATTACATGATAAAATGACCCACTCCTTGTAACTGACAAGGGATATATCAAATAAATCTTTAGTCAATTCCACTTTTGTTTCGTGTCAAAAAATAAATAAATAAAAATAATACAATAGAGTGAGAGTTTTATAATATTCAGAAGAAATATGTTCTGTGAAATAAAAAATGTCTTAAATATAATTCACAAATTAGATCCATGTAGAGTAGGGTTCGAGTATGGGACCTTCGAGATGAAACAATATGCTATTGTCCATGCTACGCCGGTCAGGTAATTTATTGACTTCATATTTGAAAATTGAAAGTGAAAATGACAGAACTAAACAATATAGTGAATCTGGGAACACTAAATATCCAGGGGGAAACATAAAAAATAGAGATATAAACAACAAAAGAAAAAGTATAGGTATACAAGTGGTATGGAGCATTTTAGTGAATAGTGATTAATTTTTCTAGCCTCCATCGTTTGCGAACTATTATTTACTGCATTTTATTGTAAAATCACCGTTGGAATGCAACATTTCTCTATATTTGTTTTTTTTTTTTTATAATTAAAACAATGATTTAGTAGCTTTTGAGGAGACTCTCTTGAAATTAAAGGCCGTATAGAGCAAGTTCAGTCAACTTTTGGTAAAATGAAGAAACTACTCACGACTTACAAATCTTCTATTAGGGTCAATCAAAAAGTAAAGTACGTATTTGGTTAAAAGAAGACTTGCATAAACGAACAAACATAAAATAGATAAGAATCTGTTCCATAAACGGAGCAGATATAAACTGACGATAACAGGCTGTATAGGAAACAACTACTATCTACTATTACAGTTACAATAAAAACAAAATTTGATGCAAGTCTTCAAATATAAAGAAAAACTTCTCAGGAAATAATCAGTATGTCCACCAAAACTCTGCTGCCTCCTACATAAATTTGCGAATAAAAAGCAGAAAGTATGGTGGGTAAGGGAACACTCTTTGGAGAGCTCCTAGCGAGGTGTGCCATCATGCACTAGCATGTAATCCAAAAAGCAGTAGAAAAAGAGAACCATAGTTTCTGGAGGTCTTTGACCTTTTCCATTACCTGCCGTAGAGAAAAAATGTCGTTGATTTTCCAGGTCGAAAACCTGCCTGGTAGTTGCCTATACCTTTTTCTATATAAACTACTAGTTTTTTTCCGGAGAATGTGATACATAATCTTGTATGTCGTGTTAAGGAGACTTATACCTCTGTAATTGCTACATATCTTTCTGTCAACCTTTTTATGAATTGGACATATTATCCCTAAATTTCAATCATTGGGTATTATTTTCTGCTTCCACACTTCTTTAATTAAGGTACGTATTACTTCCAACAGCTTTGTCCACCATGTCTTAGCAATTCTGTTGGGAATTCATCCTACCCCGGTGACTTATTGTTCATTAGTTCTTTGATTATTTGGACAATTTCCTCGTGTGTCGGTTCTGGTATTGTATCAGATCGAGTGTTTCTTCTACTTCTGGATTATTGAAAATTAGCGCTCTCCGTATCTTCTGTGTTAAGTAGTTCTGCGAAATATTCTCACCACATGTTCAAGACATCTTTTTTGTTCAACTTCATAACGTCTTCTGTCGATCAACACTGGTGAAGATAAATTCTAGATAAATGGAGCTCTCAAAATGAAGACAAAATACTCTGCAGTAATATCACTCATTTTCATATCATCAATTATCGTCATTAAATTTGTATTATCTACAGTTTTTAATTATTTCCCCAACTACTGTTTGCTGCATCCATCGTTTATATTTTCCATCGCTTTCAAAAACGCTGCATCAAGGTTTACCTGTAATTCATTTTACCAATATCGCAAATAATATTGCTTCTAAAAATACGAGCTTTTAATAACAACATACCTAAACTTCCATCCCAATATATTTAACCGTTTGGGAGTTGCTGGCAACTGGGGAATAACTCTGAAGGCCAATTAGCCCTTATATAGATTTACTCAAGGGAATAAACCCTACGATTTTGGGTTTTCGAATTTTCCACTTGTTTTAATTCACGAAATGTATAATATTAAAATTACTAAATTACGTGTTTTATCTTGGTTTCTTAATTTATTTTGTTTTTAATCATTTCCATTACTTCATTTTATTTGACGTTTATGCCGGCGAATAAAATTTTAATAATGTTAAAAATAGTGACCACGAAACTTTTCATTTCGTTTTAGTAAAACCGTTTTTGTTATGTGGTATTACAGAAAAACAAACTATTTTATATTGTAATAAAACTAAATGTATATAAATATAATATTCAAGTTGTTTTTCATTAGGTTATTTAATACATTAGATTTCTATATGAAAAAACAAGTTCTTTATAGGTATAGACAGCTCCCGATTTAAGTAAATCAGTTCTACAGCCCACTACTTAAATCAGATGTTACGTATGTCTGAATTTTTCTCACAAATCTTTCAAGTGATTTTTTCATTTCTTCATATGAAGACATGTCTCTCGATAGCTAACCAACCATTCATCCACTCTTTCAGAAATCGAGATTTGTCAAGCTTCATTTTCTCTAACCGAATCAAATTCCGAAAATGTACAGCCATCTTATTAGCTATGAACCTTTTTAGGTCGACTTTGACTAAATTTTTCGTTTTTTAAGACTTAGTTAAAATGTAAGAATCCAATGAAATAAGTTCAAATTTTAACTTATTTAGTCTAAAAAATGGAAATACTGTGCACAAATATTCTGCCTGTACTTCGTTCAGTTTTTGTTATGTTCATTTTTGCGGTAACGTGGGATACTTCAATTTCAAGTAGTATAGAAAATAATCGTTTCTTTATTCTAAACAATTCTCTTATATATATATGTTAAGTAAATAATAAAGAAGATACTTCCTTTATAGGTAGAGCCCCCAAAATACGAGGAGGTAACATTCAAAACATAAAATTAATAGATTCAGTTGTGGGTTCTCGTTGAAATATATTGAAAATAGAACTCAAAATAAAACACTCGGTAATGTTTCAAAAAATTTAAATTTATTAATACGTATTTCGGATTGTGAGGCCATCATCAGAATACAAAGAGTTTACAAAATTGAACAAATATATACTAATTGCTCTCTTTTTTGCGATAAATTTCGTTAAATCTCTGTATATTATGCAAGGCTCGAAACAGAGCCGCAGTAAGGGAGGGGCGGAGAGGGTGATGGCCCGTAGCGCACTAAGGAAAAGGGCGCCACATTGCGAAAGTGAGGACTTTTTTTTTTTTGCTCATCACTTGGAATTATTTAATTATTTACCAAGGGCGCCAAAACGCAGTTTTGCCCCTAGCGCAAGTTTTCCTTACTGCGGCTCTGGCTCGAAATGTACCAGAGTAAATCTGAACTGTGTTCCGGTTCTCGTGATATTATGGAAAATATCGTTCCGATTCGTAAAATTACTGATACCACAATTTTTTTATTTATTTATATATTTATTTATTTATTTATTTATTTATTTATTTATTTATTTATTTATTTATTTATTTATTTATTTATTTATTTATTTATTTATTTATTTATTTATTTATTTATTTATTTATTTATTTATTTATTTATTTATTTATTTATTTATTTATTTATTTATTTATTTATTTATTTATTTATTTATTTATTTATTTATTTATTTATTTATTTATTTATTTATTTATTTATTTATTTATTTATTTATTTATTTATTTATTTATTTATTTATTTATTTATTTATTTATTTATTTATTTATTTATTTATTTATTTATTTATTTATTTATTTATTTATTTATTTATTTATTTATTTATTTATTTATTTATTTATTTACTTATTTATTTATTTATTTATTTATTTATTTATTTATTTATTTATTATTATCCGTATTCTTATTCTTATTACATTCATTATTAACTATTAAATATTGTTTTTTTTGTCGTACAATAATTTTGAAAGGTCGTTTTGGTTCGTGAAATTTTACATTTCGAGCTCTTCTATTAAATCTTTTTGTGTTATAACTCAAAATGTGATTCTTTGTTCGTCTCTGTTGTCCATAAGAAGCCATAATATGAAATGTAATTATCGAAAGATGAATTATAGCGATTGTTGAAATATATATATATATTGTTTTTGAATATCAGTGCTTCTTTTAAATATTCAATGAATATTAACATCTCTTAGCAGTTTATTGAAACTACTGTGTGACAATACTGTGCAATACCAGCTTAACTTATTGTAATCGAAATAGCGCCATGATTGGAAATGGAAAATCTCTGGATTGGAAAACGTTTAATTGAACAGTTACTTTGACCTAAAACACTGTGACTTTGTCAATGATCATTGTGTTTTGTTTTGAATTGGGGTTTGTTTACCAATTGTAACCAAATTTGTTGACAATTGGTGAAATATTCTATTGATATTTACTAATAAATTCATTTAAACCACTTAATGCACACATTAATTTCGAATTTACTGTAAAAAAATGATCACATTTTTTTATTGCATAAATCTGTTACACATAATTAATTAAAAAAAAAAAATGTATGGGGCGTAGTAAGTGTATTTTGCCTGGTAGGGGCATGAATAAAAAAATATCTTTTTAAATTATATTTATTATTTTTCTTTATTATACATATTCATATACATACATATTATATAAAAAAAATTACCAGTGGCGTTTAAAAATTACCATATTTATGATGAAAAAAATTAATATGAAAATTAAATTAAATATTGGAAAAAATTATTTGAAAAAAAAATTAAAAATTATATTTAGTATGGTATATCATAAAACAAGGCACAGCACATAACCCTACGTCGCAATTACGGCAATAATACCTGGTTTCCTTCCTTCTTTTCTTCCTCTTGTCATCCCTCTTACTGTAGCAGACAGCGCAGATCCTACAAGGAGCAACTTTTTTTTTTGTGTAGCTAGAATAAATTCTGGAAAATGACTTTAGGTCAGTCGTAAGGGCCCGGGTTGAAAACTAGGTCTACCTCTCTTTGCGCTGCAATGGAATTTTTCTATAATCTGCTCAATAAGTCCTTGGCGAAATTCTAAGTTATCTTTTTGGCCTCCATTTTTTTTATAAAGTACAAATGCATTCCACACAGACATATCAAATAAGTGGAAGAAAACTTTTTTATAATACTTCTTCCCCCGCTTCCTTGCTATAGGATAGTCGTGGAGGTGTTGATCTAGCCGGTCAACGCAGCCCATGGTGTCATTATAATCAATAACTAGTTTAGGTTTTTTTATTACATTTCCGTCTCTGTCCTTTTTTTGGGTAGTTTCCATTTCGGCATTATGGACAGTAGAAAGCAGGCAAACGTCTTTTTTGTCTTTCCATTTTAGTACCATGACTTTTCCTCTTTGGAATGCAATAGTTTCGCCTTTTTTTATTTTTTTTTTTTTTCTGAATTTCTACGGGGACCTCTTTACGATTCATTAGCATAGTTCCATATGAATCTGTTTTGTGTTGAATAAGAAAATCTAGTAAATAGTTGAGGGGAGGTATAAAAATTATCTGTCATTAGGCAATATCCCATATTCAATAACGACTCCATCAAAGATAAAACAACTTGGGAAGACAAAGGCCAATCTTTATGTGCATCGCTTATGAGAGTGCCTTTTTCTGTGTATATTACAGCTGAATATAAATAGCCTGATTTTGACTCACACAGCATGTAGAAGTTTATGCCAAAACGAGCCCTTTTCAATGGGATATATTGAATCCAACCTAGACGATCTTTGTACATCATCAAACTTTCGTCAATACTGATATTCCGCTCAGGAATATATAGAGAACTAAATTTCTTGTTTAGATTTTCAAACACAGGCCAAATTTTATTCAGTTTAGGGTGTGGATGGGTTTCAGGATTATAACTTTCGTTGTCTGCAAAATGTAAATTTTTTTGAATATCATTATATCTTCGGTAACTTAGAAGTTTGGAAAATATAGGTGTATGAAACACTTCTGAAGTTGACCAGTACAATCTCTCTACTGTTTTTTTTTTATAATTCCTTGGAGAATTTTCATGGCAAGATAAATGTGCATATCTGGAATAGTTATCGGTGACCATGGCTTTGTTGATGATCCTGGCTGTTGTTGGGCAAATCTGTTACTTTCAGTAACATTCAAATTTATAAGGTAATCATCAAAAAATAACTGGTAATATGCCAAAATATCTGTATTATCAAGTAATGAAAAAGTACAACCTGGAGTTTCTATAAACGGAAACCTTGGCGGTGGAGAGGCCGGCTGGTCTTTGCTAATAGCACACCAAGTTCTTGCCAAACCTAAATTGCTTCCATCATCACTGCTTTCATCAGATTCGATATCAGTCTCCTCACTTTCATCAGATCCACTCTCTGACAAATTGCCGTATTCAAAATCACTGTCCTCGCCTCCACTGTCACATATTCTGGAGTTTTACTAAAATAAATAAATAAATAACGAAAAAAAATCTTATATTATTAGTAACTTACCAAGTATTTATTATGGAAAAATTAGTCCCCATATATATATATATATATATATATATATATATATATATATATATATATATATATATATATATATATATATATATATATATATATATATATATATATATATATATATTTTAGGCTGTACTGTATCACAGAATCGAATTATAACATACGTCTTACGTACACGCCGCAGAATAATGTAAACAAGCTTGAACATGCATATTATGATTCACAAGTGCATATGAGATTTGTTTTGCAAAATTTTTTGGTCGCCCGTGTGATGCACGGGCATGTTACGATTACTGAAACGTGTCGTATACGGGCGTGCACATTAAGTGGTTAATTTTCGTGTTCTATTGTAAAAAGTACATCCATCTATAAAAATAGATTGAAGGCTATACAGTGGAACCTTTATATTCGTCAACCTCCATATTCGTAATATTCGATATTCGTCAAATTTTGATGACAATTTTTGTCCCCCATATTCGTTAGTATTTTCTGTATTCGTCGTCACTCAATGGTGGAGGTGAATTCTTCTGAAGAGGAAGAATCGAGTAAAGCATCCATATCTAACGCTGACATCAATGAAACGCTATCTAATTGGGCCAAAGTGCAGAATATGGTCGAAAAATAGCACCCAAATTTTGCTACAGTCAACCAAAACATAAATACATTTAACGATAATGTGATTGACTACTTCAGGAAGGTTTCACAGAGCAGACAAAAACAGACAACATTGGACAAATTCCTTGTTAAAACGAGTGCTGCTAAATCATCGACAAAACAAACTCCATAATCAGAATTGGAACTATTGATGGCTGTTTTGTTTTAATTGATAGCAACTCTTGTTTTCAACATTAACCTTCCTCCTTTTCCACTTCTACCACTATGTTGATCTATTTAGTACAATAAAGTTAAAGTTTAAACAACATTTTTTAAAATGTTTGTACCACTTTTAAGAGTTGGAAACAGATTAATTGAATTTTAGTTATTTCTTATGGGAAAAATTGGTTTCTATATTCTTCATATTCTATATTCGTTACACCGTCAGGAACAGATTAATGACGAATATAGGAGGTTCCACTGTGTATGTTTTTTTAGGGTTTTGTAGGTATGACCAATATACTCTTATAACGTCACTAATGTGTCAGGCTGTCAGTCTGTCAGTATGTCTTACCTGTCTGTTCGGTAGAAATTTGACACGCTTATATATCTTTTTGACCCACATATAGGAAAAATACTAATGCTTCGAAAAATATATTACCCAAAAAATATAAACAAATATGTATTTATTGAAAAAAATATGTTTTTAAATTTTTTGTGTTTAGTATCATATAAAAACTCTTAATACGTAGATTTCCGCGCAATATATGTCGGAAAAAATACATAAAATGATTTTCACCAAAAATATGATATTTTTTCGTCCCCTACCCTGTAGCCCAGAAAGTTAAATCTAAAAATCTGAAAATTTTCTAGTATTGACCATTGATGTGAACTGGAATAGTACAACAAGAATTTTTGATCAGTTCTATGCAACGAGAATTTTTCGAGGATTATTCAATGAGAATTTCGTATTCTTCTGGCATACAAACATAGCTAGTGCCAAGAGCAGGCAGTGCAAAACGGGAACATCTCGTCGAAATGACAGACGCCCTCTAGCTGACAAAACTATTAAAGGCTAAATCTCTTCAAATAAACTAGCTGGTGTACCCGTACTTCGTACGGTTTTTGCAATGAAAATATTAGCTGTAACGTAAACGATAAATGACATATTTCATTTTCAAGTAGAACACAAAATAATTATATCTTTATGCTAAACCACTCTTTTGTATATATATTTTTGATATTATGTAAATAATAAGTGAGATACTTCGTTTATAGGTAGATCTCCTCATAGCTCCCCAAATATAGTCTTATTCAAAACTGTATTAAACAGAGAAAAAATAATCTTCATATACATTTTTGATGGAAAGTAAATAATAAGTGAGATATTTCAAGATTTTTTAGTTTATTAGTTTTAGGGTATACTCCCCAAATATGAATTCAATGGAAAAGTGTATACAACAAAAAAGATTTATTTTCTTATTATAAACTATTTCATATATGATTTTGCTGTTAGGTCAATAATAAGGGAGACATATAAAGATTTTAGATTTCAAACGGATCCCGCGTTAAAAGAACATGTTATCTTTTGCCGTTATCCAATCATCCACCCATTTTCACATCTTTTCATCTGCATCGATCTAAATAGGTGGTAATCAGAAGAGGCAATATCTGGTGAGTAAGCAGAGTGAGCTAGGACTTCTCATTCCATGTCTAACAGCGCTCCTTGGGTTCTTTGACAACATGAAGTCTTGCACTAGCATGGAGAAGGATGACTTTGCTTCAATTTACGGCTATTTGAGGACTCTTTTTGATCAGTTCTCTGTTTAGTTTCCTTAGTTTTTTACTATAGCGATCTCCTGTCACCCTTTGATCAAGTTGCAGCAGTTCATAATGATCACTTCTTCCTAATCCCACCAGATAGAGAGCAGAAACTTATGGCCGTGGATGTTGTGTCGTATCGTCGATGTGATTTGTTGGCCGTGGTCCACCCAATGTTTTATGGTTGTTTTATATACGGAACAAGAATATGGAATGGGAAATAAGAATAGTACACAAGAATAAAAAATATGAAACCGTTTATATCGGACATAACATTTCGTCGCTGCGCCTGCGTACTTGCGTTGGCCTGTATTTAACGGTTGACGCATGACAGGTTGTTGTGTTTAATATAACCTTTAAAAAAATTTCGAGTTCAGTAATATGGATTCAGAAGATTTTGTAAATTTATTTGCTTGTGTTTCACACATTATATTGTTGTTTCCAACCTTCTGATCACAGCTGGAAAACATCTGTTGAACAAATTTTATTACGGCCGACATTTTGACCGTTGTGCGCATGCTTATCGTCTCTTATTCTTGGAATAGGAATAAAAGTTAAATGTTACCAACTTTTCTTGTGTTAAAGTTAAATTTCATTCCTACATAAACCGATATGTGGCGCAGCCATGTTTTAACATCTTGTATATTATTCTTATTTCCTATTCCTTATTTTTGTTCCGTATATAAACCAACCATTAACCTCTCAGTATTGTCGTAATACATCCATTTTCCAACGCGCCAAAAAAACTCTTTTCTTATTCTTGGACAACAGTGAACGATAAATGTTGTACCGACTTCAGTACAACTTCAGGCCAGCAACTTCGGATAATTCGTGTGGAATCCCTCACATTTATTGCTTGTTATGTATTATTTTAAATACAAAATAGCCAATATACAAACCCTAAAAACTTTTCGGCTCAAACAGTCATTCTAAAGTATATGCATAGTCATCTCGAACTCATGAACTTTTGCAACAACCTAATAAAGACTTGTTTTTGAATTATAAAACACTCCACAACAAATTTTCCACGTCTTCACTATTGTATTAGCAAATATGAATTGTTAAAATTAAACCAATTCAAAATGGCGGATGATATAATTTGTAAATTTGATTTTTAGCTACCCAGGACATTAGTTCTATCAACATAATCTATTTTTAGATTGGTACCTTTGTCTTATTTATTTTTATATACTCATACAATATTAATAGTCCCTAAAGAATAAGAGATCACAGAAACACTGCTAATTTATTTGTGCGACATAAAAAATAATTAGTAGTAGATACTTACGTGAATTGGCTTTGTCTACTGCGTTTGAATTTTTGGGACTGGCTACTGTAACGCTGGCATCTGTGCTAGGCTGCCTTTCTACGAATTGCAGATTAATTAAAAACCCGTTGTAACTGAAGGGTGGTACTGGTGGACCGGAACTGTAAATAATTAAAATAAAATTAAATTAGAGGAGTAATTAAAAGCGATGTTTTAAGGCTTCTGATGATGCCATAAAAAGTTTTTATTTTTTTGTAATCTCAGTGTATTAGACTCAGTGACGGTTTCAGTATTTTTTTCTTTTAATTCTTTAAATAAGTATGAACTAAAATAAACCGAGTTAATTCAATATACTTCATATCATTTTTTTTAAGAAATACGGCAAAGAACCAAAAACTAAAAACAATCAAGGGAATTTAATTATCAGATTAAAAGTCTGTAATAAGAATTAAAAAGAAAACTAATGTAATGTGAGAAAGAAGTAACAAATGCTCGGTTAGTTCTAGAGTCGGCCTTAGGAGGGTGCAGGGTGCAGGAGGGCACAGCACATGGTCCCATAGATAGTCCGATAGGGAATTAATTACTACGCTAACTAGCGGAGAATACATGGAACTCTACTGTATATTAATCAGCTGTCATATGTATTGTTTAAATATTGTTTCTTAATTCTTTTCTAGTTTTATTGTTGCAATTGTTATTTTGTTGGTGTTGTGTTGTTACTGTTAAATTATTTTATTTTAATTTGTTGTTTTTGCAATTTTTTCGCTATTGTCCTTTATATAAAATGCCCTTTATACAAAATATCAAAGAAAACAACGGTTTTCTTCGATATTATTTACTGCATTTGCATGTTCTTAAAAATTGCATCATATTGCTGTTTTCGAATGTGAAAATCTACGAAAAATAACCGGAATTTAGTTTTTATAAATTCCCTGTCGATTTGGAAAAAATAAAGTTAAAAACAATATTGGATGTATTGAATAGTTGATAGCTTTACTTGATGATACTCACATATATGTAAAAGGTTCTTAAATAAAATACTTGGTAAAGTCGTTCTTCTTCACTTCACAAAATTGCTTATTCGTCATGCTGACTGCAGTTTCGGTGCAAACCATTATCATGAGCTTTGATAAATCAGTTTTACAGAAATGTGTACCACAACTTAGTACAGAGGTACTAGTATACAATTGGCAAACTCCGTGCCAGGAGTGTTGCGAGAGAGGCACACGCCTCACTTTTAACGGCAAAAAGGGGCCCCAAAACGGTCTCTCGCTAAATCTCTTAAAAAGCTATCTAAATGAAAAATCTCAAATAGTAAAAATTAATAATATAACCAGTGAACAAAAAACTGTTCCTTGTGGAGTAGGTACCTCAAAGAACTGTTCTAGGTCCACTTCTCTTTGTGATATTGATTAATGATATGCTGGAAAAATGTCTTAATTCAACTTTTATTTCTTATGCAGATGACACTGTGCTTTAGTTGCAAAAACATCTAATGAACTATCTACACTTAAATATTGGTTCGATAATAACACATTGACCCTAAATTTTAACAAGACCAAATACATAATATTCACTTCATACGCTTCTGGCATTCCAGATATCAATAAAATTATAATCCACGAAGTGCATTGCAATAAGGATCACTGCAACTGTACAAGTAATGTTGTAAGAACGGACGCAATAAAATATCTAGGCATTTATGTTGACACGCATTTAAGATGGGATGTTCATGCGTACAATCTTCAAAATAAACTTAGAAAATTTATCTACTTATTTAAGATACTTATTCTTGTATGAAATCTTTAAAAATCTTATATTTTGGCTTCGTACAATCTGTCCTAAGCTACGGTATATTAGTTTCGGGAGAGGCTTTGGACTGTCATCTTAAAAAGCTCGATATAATACAAAAATTACTTCTCAAAATAATTTATAAAAAGGACTTTAGGTACCCCAGTCATAAATTGTTTACTGAAACTAAAGTCTTTGATATAAAGCAACTTTACTTTTTGGCAGTTACCAAGTATATGTTCAAATATAGAAAAAATTATTTATTGCGTTTCCCGAATTATACATCTTCAACAAGATTTAAATCTCAGAATCTCAGTTACTCGTTTGATTCAAGAAAAGTCATTGGTTAAACCTATTTTTTGTACCACATTCCTTTAATATACAATTTGTTAAGAAAGTACACGAATTTTGAAAGTATTGTCATTCTTAGCTACCATGCATATATCAAAACTATCAAAACAATTATTTACTCAGTCGACAGACAAATAATTTCTCTTACATTTCATCATACATAAAACCAGATTTACTTTGAAAATATATATATATGAATATGTTAGTGAAAAAAAAATTGCATATATAATTTTGTATATTATACATGCTATATTAGCTTGGCATCACGACAAGTCTAGCTTAGTAATGCCTGCGTAATAAAATAAAACTGGAATCCTATATTAATTAATTGTCTTATAATAATTACAATATTTGTCAATTCAGTAATTCATAGACTGAGATAGAGTTAGAATTTTATTTTAAGTAGGTAACCTGGTTAACAGTGAACCACCTTTTTTTTAAAGGCATATAGAGTGACAACGAGTAGACATATAAATCTCAAAATGCATAGTGTGGTTGTGCAATTAATAATCTTAATATTTATATGCATTAAACTTCAATATGTCATAAGAATTAGTAGATTTAAGATTTTTTTTTTAAAATGGCACTTTGGTTCACTGTGTACTGACACGGTACACAGTGAACCAAGGGTATGGTGAACATTGAACCAGAGAAAACTGTTCTTGAAATTCCGGTTTTAGTCTCAAGAAACTGATAAAGTATTCCATTGACTCATTCCTAGTTTCAAGCACTTTACCGACATAATAAATTTATTATAAACGTATTCTCCCTCGCTAGGAACTTTAGGCAATGGTTTATTAATAAAATCTTCAGTCAACTCTGGACATTCGTTCTCATTTTCTTCCATCCAGTCAATGTCATCATCTGTGTCTTGAAACTCTATTTCAGCCTCGTCTTCTGAGCTGGACGCTAGAATCGTCCGAACTACCTTCTTATTTTTGGCTTCATTCCTTCTTTTTGCAGTTAATCTTACATTTTCAATTTCTTTTTTTTTCGGTG
Organism: Liopterus haemorrhoidalis; assembly: GCA_963971575.1. Lineage (NCBI taxonomy): Eukaryota > Metazoa > Arthropoda > Insecta > Coleoptera > Dytiscidae > Liopterus > Liopterus haemorrhoidalis. The sequence goes on from OZ020614.1 coordinate 47,598,158, forward strand.
TGTCAGTAGCAATTAGACTACGGCCAAGCGATCTAGACTTTCTTTAATTTTTTCTGGGGCCTGCTCTTATTGGATCCCGGAACTCCTTAGGAGACAAAAATGAAGGTCCCGCTACTGCAAGTAGTGTAGGTGAAGAGGCAGCAGAAGTTTCTGTTATTCTAGAATCTGTAGAGCAAAGGAATGTGCTTGTTGATCTGTTTAATAAAGATTCAATAAATAAAAGATTACAGCTCAGAATCATTATGTGATCCACTTGTATACCACTATTAAAAGTAAACATGGTGCACAGTGAACCGGTTCACTGTGCACCACTTTGTTTTGGTCACTGTGTACCAGGACGCCATTTTATTTTCAAATGACCGCACACCTAAACCCAAGCAATTGAAGTCTATGTTTTAAACGTTAAAATATTCATAAATAAGTATTAAATATAGTGGTAACAAGACCTTACTCTTTAATGTTAAAGTGACCTAGTAATAAACAAGAATATACCTACCTAAAAATTAAAATCCACGATACTAATTCACAAAAATCTTCCACACACATCTACACGAGGGTGCATACTACAGCGGACTGATTTGTTACTAATGTTTTGAGAACACAAATATGTACTGATAAGAACGATCTTCTAGCATACACAGATCTTCGTATATGTATGGTGGTTCACTGTGTACCACTGGTTCACTGTTCACCAGGTTACCCTACATTTATTTACGGATGATAATTATATTTTTTTTATGCTTAACTGTAATTGGTATGGTAAATAAATGAATTATTATTATTATTATTATTATTATTATATAGATCTATAAAAAAGGAGAAACAACTGGCGTAGTTGTTTTCTCGTCACTTGAATATTGAATTATGTTTCTTTTTTTTGCTCATTTTGAATTTTTTTGAATGGTTTTCTCTTGTTTGCTCAGCATTTATATCGTTTCTAGGGGAAGCTGTTAGTATAGGCTTCCTCAGGCGTCAAAATTATTCGGCACGACCCTGCATTTGACCGGAGAAAGCACATGGACCTTACAATTTCACAAAAATTAATAGTTAAGGGAAACACTTTACTTGTCGATAAGTGGTGAGTTATGAACCTCCATATGGCCATTCTCTAAAGGGATTCCGAGGCAAGAGTTCACATACAAACAGTTTTGCAAGTGAAAGATCGGAAATCCCTTCGTAAAATGTTTATATATCTATTATCGTTTTCCTAATTTTTCTAATTCTGCTTTCCTAGATATTTACTAACTAAACCTAACCTAATTACCTAGTTTTTAAGTATACAGTACTTTATTTTCTTCCAAACATTAGCCCATTAAAACTGGTGTAATAAACTTTAGTAAATACGATCTATTTATGTAATTAGGTTAGGTTCAGTTAGTAAAAATCTAGGACAGCAGAATTAGAAAAACGATAATAGATAATAAACATTTTACAAAGTGATTTCCGATCTTTCATGTGCAAAATTGGTGTATATATGAACACTTGCATTAACATGTGCTTGTTTTTCTGAAAACAAATCCAGAATTTTGCCTTTTTTATTGACATGTCAAATCTTAATATACCGTTATATCCAAAGCATATAAACTTGGTGGGACTAACCGAGTATTTGTTTCATTTCTTTATTACAGTTTCGTCGAGTAATTTCGGTTCCTTCGGTTCAAGTTATGAAAAAAAACAATATTTAAAATTAGTTTTGGGGCATCAATAGCTTTTATCTTCTGAAGCGTGTATCAGAGAAAGTAAAACAATTTTTCAAAAAGTTCATTTTAATGCTTTTTTTTTGTCGAAAATATTTTGAAAAAATCTTGTAACCTAGACTTGTCAGTTCAAAATCAGAGGAATACGTATTGTTATGAACTGAAAAATATTTTCCAATAATATAAAATCGTCCTAACCAATAATGGGCGCGAAAACTACATGGTCTAATTTACGCGTAAACAATTGTAAAGTAAACAAAAAAACTCATGTAACAATGATTTACACATGGGCAATAATTTGAATTATAGAAACCCATTATCAATACATTTTTAGAAATAATAGAATTTTAATAATTAAACAATTCAAAATGAAAAAGTGTATAAAATTAGAGCAAACCAATATGCATTGAAATATTAATTTTAATAAAATCAAATATATTTCATTATTTATATGTTACGATAGTAACAAAACCTAATTCTATAAATAATTTTTCACATATATTCTTTAAATTAATTGTTTTGAACTACTTGCTCACTAACATCTCGATTGGTACTAGATAAATCATATCTAGAACTAACCTCACTTTTTGAGAGTTTACATAGTTTACATTGTTTACTTATTGTTTAACGGAAATTTACATAAATTTACACGTAAACATAAACAATTAAAGTTTACATGTAAACGCCCATCACTGGTCCTAACGCTTAAGTCTACAAGTACAGGAAGTATACTTACAGGTGTATATTAAGAATACGCCTGTATACGCCCGTATTCGGGCAAGTAGGTAAGTGAAGTCTGGTTCTAGCATTTTCGAGCGGTAGAAGGTTCAAAATTATGAATACTGATGAAGAATTTTATTTAACAGAAAACTTATTACTGAAGTCGTTTATATTTGAGGAAAAAAAAATCAACAGGATTGGGTTAACAACACAATCGTAGATCGTTGTTTTATCGCATACATTCAACATTTTGAACAAATCATCTCATTTTAATTTGATATAGTGTCTGTGATTTTAAATAGTGTCCGTCTATCAAAAATTAGGAATATTAACTTTTCAGTATCCATTTTTCATTCATATAAATAAATTAAAAACGTATAGAGAACGTGTACGTCGCGCGAAGAAAACAAACCCGTTTGAACTTCTAGCGATAACCAGCTATTCGCGCGACTATTACGCTTCTACTGTAACCAATGAGGTAGAATAACATAATGACTGAACGAGGGCAATTTGTTATGAAGTCAACACCTCCTTAAGTGAGGTGCGGGAGGTTGCCCCTAGAAGTTATGCCAGTTGCTTACATCATTGTTTTGCCGATAACAATTGCAAGTAAAAATATATTTTTTTAATGCTGTAAACTGCAAATTTTAATAAAATAAATTTCATAAATAATATTTAATTAACCTGAATTTATTATTATATTTTAAGATAATTAGTAGGTTTTTAAATTACATACATTTAAAATACAATATAATCGAAAAACAGCGTCTAGTAGGCCTTGAATTTAATGTTTTTAAATGTTAAGTGGACAATTTTGTTAATTTAAAAATAAATGAATTCCATGTCTATCTAGACACCTTTTTTTCTCGATCATATTGTATTGCAATGCTTCAGATACTTTCTAAATTTAATACGGGCAGAAAATATATCATTTATTCCATGATAAATTAAAATTAATTTGACAAATTATAAAAATAAATATCTATAATCAGTGTTGGGTATATATGTAACATTTTAATTGAACACTACTTTTTAGTATTAAAAATACTAAGTATCTGAATTACATTTCACAACTCTTTAAATGCAATTTACGGCAATATTATTAAAAGTTGAAAGAATATTGAAAGATAAATACAAAATAGAAACAATAATATAACAAAACAACGCTGACGAACAACAAAACAATATGGCTTTGGCGTTTCTCCTAGCAGTAGCTTGGCAAATAAATGTAAATTAGGCAACCCGTTATACTCATAGGGCAATTCCCCCTTCTGTCTCCGCAGGGTCTTGGCTTCATAACAAACAATGCTGAGACATAGAGCATGCAGTGTCTACTTATATGACGTCATTGGTAACCACCCATATTGTTATGATTATATATGTTTGATTCACTCGCCCGAATACGGGCGTAAACGTGCGAAGTAAACTTCGCGCGAAATCGCTTTACTGTAACCACAGCCTAAACGATACATAGGTTAGAGTAGGTGAGATCTGCTTTTTAACTTTCGATATTATATTTAAGCCTCGTGGTAAGCGTAACGTTTCAGCCACTTTTGTTACCTCTGTATAAATAGGTATCCCTTTTTAATTATTATTCGTAGGCGTCATTCATGTTCATTCGTTAAGTATGTACACAGTTCAAGAAATACAAATCGTTTTAAATTTTATTGAACCAATTATTCAATAAAATATCTTTACGTATTCCAGTTGCTTTTCACGCTACTTTTAATTCTTTTGTATCCAACGCGTTACGAAATAAAAAAAAATATAGCACAGAGTATTTTTACAACGCCGCAATCTTTTTCTCTATTCTTCGACTTAAACTCCATATATAAATTTAAATTAATGTTATATTGTCTGAACTAAAAGTAGGAAACAGCATATATCGTATGTAATAGTTTTTAAAAGGGAGTAGTACATTAAAATGTCAAGATACTGCAGATTTCGACCAGATTTTTGTTATTATTATTTATACGCAACATTATTTTTATTTTTAGCATCATAATTTCTTGATGCCAAGAAATACTTTTTACATTAAAGCAGAACTTTTAAGACGTTAAATTTTCTTTGTAGTAGAATAATGTTGTGTTATTGACCTTCATATTGTCTGAGTTCTCAGGTTTACTTGAAAAACAAAAAAATGTGTAATGCTATTGGGAGAGATTTTTCTTAAATTTCTCTTGGTTATGACCAGAAGCTGCAGACTTTCAATCGTTCGGGAATTGAGGAGTAATATGACATTTTCTGAATTCCAATCTGGACAATGATCATTGCAAACTAGCAATGAGATACTAAAAAAAAGAAAAAAACACCAAAAAATGACAGAAAATTATTATTTTATATTCAAATCAAAATTTGTGTTTAGTTCGAAATTGAAGAAGTAATAAATATTAAAGTGTGTACATATGGTAAGGCGTGAAACCGTTCAGACCTCTAAATTCAATACATTGTTCGTTGGGGATTATGGATAAATTTCTAAACTTATAGCTAGTGAGATGTTTTAATGAGACAGACATATAAACACATTGGCTATCGCATTCTATCAGTGATACCGTAGTTTTTCGTATGCCTTTACAAAACTTAACATAATGTCATCATTAACAAATCTTGCTCAAAATTATAAAGACGGACAGTAAATATGATCAATTTAGGTAATTAGGTAGTTAAAATCTAAGGCAACAGAATTATAAGAACGATAATACATATAAAACATTTTACGAAGCTAGAACAGTTGGTTTCAAAAAACACAGATGTCGGACTATTCGTAACATATTAATTTCTAACTTGCTATGAACGGTACGTACAACGTTAAAAACAATGCATAGAAACATAATTTATAGCTAACAAAGAACAGTCTACAACCTGTTAATTTAAAGAGCTCTGAATGCGGGAAAATTTATTTTAATAAATATATTTTAAATTTAACGTCTCAAATCAGTTTTAGTTTTAACATTATAAATGTAATGCACTGAGTGAAAATGAATCGTTTTCCCATCTTAAAAAGTTAATGAATAAATAATTCGGAATAATACTCATTATTTGTCCAGTTTTTAATAATGGGTGAAGAGTTGATTCAATTTGAATCGGATGAAGTAATGCGTATGGTTAGAGAAAGAAGTCTGAGGTGTCGAGCAAGTTCCACGTTAAGGTAAGGTGTTTGCCAACACAGTTGGCAACGGGTGCACTAGTATTTTTTTAATACCTCTTACGGTTTGCTAAAAAATTTATAAAATCATATTCGTATTCATATCCATTTATTGAACAAGTACATTAATAATGAGCTTGCATAGTCAAATTTACATGTTACAAAATTACAGAATTATAAAATTGATAATAATTGATAATGGATATAAAAATAGGTAATTACACGTAAAACACTAGTATACAGAATATAGATTAGGTATAATTATATAGTGCTATCCCAACTCTTCTGATTAGAATTCTTCCAAAGAGTACAAGGTCTTATGAAGTAGAAGATTTTTTATTGTCCTTTTGAACGAGGTGAGGTTATTTATTTTTTTGATGACGTCGGGCAGGGCATTGAACATTTTAATTGCATTATATTTTGCGCTTTTTTCGTACAGTCTAAGTCTATGTTTATCTTGTTTTATAAGAACTTTGTTCCTGGTAAAAAGTCCGTGTTCTTGACTTTGCGTATTTTTGCAATATGATGATGCTTGAATGTAAAAATAAGTAATACTAAAATGTAAACGCTTGGAACAGTTAGGATACCAAGATTTTTAAAAGCGTCACGACAAGAGTCGTGTCCTTGTAAGTTAGCCAAGACTCTTATTGCTCTCTTCTGAATGGTAAACACTCTACTATAATCAGAGGAGGAACCTCAATGTAAAATACCGTATCGTAGCACTGAATGAAAATTCAAAATCATGACATATTCTCTAGAATGACTTGAAAGTAAAATATTTTTATTTACAAGTGCTGACTTGTATAGTGAATAATATGTTATATTAAACAGGGTGTATCAAAAAAGTGGAAACATGATTTTTTTCTAAAACGTGATGTATGAGCAAGTTGGAAGAAAAATTTATGACCAAAGTTTACCCAAAGAATCGAATGGAAGGACTGATATTTTCCGAAACAAACCGGAAGTACAGGATATCAACGACAAATCTGTTTATTTAAATGGGAACGTACATGGTGTTGGGTATCTTTGGATAGAGCTTTTGAAAAGAAACAACTTTTACTTAAACATTTTTTTAATATCTTTTACGGTTTACGATAAATTGTAATCTCTATAACGATTTGAAATTATAGTATTTTTATTTACAAGTGTTCAAAATGCCTTCCAGTATTGATTGTAACACTTTCCCATCCTTACTTTTGAGCTATCTATAGCTCGAAGCATAATAAAAAATAAAAATATTTCCCATTTAAGTCGTACTTACTTGAAAGTACAACTACGTACTAGAAATTACTTGAAAGTGAAATATTTTCATTTTTATTATACACCAAGCTATACTTAAGGATGCCAAAGTGTTTAAATCAAAATGGAAAGCACTTTGCATGCTTGTAAAAAAAAAAACTTAAACTTCAAGTCGTTTCAAGGATTAAAATGTTTCATAAGGCGTAAAAGATTTAAAAAATCTTTAAGTAAAAGTTGCTTCTTTTGAAAATTTCTATTCCAAGATACCCAACACGACATATGTACTCATTAAAAAAATCAAAATTGTCTTTGATATCCTGTATTTCTGATTTGTTTCGGAAAATTTCAATACTACCATTCACTTCTTGAGAATTTTGGTCGTCAGATTTTTTTCCCAACTTGCTTACGACTTTTCATTTATGTTGAGGTTCACTTTACTTACATACTGAATACACCACTGGGCCTATCCACCTGAAATGGTTAAGTTTAACTCGTCTTATGACACTAACTGAGGTATTTTTATCAAATCTCGTGATTGCAAATAATCTTTCACAAGTCTTAATCTTTCAACAATAGAACAGGTATTGTGGTTAACGAATAAACAAATACCATCTACCGGATCACATAAACATATTTACCGCAAAACCCTACGCTATACTAGAAGCTACCGAATTCATCCGATCCAACAGCCAGGGGCACACAAAATACGTAATTTTCAGCGATTCTATGAGCATCATCCAAAGCCTTCAACAACTGTACCCTCGAAACCCTATCATCATCAGAATCAAAGACAACATCCACGACATAATTAATATGGGTAAAAAAATAATAAAAATAATAATAGTGCAAGTGCAGATGCATCTCGTAGATACAAAGTCGCAACTGAAAAAGAATATTCTTGCAAAATGGAAGGAAGAATGGAGGAACATCCAAGACAACCACCTTAGAACCATCAAAGAAGAGGCCAGGTTGTTGGAATTTAGACAAAACAGAAAGGACCAAACAATATTGACAAGACTGCGACATGGACACACTTTGCTGACCCATAAGTACATTTTTGAAAAATCTGACCCCAGCACTTGTACTGACTGCCAAGTACGCCTAACAGTGGATCACATCATAAACTTCTGTCCAAAATATAATGCTGAGATAATTAAAAATAATATACCGACAACACTAAAACAAGCACTGGCTCCAACCAAGACTTCAGAAAATCAGACGCTTCAATTCCTTAGAGACATCAACATCTCCCATCTCATATAACGTCTGTTCACCTATCTCTTTATTTAGTCAATGTTTAAATACTCCCAATTTTTTTAATACTTACTACCTATAATTGTAACCAATATACATGTATATAATATTATTACTCTAAAAATGTAATTGTATTCAAGTGCTAATAGCCCCGTAGCTGAAGCACTTAAACTAATAAAAAAAGAAGAAAAAACAATAATAATTGGATAATTATGTCAAATTGCTATAGCATCTCATAACAATATGGTCCTTGAAATATTTTAAAATACATATCACTTGAAAGCTAAAATGAATAACTTACTTGAATTCTAATAGTAAATTAGGTCCGCTGTATTCAACCTCTTGTCGGCGATTCCCACAGAATGTGTGCAAATGAGGACTGGCTTTAGTTGAACCCTGGTAGATGGCGACATAGTCCGTGTCACAGTGGCTGCAAAAACAAATTATATGGATTCATTGTTATAACCATAACCATATTAAATTACGCTATCATTAATACATTTGTGAATGTATGTAAATATATGAAGGATACTGAATTCAAAAATATTCATATAAAATACTTTTACGTTATAATAAATGTCCCAGAAAATGGATCAAGAACAAGTTTCATCCAATTTAAATTGCTTAAATTAGGGGTAGATGGTGCAATTATCGCAGCTAAAACTATTTATATGAATCTAGATTAATTTAAAAATTTAGACATTTTTCAGATAGTTTATTACTGAATTAATTTCTAGACTTTTTCTAGAAAATTACCTTAACGCCATTTCATCGTTGTTTTACAAATATTATTTCTTTCTGATAATTTAATAGGACAATGTAGCATAGGCTTCGCGCAACATAAATATACATTTGTTTCGGCCCTAGAATTTAAACCAAATATAGTCAGATCAATTGATTTTTTTTTTTTATTAATTTGAGTCAAAAGGTTGACCCCGGTGTGTCAAAAAATATGTCCTTCCTGCTTTGGAGTAGCGTATACTGAGGTTCCCAAAATTATACGAACAGAATTTTTGATTAGATTAATTTTTTTTTAAACATCGGAATTATATTTAAATGAAAGCTCTTAACAATTAGATTTATAAACTCAAATAATTGTTAAAATATTGTTTATTTTAATGCGATTACAACAAAAAATGTAACAGACACGCAATATTCCTGTTGACTATTCTCACTTATTAAATACCTACGACATCCTGAAATGTGTATACATTTATACTCCACATCAATTTTTCTGTCAGCTGGTTAATATGTCAAAAATTTCACGTTACAACATCAAGATAAGTGATAGCGACGCCATCAGAAGGGTGGTAGGGCTATGATCGGATATTAAATTAAATTTGGAAACATTGGTTTAAATATAATATATGAAACGAAATATTTTATCTGCAGGGGCGTCGATAGCGGATCTGGGCCTCGGTAAAACAATATTTCAAGGCCCGGGCCCCGGCAAAACAATACTATTCCCTTTCCCTATACAGATAAATATAATCGGGCCCGATGACAGGTAAAAAAACTGAGTGTAGTATAAATTGTTTTTATTATTTTTTTCTATAATATGTAAGATATGTCTACGTGACGTGTCCATTGCCCGCGCGGACGGTACTGGCAGAAAGGTGCCAAAAATACTGAGTGCTGGTAGCAGCTAAATACATTCACACACACTAGACACACTTTATACCAAACAGTAATTTAACCACTGGACCAAATAACCAATTGTCTCTCACATGTTTCTGAATCTTGTCTCTTTAGATGGGCAATACACTAACGTTCATACGGAATTACTTGTTACGCGACCGAACTCTCTAAATATCTCTAACCCATAATGAACAAACACTACTCCCCCAAATACGTCTTAACCCCATGACTCTTAAAAACCAACTCTTAAACATTGTCTTCACCTTATGACTGTCTAAACTACACTACTTAAAACACGACTACCCTGAAAAGCTTACATCACCCAATTGTGTTATATCATTTCACACCCTCTTGAAATGTCCATCTTAAAAAACTCATACCACAATTTATTGGTGATAACTCAGATAAGTAACCAAATTAATATTTATTTTTCAGACGAAGATTAATAATAATAATAATGTTTATGCTAGACATCTTACGACGTTTACATTTGTCAGTACATATATGATAAATTCAATGAACAAAAGTAGAAAGTATTTGAAAACATTGAAAAATGAAATACAATATTAAATATGATAGAAAAGAGAGAGAAAAAAAAAATATATATATAAAATTAACAAAGGTGGAGCAAAAAACAACAGCTTACATGTTAGATGTAGGAACTGAAATTAATTTTGAAAAAATCGTCCGAATTGTAGAGACAATTCTCAATAAGAATTTTTTTTATTTTGGATTTAAACAATCTAATTGACAAATTTTTTAAAGAAACTGGTAAGTAGTTGAAGAAAGTGGCTGCCAAAAAAATACCATTCCTAGATTTAGACAATCTAAGTCGTGGTAGTCTGATGTTGCCAGCAGAACGAATATTGTAAACATGTCTAGAGGATACGGTTACATATCTGTTCGGGTTTTCTTTAACGTATACCAGACAAGTATAAACAAAAAGACTATTAAAAGACAAAATGCTACATTTCCTAAAGAGCTCTCGGCAGTGGTGCCTGTTAGGAACGTTATTCAGGATTCTTACAGCACGTTTTTGGAGTAAGAAAATTCTGTTGACAGACGAACTTAGACCCCAGTGAATTATGCCGTAAGTTAAACGCGACTGAAAAGCAGCAAAATAGAACATACGCAGCATATCAAAAGACACAGACGTTTTCAGCCTGATGAACGCATAGATAACCCTTTTAAGAACTTTTGCCAAATAGTCAATGTGATCATGCCAGCTAAGTTGACTATCGATATAAATCCCAAGAAATTTGATTGGCCCACCGAACTGAATATTAATATCAATAATGCGGTTAAGTGAAAAAATCATTTGTTGGGTTTTATTATTATTAAGGGAAAGTCGGTTTGAAGTGAACCAATCTTTAACTTTCACCATTTCCTGTTCTGTATTTCTGACCACATCGTTAACAGACGTATGATTTGTCAGGACAGTAGTGTCATCGGCGTAAAGTATAACTTTGACACTTTCAGGAAGTAAATTTGGGAGGTCATTGATAAAAACGATGAAAAAAAACGGACCCAAAATTCCGCCCTGACAAACTCCGAAATTGACCTTCCTATATGAAGAATCTACGTCGTTTATCGAGACGAACTGGTATCTGTTAGAAAAATAAGATCTAATGAGATCATTTGCAATGCCGCGGATGCCATACTTTTCAAGTTTGTCCAAAAGCAAACTGTGAGGAACGCAATCGAATGCTTTTGAAAGATCACATAAAATAGATTTTCCCATATGGTCCTAATACTTCTAATCTAATTTATTGACAGAGTTGTTATCAATATTAGAATTTACGATTTCCTTTTCATGTTAAGTTTACAAAAGTCTCAAGTTACAATAATAAACATGTCTGCCTTTATCTTAACCCTCGTACCGCCATAATAAAAATACAAACATGTACGACCATAATAGGGTCATTGACCCTTTTCTTTTTTATTATAGACTACTAATTATTTATAGTATTGGATAAAATATACACAATTCTATAAATTCAATATATTTTTATGGAAAAAAGAATATTACATTACTTATTTTTTTATAAAAACTAATAATTATTTGTTACTCCCCATCTTCATTGCCAAGGCAATATTTGCATTTAATTGACACGTGTTTAGTGCATTCTGAATTGATATTGCAAACAGTTTTTTACAAGTATTGCACTTCCTAGAGTACTTGTTATTATTTCCCCTGCACAAATAACATATTCTACGTTTTACTGCTTGTACGGTTGCTATTTGTGGTTTGCTCAAGTTTCTTCCAGTACTTTCGATAGCTCGGATTATGCATTTCGTAAATCCTCTGCCGTCCTGGAGTATTTGTTCACACCTTCTATCAATGTGTTCCTCACTTAGAGCCATTCCTAATTCTTGCAAGAATATTTTTCTTCTACTTTTCTGCGAAACATTGCGCAGCCCAGGAAGGGTTTTTATTTGTCCAAATTACAACTAGATAAACGCAAAACACATGAAAACCTATAGGATATGTGTATAAAGATGACACAGAAACGCATGCACATTGACTTGAACAAATTTGTAAGTAAATATATATTTATAACGTGTAGTACGTAAACTGGGCCTTTGCTGACCCAACCAATTATAGTATCAATTTTAGCAAAACTATTTTATAAACTTTTTATATACTAACCAGAATATATTGGAAATTTACCCAAAGAAGCACTTCTTTAAAGACAAAGCATAAAAAGTTACAGTAAATAAAATATACAGAAAAATAATAATTCTGGGTCATTTCTGACCCGGTTTCGGCGGTATGAGGGTTAAATGCCCTTTCTAAGAAATAGATTATTGTTTTCAAATTTAACATTTTTTTTTTATATTTTACTTGGATGATTATATTGAGTTTATTTATGAAATTTTATTTTTGAAATAATACCAAAATTACCTCCCTTACACTTCAAATATCAAGCAAGGCGTCAAATCAAGGTATCAAACAAATCTTAGCAAGGCGTTTACTCCAATATTACGGTATTCGAGGTAAAATTTTAGATCTCTTAATGGACTTCCTTACAAATAGGAACCAATTTGTCTTTTTCAATAATACCCTGTCACCGGCACTGAATATTGACATGGGCATAGGGCAAGGTACTATTTTGGGACCGTTTTTATTTTTAACATTTATTAATGACTTGCCGGATAATATGTCAGCCATGACTGTACTCTTTGCCGATGACTCGTCATTTATTGACGAAGGAGTAGAAGTTGAGGATGTAAAAAGGGCTCTAAGTGACACCCAAGCTCAAGCCTTACAGTGGTTCTCATCCAATGGGTTAAGTCTTAATTTGGCAAAAACTAAAACAGTCGTTTTCAGTTTAAACGGGCACATTAATAATAACGAATTCCACGCTGATGACCCAGTAAGGTTTCTTGGATTTCACTTGGATGCTCGATTAACATGAAAGGACCATATAAATCAGGTGTCCAGTAAATTGAACAAGTTCTTTCATGATAAAAAGATTGACGAATACGGTGTCTGCGGAAATTGTTAGATTGGCCTATTTTGCATATTTTCAATCAACAATAACCTACGGCCTTGAACTATGGGGTGCTTCTTCTGGCTTGCAGAGGATTTTCATAATACAGAAACGGGTCATTAGAATAATGGCTGCTATTAAACCACGTACGTCATGCAAGCCAATTTTTAAACAATTAAAAATTTTGACAGTCCCGTCTCTATATATATTGAGTATCATAATGTTTATTAAAGAAAACGAAAACAGCATCCTAAAACATTGTGAAGTACATAATCACAACACGAGAGGGAAGGATCTATTTTCTATACCGAGGTATAAATATAGCTCGACGGGAAATCTGCCACTAATTAAGGGTATAGATCTCTATAATAATCTGCCTGTAGCGCTTAAAAAGTTAAATATTTATCAATTTAGAAACAAATTGAAAAACATTTTAATAGAGGGAGTATTTTATAACATAATGGAGTTCAAAACATTCAAAATTTTGTAAATTTTTGTAAAACTTTTGTAAAATTTTTGTAAATGTAACTTGACTTAAGTTTCTGTATATCTTATTACAATTAACTTCAATAAAGAATTATTATTATATCTCACTTATCATATTCAACAAAAACGCATTTAACAAAAACCGTACGAAGAACGGGTACGTAAGCTAGTTATGCATTAAAATGACTATTTGTAAAATAAATAATCCAGTCCAGGGCCCAGCAGCTTGCCCGGGGTTTGGTAATTTGTGTCGGCTTTCCTCGTCTTTCGACGCCTCTGTTTATCTACATTTATTTTTTTGTGTGAAGCAATGATTTTACCTATTGTTATATATACGATATTTTGTTTTGTCAGAAAGCATAGAAAACACAGTAGAAATATATTCAAATATTGGGTTTGAATACTTATGTATACATATATATCTATTCCCTATCTCAGATAAGATATGACAGTGACATGATTCAGGATGACTTTCCTTTCTTCTTGATTAAAATTTATTTTGCTATATATCTTTTCTGACTGAACTAAAGGGTCTACTTTGAACTTAAAAATACGTTGTTTTCTCAAAAACAAACGTAACTGTATACTTTTTGTTAGAAAACAATAAAAACGTATGCAGTGATAAAGTATTTTTCACGGGTAGTGAAGTACCTATACATTATTAACACTAATAAAAAAAAAAATTAAAAAATGTAGCCAGTACATAAACACTCCTGCAAAATAAATTAAATTACTCCAGTATACAGGGCATTCATTTTAATTTGTCCACCATTATTATTTCGAGAACTATAATAGCTACGATGCTGGTTAAATTAGAATTGTCATTTTATAAAAGAATATCAACGAGCCAAACAATCCTTTGTTTCAACCAGTGGTTCTCAAAATACCATGTGCAAATTTATTATTTTAAATATGAACTCACATTTGTTTTTCGTTCACTTGAAAGAGAATTTTAGTCTGAATTCAACGTTATAAACAATTCATAGTCTAATAGTATAAAATAAATGAGAAAATTTAAAGTTATATTTTATTAAAAACTCGCTATAATACCATAAGAATTCTGTGAATGATAATAATTCAACACTCTTTTTTCGTTTCATTAGATACTAGGTTTGATAAAAAATACGAGAACTGCGTGTTTAAAGTGGTTCTGAAATTTATAAACAGTACAAATTCAATCAAAGATAATGAGAGACCGGGTATGCCTTCAATGTCTAAAACTAAAGCTGCGTTCACAGCTCTAAAATTAGTCCACTATGCACTGTACGTTGTGGATAAATTTACTAGACAGTTTTAACGTTTAATGACACAGCTATGAAAATTAATGCGTAACGAACGTTGTGACATCTATGTTGTTTCAAACCAACTGCGATGGAATAAATGCATTTATGTGACTTTTTACGAACCCTCATCAGCCCGACCCGTGCGGGGCTCTAGCGTATAGTCTATTAATTTTAGAGCTGTGAACGTAGCTTAAACAGTGGTTATCCAAGTTCGCAAATATTAATTCTTCAGGCCTTCTCATATTTCATAGTTTAAATACTTTTTATTGACACAATGTATTTGGGGTTTAATGAATATGACAGTTAATAATAATTCAGTAATTATAAAAGCAATAAATTAATAACCGAGATAATAAAATCAGTAATAAATATTATCAAATATACAATAATTATTTATTGTTGATAATTACAGCAAACTGTTAATGTAATATGCGAATGTTAAGCATATAAAGTTACGTCTGTTGTCGGGAATTGATGATATTTGTTATTGTTTCTGTTTTGTTTGCTTGTACTTGGCTGGAGTATTTGGGATTTAACATGGATGTTGTTTTGTATATTATAGTTACATACGGTTGTTGGATTTTGTTTTTGAATGTCAGTTTTCATTACATTAATGTTACTTTTTTCAAAAGGAAGGGAAAATAGAAATCATTAGTTTAATACTGTTTTTTTTTTTCATACACAACACTATTGATAGTACTGTTTCTTTGTAATTTTACATTTCATAAACGCCGAGAAAAATTGATCGGGAACTCAGGAAAACAAGAAAATTGCTTTTGTAACCCAAGAGTACCAAGGCCGGATCTAAGATTGGTGAAACTCTAAGCTGAAAATTTTTTACGCTTCTCCAGAGCCAGGCACACAAATAAAATTAGCCATTAACGTCGCAACTACTCTGTGATTTGATAACCGACTCAAAATTTGTAAAAATATATATTTTTTGGTAATACTCGTACATCTTTGTTTACATTTTAGTCTATCCCAAATGTTTAAGCGAAACTAAACAAGATTTTTATTTTCTTAAGTTATGACGAGCTTACTTTTTAATTTTTAGCTTTTAACTTGTTTACTTTTTCATGATTAAATGTGGCTTTTGTTAAATAAAATGATCAAAAGCCTTATTCAATAGTTAAATAGTTCCGGCAAGTTCCATTTAAACCAAAGAAACGGACTATACATATATGTATTTTTGTTTCTATTTTTTGAGTCAGAATTTTTGCGAACCGACTCCGACTCCCGACTCCTTTCACTCGTAAATCGTACTTACATTAAATATTTTAGATTGCGGTGAGCTGTCATTACAAAACGTTATTTTTATTATATCTTGAGTTTTTGTGTTATTCTTAATACAATTTTTTTAATATCAGGTCGTCAAGGTTGAAATTTGTAGAAAAAAAAGCAAAGTTGGTTGATTACTTATAAATATAAAGAATTATTTTATTCATCAAAGTATGCACCCATAATGTCTTTACACTTTTGCCATTTAAACGGCAGGTTGTTCATGCTGGTGGTATAAAACCCTGGCGGGGGAGAGTTAATTAATTCCTGGAAGGCCAGTTTTACAACATTGTCGGAATTAAACTGTTTTCCTATAAAAAAGTTGTCCAAATTGCGAAAGAAGTGGTAGTCAGTGGGGGCTAGGTCTGGTGAGTATGGAGGATGATGAAGAAGTTCCAACTCCAATTCCTGTTGTTTTGCCACAGTCATTTGTGCAGTGTGTGGTCTAGCGTTATCATGCAATAATATAGAAGTCGATCTGTTGACCAATCTAGGCTGTTTTTTAAGTTACCTACGAAATTTGGCGAACCAATTTTATATTGTCTGCTGCGTAGTAACACTAGAGCCAAATACACTATTAATTTTGCGTGCGGTCTGCGATGCCGTAGTTCCACGTAAGAACTCATGCTTCATAATAGTGCGAATTTCCGACCGTTCCATTTTCCAGATTTTTATATCAACTCCTCTGGAAAATAGGGTGGAGGACAAAAGTATGGGTGAAAATCCCTTAAAAAAAAATAATTTTTCAAAAACAAAAATTTGCTTTTCTATCCTCGCATTAAGAGGTTTTATTTGATACCACACTCGCAATTAAAAAAAAATATTTATTTATTTTTTCATTAATTACATATTTGTTTATATTTATCTGAGGATGTGTTTTTTTGAACTCTCAGTATTTTTCTTATATGTGGGTCAAAGAGTTGTATTAGCATATCAATTTTCAACTTTCTATATTAAGGCTGCGTATAACCCCTAGAGGTTACCAATTTCTTATACAAAATTAACAAACTGAAATAAAATTAGTATCAATCTATACATCAAATTTTGCACCGAATTTTTATCTATCTAATAGGATATTTTTAATTGTAGAAATATTTATTGTAAAAATATTATCGCTCAATAACTTAATAATTGACATCAGCAACATTGTTCTGTAATTTTTTAAATCTATTTATGGGTTTCAAATAACTTTCATATTTATATAGTTTTGTGTAGAAATGTTCAAATAATACGTCAATATTTTTTTCGACTTGATTTTTTGATATTTTTACCCGTTACAACTATTTTGAGAACCGCGGCAGAATCAAGATGGCGGCAAATATAGACTACCAAGTACAATAACTATAAGTAGTTTTCACAATAGAATAAAATAGCTAAAATCCTTTTTGTAAAATGAAGGTTTAGCTACAATTTGCCGCATAGTACACAAATATGCGTCGATTGGTTTACAAGATGGCGCCTATAATGCAATTTGCGTAATTACAATTACATAACAGTTTTTTTTAAATTTAAAATATCCTATTAAATAGAAAAAATTCGCTGCAAATTTTGATATTTAGATTGTTATTAATTTTATTTCCGATTATTAGTTTTGTATAAGAAACTATAGGGAACTATAGGGTTGTGCGCCGCCTTAAGCCGTTTGGCTACAATTTCTACCGTACAGACAGACAAACACATGAGTGACGTTATAAGGGTTTTTTGGTGGTCATACCTACAAAGCTCTAAAAAGGAAAGCCACAGCAGTGCAATGTCCTATCCCCCTCCCATTAAAGCACATTTCCTTAATCAATTATTACAATACTATTACAACATCAAACATCAAGCAGATTAAGCATGGAATTTGTCGTTTTGATGTATTTTTCAAAAAGGTCAATGTTAAAGCGATTTTGTATGGATACGTGCTAGCAGTAACCAGACCACACTGATCGCGTTTTCGTTATACAAAATGTGAGCTTTTTGTCAAAGATAATATATGGGTTCTACATTCAAGAGAAATTTTTAAATTCATATTAGCCTGTATTCCTATTTTATATTCTCTCTAATAATTAACGTGAAAGTGCAATGTGATATTAAAATTACCTTTGAAATGACGCAACTTTTTGGTTAATTAGGATTTTTTGCTATTGTATGCCACGCTTTACTAAATTAGTTTTAATATAATTTTAAAACAAAATTTTTTAAAATAAATATATTTTTTTTAATTTTTAGGGTTTTGTAGGTATGACCAAAAACCCCTTATACCGTCATTTTGTCAGTCTGTCTGTCTGTCTGTCTGTTCGGTAAAAATTGTAGCCAAACGGGTAAAACTAGAAAGTTGAAATTTGGCATGCTTATAGTAATCTTTGACCCGCACATAGGAAAAATACCAAAACATCTAAAAAACATATCCCCTGAAAAATATAAACAAATATCTGCTCATCGAGAAAAAAATATACATTTTTTTAATTCTGAGTAGGGTATCAAATGAAAGCCCTTAGTACGTGGATTAACGATCAGCATTTTATTTTTGCAAAATAATTTTATTGACGCGATTTTTGCCAAACTTGTGAAAAAAAAATAATTGAGGTTTAAACTAAAAATCTGAAAAAATTCTAAGTAATGTACATTTGTGTGAACTGGAATACAACAGGAATTTTTGATCAGATTATGTTTTCAGAAAATAACGCATTTTTTGTTTTTTGCTTGACTATGTAAAATATTTAATAACTTATGTAACAAAATAAACTAACATGCGTCCATGGTGTAATGGTTAGCGTCTCGCGTTGTAATTTTCAAACTAGGATTCGGTCTCGAGACAATTTTATTTCTTCTGTTGTTTTTTGCATTTTTATTTTGTTTAAATTATTTTTTCAAAATTCTAGTTATATTTGGGCAAATGTTGCATTTAATTTATAAAAGCGTAAATTAAATAACCAGTGGAAATTGTTGAAATTGAATACACGAAATCAGAGGGGCGGTGTTATGACTTAAAACTACTAATGGAAGCCATAGGCACAATTTTCAAAATGTTAATGAACCTTGCTATATAAAAAAATACTGCACATATTTAGAAACCTAAATAATGGTATTAGGCATTCTCATTAAAATTAACAAAAAAAAATATTTTAACATAAAATTTGTTTTGGCATCCCAAATAATCATCATTCACTTACTAAATAACTGCGAAATACTGAAATGTGTGAAAATTCACACTTCACATCAATTTTTAATTGACAATATAGTGTATTAATATAAAATCCCAATCTCAGACCCGTAGGTCGGATTTTATTTGGAAAAGATTTTAATCCAGCCCGAGGTTTGAATCCTCATTCTGTGCTGATGTACACGTTTCAAGCTTTGAATATTCAATATATCTGATGCGCTGTACATTTCAGAATTTCATATGCAGTCCAATATATCTAACGCAGGAGTTCCCAAACTACAGTACGTAAATCTACGTTCACTGCTGTAAAATTAGTTGACAATACGCTACGCGTTGAGGATAAATTTAATAGACAGTTTTAACGTTTAATTACAGCGTTCGCAGCTATGAAAATTAATGGTTAATGGTTAACCAACTATGAAGGAATAAATGCATTTATGTGACTTTTTACGAACCCGCCTTCAGCTAGATCGTGATTTCTTACTAAATTTTAATAACAAAATTATAGCTGCAACTACGAAAAGTCGTTTTGAAACGATTTCGGACATTTTTTAAATTTGTATGACAGTATTTTTAGGTTATGTAAAGTGAGATAGGTAATTGGGTCTATTCTGTATCTTAAAAAGTTAAATATTAACCTCAAGGTCGAAGTTACAAAAATTTAACCACGCTTTGTAATATTTTGTTATTCGGTAACTCTATGGCGTTAAAATTTTAACCTCGGTGTGGTTAATTCATAGGTTATATTGGGAATATTAACTCCAGCCAAATACGTAGTGTTAACTTTTAACCAGCTGTAATTATAACCTCTATATGTCAAATAGCCGGAAAAAATCAATTTTTAGAATTAATAATGGCAAGCCTGCTTACTTTAAATCAATTATTACTAGAACAAATTGAAGATGAAGTTAATAAGTGAAAAATTAATATAGGTGAATAAAAAATATATACAAATGCTTTTCAGGAGATCAGTTTGCCATTAGCTTGCCATTAGCTTGCCATTAAACAAAAACAACTGTGTGATATGAGTGATCCCTTAAATTTATCTGAAGAAACATTATAAAATACTTTCATTTGTCTAAAACTTCTACGAAATATCTCGTTTTACAAACGTTCTTTTTTTTGAAAATCCGGAAAAAAAAACAAAATTTCCCAAGATTTCGCGATATATTTATTGCAAGTAAATATTTAAAACTTTAAAATTATGTTACACTTATAAATTTTATACATTTGCATGATATGGTAATATTATATTATTTTCTTTCTGCACCTATAATTATTTATATATAAATGTTGTACGCAACATAGATTTATTATACTTAACGTTGTTCATTCACGATTCAACCATAACACTTGTTTACATTAAATCCACACTTAAACTAGCAAAATACGTCCCTTGTAGATAATTTCACAACATACTTTTAATTATAAGGCTAAAAAGTTAGAACTTAACGTTTGGGTTATAACCTGAGATACAGAATAAGGTTAAAAGAACAAGGTTAAAATTTTAACGCCTACTTAAAATGTTAATTTTTAACCAATATTTTTAACCAAATATTTTTAACCACAAAATATACAGAATAGACCCGATTGTGTGTTTATATTAGTGATGTGCTGGATCACATAAATCCAGTTCCGCGGATACGGATTATGTGCGTCCTGATCCTCTGATACGGAAACGGATGCGGATCTTGTACTGCGGTAGAAAAACGAACAACCTTGAAGCGATAGATGTGTTGTTCCTACAAACCAAAGCATGCAAACTGAGAGTACGAACATATAGAAAGATTGTTATCAGCACCTATAAACGCTTGCTAATTTTCGCCGAGCAGCGAGAATAAATATTGATTTACTTTCAATTATACCCGGGCACGTAGAACGCTTGTTGGCGCAAGAAACATACGCCGATGAGTAACAGGAATCTTTGAAACATTATTCATCAGCTTACAAGAAGCTGACAATCAATTTTATGATATTTTGTTGATAGTTATTAATAAAATTTCTTTGATGTTACGAATAACTGACATTTACAATAACTTATTGGCAGAATAAATTTTATTATTTTGTTATGAATTTGCTTTCCAATGCAAAGTCTGCATAAATGGCATGTTTTAGTAGATATTACTCCCCTAAGCAACTACAGGAACATTTATTATAAACCAGGCCACTTTTTGATGAAGAAATTTTGGTAAACAGGCACTGGTAATAATGTTCCTACATGTCCACTAAATGGTGTCAACAAGCGCCGACAACAGCATACCTAATTAAACGCCTGTTTATAAGCACCGGAAACAATCTTTCTACATGTTCATACCCAGACACACAATTTAGTTGAGTTCAAAATCACTCACTCATTGTCTTTGATTAATTTTACTCCAATATTTAATGTATACTAGACTATTCTAAAACCACCGGTAAGTAATGTGATGCTCGACTAAACATGAATTTAAACGTCATATTAAAATTTACTCCTCCTTAAGCATTTTTAGACGCAGGCTTATATTATAATTATATAAAATAATAGAAAATGATTTATTTGCCAAAGCATTTACAGTAAAATTTTTAAAAACAAAAGACAATTTCGTATTTACATATACCTGTAAAACAATATGCATACTTAAAATTATAATTTAATACTGTATTAACATCTGTACAATTTAGTTAAGACTAACTAATTTTGGTTGCTAGGGGAAAAAGGCAAAAACCTAGCACTTGTGTATATTATAATTAATTCAAATGTATCTATATGAGATCCGTTTAAGATCCGTCTTGGAGAAACGCATACGGACCCAGATACGGATTATTATGTTTTACGGATCATCCGCGGATACGGATACGGAGCTCCGGCACATAACTAGTTTATATATCTGTATCATTCAAACAGCGCACTAACTATAAGTTTGGCAAACAGTCGACAACGCATAGTCTATTAAATTTAGAGCTGTGAAGGTTCGCTTGCGTAACCATATTACAAACTTGTTAGTGACAATCTACAATGAACAAATCATAGTCTACTAATTTTAGAGCTGTGAATGCAGCTTAAGACGAACCACGAGCAGGTAATTGTTCTTTAAAAATTTTTAGTTACGATGTGGTCAAAATTATAGCAGTGGTTAAAATTTTTACAACATTTGCTCATATTTTTTTTTTTCTTTTTAAATAATTCAAAGGTGGTACCGACATGAGTCATTCTGAAAGTTCGCCTAATTACTACCATTTCTGAATAGGACATGATTTTAAAACCTAATGTAACGAAAATGTAGCTTGTAAATATCAGTTTCTTCAGATTTCGACGTACGTGTTCCCTTAAGACCAATTTCGACGTCTTATGACGTCGCAATCCCGAGTTATACTGAGTTGAAGAGTTGCGCGGTGTAGCGGAAAGGCCTTAAAACGCCACCCCACCCCTCTCACCGGCTTATCGCGACTGGCGTACTAAAGGTTACTAACAAGTCTTTGTTCCTCAGCTATCAAATAACACTAGGTTGGTTTGGCTCGCGCTGTTAATGAATGAACGCAGAAGTTGAGAATCCGAAATAAGTCCGAGATTTGAAACCATGTTCAAATCACATGATAAGAATTTTATCTCACTTACATTACTTTTCTTTTGTCATGATTGAAACGTAATACTTTAAACCTTAATAATATATCAGTTTTAACTGACAAAGAAATAAAAAAATATGGATCTGTTAAAATTCTTATAGCAGTGTATACTTCACACTTCTACTTGTTTGTTCAAGATCTTGTTTTTCTTTTTATCGAAAAGGAATAAAAAATATTATTTTTCTTCAATAACCGTAACAAATTGCTTTGTACAATTACGTCTTTAACTGTCAATTCATTGTGTCACGATTCAACTATTTTTATTTTATTTTATTTTTTATTCTCTTCATATCCTGTCTGAAGACCCCCCACTAATTTTGCAAGAATCTGTTGTTGGCACGTTGAACTCTTTATAAACTTTTCTCACATAAATGCCCAGCTATATATTACTGGAGAACATGTTTTCCCGAACAACTTTATTAGAATGAAAAAAAACTTATTTGAGCCAAGCTTTACTAAATTTATTTATGCGAAAATTTTAATCTAAAATGGTTTATCGATTATTCTCGGTTAACAAAGTATTTTCTAGTGGTAAAAATTTAACACAACAAATGTATTTAAAAATTTTAATTTTTAAATAATCTGATGGACTATTCAAGTAAGTTAATTTAAAAAAATTGTACTATAGTTCGCGAGATTTTACAAGCCGATATTTCACACAGTACTATGTAAACGGAGCCGTGCGGTGATATTTTGGCGCCTGGAGCAGACATTCTAACAAGGCGCCTTTATACTGAGGTGACAAATTATTAAGGCTGCCAACTTATTACAAATGCAATGCCCCCCCCCCCCCAATAAAAGTATCTACCTACCATTTTTGTTTATGTTCCAAGATTTTATGCAAAATTTTATTTTATTTAATTTTTTTAAATACACTCTTTAATTAGATCTACATACATTATGTAACACATAGTTTTGATTATACATTGTTTGTCAGGGTTTGTCACGTTGTGGGGTCGGTTCGAAGAACTTCCCTGTCATTTCATTTTGTGTCTGTTAATTCGCTACTAATGTTTAATTAGATTGTTCGCTATCCACACTATCACTGTCTATTATAGTGTCTTGCGGTAATGTTGTTGACAGCTTTTTCATGAATTCCTATATTGTCATTACACCCAGTTCCTCGTGTAAATGGCTGTTCCTTATAAACCACGGGCTGTTGGTGGCGATCCGTAATACTTTCGACTGAAAAGCTTGCAATTTTTCAATGTGTGTTCGGTGTGCAGCACTCCATACCATGCACGGGTAGGCCAAGGTATGTCTCAGTATACTTTTGTATATTAAGAGGGAGCATTTTCTTTTTAGGGTTGATTTCCTATGCACTAATAGATAGAGCATCACTAATTTAGCTTGGGCTTCTCGTAATTTTTTCTTAATGTGGTGTCTCCATGTTAGTCTGTTATCGAGATGCACCCCTAAATACCTTATTGCTTGGTTAGGAGGGTTCCATGGAATAATGTTGTTGTTAATAATTATATCTGGCAGGTTACTAGTTTTTCTTAGCGTGAACATTTTTATTTCGCATTTACTTGTATTTAGTTTAAGGCACCATTTTTTAAAATAATCAGTAGTGATGTCAACGTTTTTTTGTAGATCACTGACTGCTCTGTTTTGAACCATGTTTTTTGTAAAAATTGCCGTATCATCTGCAAACATGGCGATTGTTACATCTGCTGGAACGGGCATGTCGTGCACAAATACGTTGAATAGAACAGGGCCTAAGACTGATCCCTGTGGGACTCCTCTTATGTTTTCAATTTCTGATAAGGTGTTATTGATATTTACTTGGAAGCTTCTATTTTTCAAAAAAGATGTTAATATTTTCAAGAGGTATGGTGGAGTTTTAACTTTCAATAATTTATAAATGAGACCCTGGATCCACACTCTGTCCAATGCTTGCGCAATATCTAAGAATCCTGCAGGTACGAACTGTTCGTTTCAAAGCCCTTTTCAATTGTTTTGGTAATGCGAAGTAGTTCGTGTACAGTGGCGTGCTTCTTTTTAAATCCAAATTGGAAAGTTGGTATGATGTTATATTCGTTTAGGCGTTTATCAGTCGGGAATATATAAGGACTTTTGAAAGTGAGGGAAGTATGATTATTGGACGGTAGCTTGATATGTCATGCTTATTCTTTTTCGGTTTGTGAAACAGTTTAATTTCAGCATGTTTCCAATGTTTGGGAAAGTATCCTGTCCTGAGACAAGCATTGAATATATTTGCAAGTTGAGTTATGGGTTTTGGTGGTAGGGATTTTAGAATATTATTAGTAATGAGGTCATGACCGGGTGCTTTTTTTAATATTAGATTTTTTATGATTTCTTTAATTTCTCCAGGTGTGGTTTTTGAAAACGGTTCTGTTGATTCCGGTAGGGGTTGATTTGCGACTTCGTGCACTTCTTGGTAAAATTCCGCATTGCAGGCTTCTTGGTGTGGGCTGAATACTTTTTCTAAGTGTTCCGCAAATATATCGCGTTTTTCTTTATCGGTACTAAATATTTTGTTTGTTGACTTTATCGGCGCCACTGTATTGTTTTTATTTAATAATTTTTTTTTGTTACTCGCCACATTGTTGGGTCACCTACTTCGAGACTCTTTATGTAATTTTGATATTTTTGTATTCTATTAAAGTTTTATTGAAACACCTCTTTGTATAAAGGAATAATCTTTCTGCAAATTCTTGTGAAATTGACATAATAAATGTTAAGGGTATCAATATTTATAAATAAATATTAGTGCAAGTCAAAGTCACAGTTTTGATCACCAATTTTTATTTTTAGTAAAGTCATACACTAAAACTAACTGCAAAAGACATCTTACAAATGACTGAACTCAGAACACTGAAAAATAATTCACTCACTAAACGTGATTGTCTATTGCCTATGATGGCTAGAGGGGGACGTATTGTTAGGTGCAATAAAAACGTTTGATTAGATGCCGCAAATCTTTGATAATAATTTTCCGGTTTGCATTTATACCGCGTCGCCTAACAGTCTTCTCATTATCTATTGAAGTGTGTTGTTAATTATGTCAGAGTGGGAGCGGAGATTTCATCATAAGTCAGCTCCCGCATGAATGAAAATTGCTTTTTGGAACAGGTGCTTATAATTATTTTATAAATAACTTTAATACACCTCGATGCCGAGCTGTGTCAGGATGCGGGATATGCGGGACAATAAATAGGTTTCCAGGACGATTTTAGGTACCGATATTAAAGCGGGACATGGATGGATCCGGCACTAAAAAGCCTAATAAATCCTAAAAACAAAAAGCCCAATGAATATCTAAAAAATAAATTCTAAAATAAATCTTAATAAATCCTAAAAAAAGGCCTAATAAATATCAATCATTTGTGGAAATTATCAAATGCTGTAACGAACCTTTTAGTCCGCCAGAACTTTCACAAACACCCGTCGGGAGAATTCTTTTGAAAGGCATTTATTTGGGATTTTTAAAAAGGGTATATTTTTGAGAATTCAAATAATAAAATTTTAGAAATTTTACCTTTACAGCACGTATCTTTAGAAATATATTTTTTAAATGGTTCATTGTTCAAGAAGACATTTGTTCAGAGTTATTGCTTAATAACTTTGAACACTAGCATCTTCTTGAAACAAAGCTAAACCCTCTTTCCACGAAATGCCTATAAATTTCTTATAAAAAGACGTCTCTCTGAAGAGGAGATCAGTCAGTATTCGGTCTGCATAACATTAACATCTAATTTGTTAAATTCTTAGAGGAACTGGTTCGGCATTCTGGTGGACTACTCGATTCTGTTTGTTTTATTTTATATATTATTTTAAATACATTTTAATCTTTCTAATTTAACTTTTCGTAAATATTATTATAATAAATCAAATTCATTAATTTTAAAGCGTCTTACTTAACTTGTATAAACCTTCACCTTTAAGAACTTAGGTGAACAGCGAAGTCCAGACTAATTACAAAATGCCTGATCAGTCGGTTGGTAACTACAAATACATATCATTTAACGCACATATCGTAATGATAAACCCTGGACCCGTAGTGACTCACGCGTAGTGCCCGAACTCTTTTAGTCAAGAATCTCATTTTAGTTTGAGATCAGACTTCATATTATAGCACAGCCTCGCTACCTAGTGGACAATAAATGGTACGTTGTATTGTAACGTCACGGGCTCGCTACAACGCCTTCTTTATCGCATTCCTTGCTGTCAGGTTACCGCTATCGTTTTAGCTAGAGCGGAGTAGACGAAGTCTTGTAGAGGCGGCGACAGCACTGTTAGATACATTTTAAGACATTTATCAAATTTAAGACGAATATCAAATAAGTCGCCGCTCATTTGTGCGCCGACCAAACAAAATGTAATATTAAAAACAATAAATAAAGAATAAAGAAATAAACAAAGATAAATGATCGGACCGGTTTTGTTCCTGCTATTTGTAGCAGACTTAACAACCCGCCTAGCCTCAGAGCATCAGACATTTGCAGATGATCTGAAAATCTACAACGAGACCAGGAACAAACCTCAATTACAAGCAGACATCGACGCTGTCACTGAATGGTGTGCTACTTGGCTCCTATCCCTAAATACCTCAAAGTGTCGTGTGCTACATCTAGGGACCAACAATCAGAGGTACACCTACAACATCTCAGGACAACCGATTCAGCGAACTGAAATGATGATTGACCTTAGGCATAACGATAACAACAACCCTAGATTGGTCTCCGCATGTAGTCTCGATTGTTAAGAAAGCAAATAAAATACTCTACCTAGTCTATAAATCCTTCCCACACCTCACCCCTACATTATTTCGTACAATCTATTTATCCTACATACGCCCTATCCTTGAATTTGCATTTGTTGTCTGGTCGCCTTACTTGCAGCGGGATACACCTTCTGGAAGGCGTTCAAAGACGAGCTACACGTCTCCCGAGTAACTTTTGCCTTCTATCCTACGAAGAACGTCTCAGAAAACTGAAGTTACCGTCTCTAGCTGATCGCAGAAGCCGAAGAGATCTTATACAGATGTATAGGATAACCACAGGCAAGTTCTCTACTGACATGACCTCGTTGTTTCAACTCAATTTGGACCAACGCCTTCGTGGCCACCATCTCAAGCTGAAGCACGAGAAATACTCTAAGCAGCAGAGACAACATTTCATCTCTAACAGAGTATTCGACCTGTGGAACTCACTCTCGGACGAAGCGATATCAGCCCCTTCCATAAATGCATTTAAGGCTAGGATTGCAACCATTTTCCCGTCATGAATGCGTCTTTTACTAATTTTATTTTAACTTTGTTTTATATTTATATATATTATTTTTTGTATTTTGAAAGTGATCCGTTTCTGTATAATGTATGCTATATGTTTTCGTAATTTGTGTCTATTAGTTATATTTCACAATTAAGTTGTATTTATTTTTGTTTTATTTTGTAAAAATATGTACCAATGTATTCTGAGCACAACAAGCCTTTGGCTTTTGCTCTACACTTTATTATTAATAATAATAATAATAATAAATCAAAACCTAATTTATAGGGATCCAAAAAGCAAATAATAATTTTTTTATTTTGAAAATATTATAAAAATAAAAAAAATGTGAAATATCTGAAAGGCGCCCTCGTGGCCTAGGCGCCTGGAGCGATCGCTCCATTGCTCCATGCCACCGCACGGCCCTGTATATAAAATTCAATGACGTCTGTGAGGTTCTCATACCTAATAGACGTCTGTAGTTTTAATATTCGTTTGTTATACTTGAATATATTGAGATAAACTGCGGTAAATTTCGAAATTTCTACCTCGTGATTTTTAATTATCTGACTCTTGGTTTAACAAAATTCGGTCTATAAAACATATCTAGGAATAAATATGGCCCCATAATGGGAAAAGGTTGGACAACACTGGTCTAGTGTAATTATGTCATTAAATTTTGTACATTTTCTGTCTGACAAAATGAAATATTTTTTCTTATTCAAGAAATACTTCTTTAAAGGTTAAGGTTCAAATTTTAAATATTTTAACCAGAGATCTGTAATTCTTTTTTAGTTCCAACTAACCAAAGAAATGTGGAAAAATGTAAAAAAAAGTGTAGCGTTAGACCGTACTTAGGCTCCGAACTAAATTTAATATGTCTTCATAGGCGTAGTTTTTAAATGTAAAATTTGACATATTTTAAATTTATTTTTATAATTGATTTACAAACAAGAAAAAATAATACTAAATTACATTCAATCGCTAACGATAATAGTTAAATTAATGATTAACGAAATTAATTAATCTATATCAATAAAAATTTATCTCTGCATAGGTTCACCTACTTTGTAAAGTTTTTTACTTTGATTTGTTGACATTTTAAGACAATTACTTGTTTGGACAATTATAGCACAATCATATTCACAATTTTATAATAGAAGGATAGAAAGTAGGATTAGTTATGAACAAATAAAAAACAAAAATAATGTCCAATAATGTACAAAGCCCAATATACGTAGATGATAGTGAAACTGATTACGTTGAAGAAATTACTTATCTTCGTCAACTCATCTCTTTTAAAAACAAAAGCGACAGAAATAAAAAGAATATTAACAAATTCGTGGAAACACTTTTGGTCTCTTTGGTATGTCACTGAAGAAACCTTCTATTAAATCTGAAGAAGAAGTTATTAGACGCATGTATGTTACTTGTTCTATAATACGGTGCACAAACATGGGCACTAACTAAAAAACAAATGTCCTCACTACAGATCTGCCAGCGTAAAATGTAACGTAAAATACTAAATATTTCAATTAAGGATAAGATTAGAAATAAAACTATAAGATCTAAAACCAAGACAAAGGATATTGTTTTTAGAGCAAAAAGACTTAAATGGAAGTGGACAGGACACATGATGCGTACGCAAAATGACAGATGGAGTAAAAGATCACGGAATGGATACCAAGGGACTGTAAACGTAAAAGAGGTAGACAGCTTACCAGATGGAGAGATGAATTAACTTATTTTAATAAGGAATGGCCAACATTTATAAAACAAAAAGAAAACTGAAGAGACTTGGGGAGGCCTTTGCCCAACAATGGGACGTATAGGCTATTATTATTATTTGGGGTTTGTCAAGTCTGGACAAGCGTCCACTAATCGCAAACTTCAACAACCTTTTGAGCCGCGTCATATTAGAGACTAGTGGAGCTAAATACACACGACAGCTCCCAAACCCTGGGGATATGCAAACGCGAAAATTACGCCAGATCCAGTTCCCGTACAATGCGGAGTGACCCGAGCAACACTACTTTCTGCATCCTGCGGATCAAAAAGGTGGCAGATCTTCTGGGAATGGACTCGATTTCCCTTCGATAGGAGGCTTTCATACCACCCAAAACACCAACTATCAGGACCACAATCTTTTCTTTATACCTTGGATACACCTTTCTAAGCTCGGACAAAAGATCCATATATTTGGACCTCTTTTGCTCCTCCTTCAAAGAGATATTCGTCTCAGCTGGACTTGAGAATTCGATCACAAACATCTGTTTGGTCTCGATATCCAGGAGGGTTATGTCCGCCTTAGTGGCTATCAGTAACCTCGAATAAATTCCAATATTTGCGACATTTAGAATTTTCCACCACCGATTCTATGTCAAAATTATTATTATTACTATTTATAAATACATGCAATACAAAAATTTTAACTATAAAACTTACTTTACAAATAAATAATACATATATTTTACTCCAATAGTAACAACCTTCGCCCACGGTTCGGGTGGTAAACTTCATCCTCGTGAAATATAACGTCTATTA
Organism: Liopterus haemorrhoidalis; assembly: GCA_963971575.1. Lineage (NCBI taxonomy): Eukaryota > Metazoa > Arthropoda > Insecta > Coleoptera > Dytiscidae > Liopterus > Liopterus haemorrhoidalis. The sequence continues at coordinate 47,628,918 of OZ020614.1, forward strand.
TATGCTTGTTAAAAAATAAAATACTATTGTAACACTCCGTTTACTCTTTTTTAGATATGTGTTTTAATTGTAAAATAAATGAATGAGTATAAAATTACTCCAATTTCCAGCAACCACATGAATGTATTTGATGAAAGTATATTAAATAGTATATTAATATGTAACGTTCATTCCAATATTTATTTAATAATATCAAAGTGAAAACTTGCATAAAACCTACATCATAAAACAAATATCATTTTTATTGTTTGAATTGCGTCACGAGCATAAAAATATATAAACTCGACTAAAATATTAGTTTCGATTTAATGTAAATCATAAAAAAAGAACATAAAATATATTTTCGCCATATTGGTGTCCATTATCATAATGTGTCATATTTATATTGGCAGAGAAAACTATTATTAAAAAATTATATTAAAGAAATGCGTGAATATCTATCTCTTTCTTGACTGTTTTCTTAGTTTTTTTATGCTATAATAATTTTTTATTGTGCCTGGGAAAATGAAGGATAATCATAAAACGTTTAGCTAAACAGACAAATTATTATCTGAAGAAATGCAGTATAGTCTTGCAGTGGGTTTCAAAATGTCACGATTTTAACAACCATGGTTTAGATCAGTGTTTCTCAACCGGTGGTTCGCAAACCACTGGTGGACCTTAGCAAAATTTTAGTGGTCCGCGAAAGTCTTATAAATTATTAGAGAAGAAGCTCCTTATATGGGCCCTGCATTTAATATGGCCCCCAAACAAAATCTACTAATATAGCTAACACTACAGTGACTGTATAAAGACAGTGTGGCCATACGATGGTCTCATTTTCTATTGGTCGAGCTGAAGTCCGCCATGTTTCTACCAACTTTGTTACAGATTATATATGGTTTACATGTGTTTAGCTTGTGTTTCAACAGATTTAAGTGATATTTTCAAATATTATACGTATATTTAGACGTTTAATAGTGAATATTGTTGTGTTTGTGATGAGTAATGTAGATAATGTAAACTGTGCACATATTTTAAATTGTTACAAATTAAAATTAAAAATAAGGAAACGTTTTGTTATGTTTAGGTTAAAAATTGCTGGGAAAAAAGGCTAAATGAACATAAAAAAACATTATGCCAGTAAATCATGGATAAATGGATGGTTTCACAATTATAAGAAGTATTTACTTTCATTAATTTTAATGTTATTCCATACTGATTTCATTTTATTTTTCACTTGACCATAATTTTAGTTGAATAAATGCATAATTGATAATATATACATCAGTTTTCTTTATTAATATATCATTTATACCATGAGTTCAAAAAGAAATTGCATAAGGGTTGGCTATGGAAAATAAAAGTAATGTCAACAGAAAGCTTTAGAATTAATTTACTGTCTGAATTAATTAAATCACTCTTGTTGTCATAAGTTATTTATTGTTACATAAAGCTTGTAGTATACATTATTATATTTTTCCATAGCCAACTCTTATGTAATTTCTTTTTGAAGTCAGGGTATATAACATGTTCTGCTTATTCTTTTTTAATATGAAAATATCCTTTTTTTTTTATATAAACATGCGTTTTTCAATACTATTTCGAGATATTTTAAAAAGACACATTTGTGCAAAAAAGAAATTGTATAACACAACAAACACAGGAAATACGACGGGATGTATAATTCACCCCGTTTGTAGATTCACACCTTCAGGGGTTGATTAGGCAAAATCCTGAAATAAGTTTTTCGGCATTTGTATGAGTAATCTTTGTAAGCAAAAACCAAGTCGGTATCTTATTGGTCCTAAGAGATATTAAGGAATCCTTGAAATCACATGTCACCCTTTTTCCCCCTTTGGGGCTGAAATTTATAAAACTGTCATTTCGAAATATTTTAAAAATACACCTATGTGCCAAAAAGTAATGTTACATCTCAACAATCACAGGAAATACGACGGGATGTATAATTCAACCCAATTGTAGATTCACCCCTTTAGGGGTTGATAAGAACAAAATCCTGAAATTAGTTTTTCGGTATTTGTATGGGTAATTTTTGTAAGCAAAAAACAAGTCGATATCTTATTGGTCCTAAGAGATATTAAAGAATCCTTGAAATCACATATTACCCCGTTTCACCCTTTAGGGGTGAAATTTAAAAAAACTGTCAAAACCATTTCGAAATATTTTAAAAATACACCTATGTGCCAAACAGTAATGTCACATCTCAACAATCACAGGAAATACGGCGGGATGTATAATTCGCCCCAATTGTAGATTCACCCCTTTAGGGGTTGATAAGGACAAAATGCTGGAATTAGTTTTTCGGTTTTGTATGGGTATTTTTTGTAAGCAAAAAGCAAGTGGATATCTTATTGGTCCTAAGAGATATTAAAGAATCCTTGAAATCACATATTACCCCTTTTCACCCTTTAGGGGTGAAATTTTAAAAAACTGTCAAAACCATTTCGAGATATTATAAAAAGACACCTATGTGCCAAAAAGAAACCTTAGAACTCAACAAACACAGGAAATACGACGGGATGTAAAATTCACCCCGATTGTAGATTCACCCCTTTAGGGGTTGATTAGGGCAAAATCCTGAAATAAGTTTTTCGGCATTTGTATGGGTAATCTTCGTAAGCAAAAACTAAGTTGATATCTTATTGGTCCTAAGAAATATTAAGGAATCCTTGAAATCACATGTCACCCCTTTTCACCCTTTGGGGCTGAAATTTAAAAAAACTGTCAAAACCATTTCGAAATATTTTAAAAATACACCTATGTGCCAAACAGTAATGTCACATCTCAACAATCACAGGAAATACGGCGGGATGTATAACTCGCCCCAATTGTAGATTCACCCCTTTAGGGGTTGATAAGGACAAAATGCTGGAATTAGTTTTTCGGTTTTGTATGGGTATTTTTTGTAAGCAAAAAGCAAGTCGATATCTTATTGGTCCTAAGAGATATTAAAGAATCCTTGAAATCACATATTACCCCTTTTCACCCTTTAGGGGTGAAATTTTAAAAAACTGTCAAAACCATTTCGAGATATTATAAAAAGACACCTATGTGCCAAAAAGAAACCTTATAACGCAACAAACACAGGAAATACGACGGGATGTTAAATTCACCCCGTTTGTAGATTCACCCCTTTAGGGGTTGATTAGGACAAAATCCTGAAATAAGTTTTTCGGCATATGTATGTGTATTCTTTGTAAGCAAAAACTAAGTCGATATCCCATCGACCCGAAGAGATATTAAAGAATCCGTGATAACCCAATACAAATCTGGAATAAACATGGCGGCTACAGTTCATATGGCCACACTGTCTTTATACAGTCACTGTAGCTAACACCATCTTTCGGCAATAGCTTAAAACACACCTACATTTCTTTTAATAATTTTACAAATTTAGTGCAGTTGAGTTCTTGTTCCGTTAGAAACGAATTACAGTCAATGTGTTTGCTTAATTTTGATTCTTTTTTTTTTTTTTTTATTTGCATACATAGAGTGCTTCGACTTCTTGGTCATTAGCACCCGGTACATTGGTGTATACATTAATTTATACAGTTATATAGTATGATATAAGTAATATTTAACATTTGTATTTAAGTAATAGTAACATTTTGAAGGAATTTTGACTCTTTTATTAAGATAAGTTATTGTTATAATAATAGGCAAGATTTTTATTCCATTCGCTTGTGATTTGTACTTGAAGCTGTTGTATTGTGATCGAGGTATATTGTGTTACTAGGAGCTACTGCCTCACTTAATCTCAAAAAAGTCAAACCTTAATTTAGATTGCCATGTGCAATGTTGGATATATGGGCTCCCCGCGAGGTCTAAATTAGAGATGGGTCGTTTATGAACGAACCGGCTCACTGAGCCGGCTTAGTACACTGACCGAAGTGACACGGTTCACCAAATTGAAATGAGCCGGCTCACGGCTCACTGTATAGTTTCAAGTTTCCGGATCTGGATCGATGTCATGTTGAACTTCGCGAGAACTCGGCTTGTAATGTATTATCATAAAGTGTATTTTGTCATCAATTTGTAGGGCAGTTTATTTGAAACTAATAGGCTTAGTCTGTATTTTCTTACAACCGTACTATATAAAAATATTAAAAATATTGCCCAAATCCCAGATGTCCGATTTATAAGGGCAATAAACATCGCCATAAACTTAACACCTCTGGTTTAAAATAAAGTAGCTACATAAAGTGAATTGTTTGTTTCAAAAATGGCTAAGCGACGTTCTACCTACGAACGAACGACTGAGCGACCGACAACTAACTGACCTGTGTCTCGGGATCATGTTTACAGTTCATATATTGCAAGAACCGGTTCTAAGCACGGGCCGGCTCTAAGTGACGTTCTACCTACGAACGAACGACCGACCGACCTGTATCTCGGTATCATGTTTACAGTTCATATATTGCAAGAACCGGCTCTAAGCGGCGTTCTACTTACGAACGAACGACCGACCTGTGTCTCGGAAACATATTTACTTAACCGGATCACTGAGCCGGATCAATGAACCGGCTCAACAAACTGAACGACCTCCACTGATCCGGTTCCGCAAACTGAGCCGAAATTCCCATATCTAGTCTAAATATGGGCCAGGGCACATATTCAACAATTTTTTCCAGCTAACGGCGACATGAAGTAGGGAAAAAATAGTCCGGATGATGAAGATGCTGCTTGCATGTTTTATGACGGTTGTTTTTTACAGGATCAAAGGGGTAAACTTTGGGTTCGGTGCCTCATGTGCAATGTGTGGGAACATGAATAATTAATGCTCCGGGACAGAAAAAGATTTATATGTGATTTTTGTCAGTAATCAATTGTTAAACAGTTACTTTGAGTTTGTATCTTAAACAAAAATAAAATTTATTTCATACACTCAATTCTGATTCGAACATTTTACAAATTTTCATAGTTGGCTTTGGATCACATTATTTTTCTATTTTTCGAAACAATGCGTTTTTGAATATTGTATATAACTCTTTGGGCTATATGTATACCAATTTTACTATATGTATACCAATCATTTACTCAAATACTTAATAAACTATCGAGAAAAAACAAAAGGGGGGGGCATATTAGAACCTTCTTCTCTATTTTTGAGATTTTTTGTTTAGTTTCTTTTTATAGCTTCGATAGATATCTGTTGGTCTATCAGTCTAACGATTTGTCTGTCTATTGATATGTGGATATCGCTCTGCGTCTACCGATTACAGAATATCATATGAAATATATAAACCTGCATTTCTTCGAGTTAATTTATCTAGTTTTCTCTAACTTTGAAAAATGTTCAGTGAAAATGAGACTAGAGACTACGTTTGAGAAACTCTGATCTAACCAATATCCGTTGGCGATAGACCGAAAGAAAATCCACAGTTTCCGAAACGTTTTTTACTCGTTTCTTCTTGCACGGACATAAAGTAATTTGAAAAGATCACTTCAACACCTGTGCAGTAATTAAAAACCAAAGAAACGATCTTATTATTACTCGTAGAAGAGGATAAATTGAAATGATAATAAGTTTGTGATTAACACGTTAAAAATTAACGGAAACGTTATTTTTACGTAAATATGCACAGTAGAACATTATTGTATACGGAATAAAAAACTAGAGTACTGTTTTTTAAATGGTTATTATTGTAAGCATTATATTTTAAATAATTGCGTTAATTTTGCAATAACATACTATGCAATAACTCTATTATATTACAATGTAAATATAACGTCTATGCTATTTGTTTAAAGTGTTATTATTAACGTATATCACACCAAATGCAAATGGTTATTTTTACTTTCACTAACACGACTATATTATCAATTATGAAAAGTAATTTAAATAAAATATAGTATTTATTGTATATTACAAGTATATAATACGGGTTATATTTCGAGGATGAATATTACTACTCGAGCCGTGGACGAGGGTTTTAATCCTTCGAGTGATCAATTGTAAATTATTAATCGTATATTATCCATAGAGTACGATATTTTATTTTCTGTAATTTTTAGGATTTTGTAGGTATGACCATCAAAAAACCCTTATAACGTCCCTCATGTGTCTGTCTGTCTGTACGGTAGAAATTGTAGCCAAACGGCTGAACCTAGAAAGTTGAAATTTGACATACTAATACAACTTTTTGACCCATATAGGAAAAATATAGAGTTTAAAAAAATACACCGCGGGACAAATACGTATTTAATAGAAAAATAAATATTTTTATAAAATTTTGAGTGGGGTATCAAATGAAACCTTTTAATGTGGATGCACAAACAAATTTTTATTTTTGTAAAATATATTTTTTTATGGGGTTTTTGTCCACATAATGGCAAAAAACTTTTGTCCCCCACTTTATCTCCCAGAGGGGTTGAACTAAATATCTGAAAAAATCTCAATGATGTACATTGATGGGAACCGGAATAGTTCAACAGGAAATTTTGATCAGATTGGTTTTTCGCAAAATATTGATTTCTTTGTGTCGTCGAAAAAAAAAAATATTAAAAAAAAATTTATTGTGTGGTATCAAAAGCAAGCTCTTAAAACATAGATAAAGGAACGGGAAGTAATTTTTATTTATTTTTTTTTTTAATTTTAATACGATTATTTCCAAAAAAGTACTAAAAAATCAGTGTCCCGCACCCTTTAACCCTAAGAGATTAAATTAAAAATCTGAAACATTTCTAAGCAATGTATATTGCTATGAACCGGAAACGTACGAGAGAAATTTTTGATCTGCTTTCGTTTTTGGAAAATATTACAGTTTTTGTGATATTGATTTTTTTTTTTTTTTAATTCAAATTATTGTGGGTATATTAAATGGGAGCTCTTTAAGTGCAAATTACGGTAATTGATTTTTGAAATACATTTTATTTTGACTAAATTTTGCCAAGTATTAAGATTTTCGTTTAATATCTTAGCTAAAATTTAAAAAAATATGTTTGTATATACATGAACATTTTGTTATGTGTAGAGAAGAGGTACGTAAATTTATTTAGCAAATATCGACTAGGAAAGTAAATAAATAACTGGTCAGTAGCTGGGATTCCATTTCTAGTAGAGAATCTGTTAGTTTTTCATATAAGTAGTCGCAATATAAACAATGTCTCTGTAGGCGTTATGCTCTTGCGTGACAAAAGATCATCCGCGGTTGCTAGGTCTGGACCACCAAATTAGAGGAGTTCTAGTGTAATTAGTACACGGTAGAAAAAATCTAACTGCAACCTTCTTGTCGTGCCTATTGATTTAAAGGATTTAAAACCAACACTTGTAATTATAATAATAATAATAATAATTTTTTATTTACTCAGAAACACATAATTATACAAATATAACATGTATTATATAATATGTACATAGACAATTTATAGAATTTATACAATATATATATGAGATAAATAAAAACAATTATATTTCTACTCATGAGAAGGCCCCTAAAGACTAGAAAATCAGTCTGTGCGTGGCTTTGTATGTAGATTTCAGTGATACAGACACACGTTTATAATTATTTTACATATTGGAAATTAAATAATATAGTTTAAATTTTAGGCAATTAACATGCAGTATTTCTTTTTATTTTATAGTTTATAGTTTATTTTTATTTCATTAGCTGTAGTAGTTCTTTACTGATTCTAATGAAATAGTTTTACAGAATTTTTTAATCAATGTTTTGAAATGTGTGTAAACTAATACTAGCATTAGTTTTATTTGAAGAGAGGAATTGTTGAAAAGAATTATATAATTTTGGTACGAAATATGTAAAACATCTTTCACCAATTTTTTTCGTTACTTTACATGGTTGGGCCTGATCTCTATTGCGGGTTTTATAATTATGATTTAAAGAGGTAATGACTAGTTTATTTTTATTTACATATTTTAGAACTGATATGAAAAAGAGTTGATAAAGATTCATGACCTCCGTTTCATTGAACAGTTTAACAGTGGGATATATGGCAGGTTTTTTGTTAATAATTTTTAGGATTATTTTCTGGCTTGTAAATATTTTGTTTAAATTTATCAGCGGCAGCACCCCATGCTATTAAGCTATATGTTAATAAAGACTGGACTAATGCATAATAAAAACTGTACAAGATTTTGATTGGCATAAATTCCCTTAATTTTTTAAAAAGATAATACTGTTTACGCAAACTACTGTTTAATTTATGTATATGTTCATCCCATTGGGCAATTGTATTGATAGATGTAGCTGTTAACTCTTGATGGAACATGATAAATAAATAGTAAATAGGACACTGGGTTATATTCCACAAAATATTTTATTAAAACTTGATATGTATTTCGGCTTGTTAGCCCATCTTCAGAAGTATGAATGTACAAGAAATGCAGACAATATTACCTAAATATACAGATTAACTATTAGGAACAAATAGGTGCGGGAAGGGATTAGGAAATACCATTCTCAGGACTATGGTTAATGGTATTTCCTAATCCCTTCCCGCACCTATTTGTTCCTAATAGTTAACCTGTATATTTAGGTAATATTGTCAGCATTTCTTGTACATTCATTCTTCTGAAGATGGCCTAACAAGCCGAAATGTATTAAGTTTTAATAAAATATTTTGTGGAATATAACCAAGTGTATTATTTACTATTTACTTGTAATTGTGTTATGTAGTGACAGGCATTCATCGTTTGGCCTTCTAATAATCATCATTCACTGACTAAATACTTACAAAAGCCTGAAATGTGTGAAAATTCCCATTTCACATAATTTTTTTTATTGCAATGGTTAATGCCCTAAACGCCGCAAGGCCTAAGGAAAATAAAGAATATATATATACAAAAATGTTGGGGATCGCTGATATGGATAGACAGAAGAGAGATATGTGTGTTCGTAGTTTTTTTCCAACGGTTTGTTACTATCAGCCGCGAACCCAGAGTACTTTTAACTCACTCCTACGTACTCTTGTGGCTGATAATAACAAACAGTTGGAAATGACTTTACGAACAGAACTAATAATGTGTATTCCTCTCAATTCCAAAATAAATAAATAAAAACTATTATGTAATATGTCTGGGCTTTTTAGAGGTTGGCAAGAGAAGCTTAGAAAATAAATTCTTCATATTTATATACAGTGGGAAAAAATCTTTTTTTAATAATGTGTATCGACTGAATAAAGTATTCCGAGTTCATGCGTCAGATGGCAACAGCATCACATACCGGAGATTTTCCGTATCCGGTCCACAATGTGTTAAATTTATTCGAATAATAAAATTTATACGCATGCATGAACCGAACATTTTAAAACCGATTTATACGACATCTTGAGACACAAATAATCGGCTTTCGATTCTCAGCTATGGAAACAAGACTCAATTCTGAAGGGAAATTTCGATCGATACCAGGGGCGTATCTGAAACTTGACAGTGGACAAAACTTAGTAAGAGTTAGGACCTTGGCCTCAAGAGGCCTTTCCTATAGCACTGTCACCTTCTTTTTTTATAACAATTTTTGTGAAGTATTGCTCTTTTTACTCTACTATCTCGGTAAGTTATAGCTTTTATAAGATGAAAGAATTCTACTTAGAAGATAGAGATCGATTTAGAACTTTTTTACTTAAGAATGAAATTCTCCAGGTAAAAAATCATAAAACATTTTTATGTAATAGCAAGAGTATAAAATACAAGTATGAAATATGTTGTCTATTTAGGATTTCGTAGGTAATATCAAGAAATTCTTATAACGTAAATCATGTCTGTCTGTCTGTCGTCAGAAACTTAGGGCTGGAATTACCATTAAGCTGCATAGGCTGAAGGGTAGGGATCTATGCTCAACTAGTCCCCCCCGCGCAAATAAAGTACATTTATGTCTAAAAACATAAAATTAGTTTTTATTTTTACCGACCGCCAATATATATAAGGGAGGTATTGTGATCATACCGATTTTGACATTTCGGGACTTTAATGGATCTCCACGAATTAAGGTCCCTATATAAGGTTTTGACTATTTTTAGCATGATGTCTGTCGGTCTGTCTGTCTGTCTGTCTGTCTGTCGGTCTCTCTGTCGGTCCGTGTACACGTGCAGAGCAAATTCGTCTAAAAGGATTTTTCTGAAACTTCATATTTAAGCTTTTGACATCAACGGCACAAGTTGGTCAACATTTAGTAAAAATCGGTTAACTAGAAATGGGAGTTTACTCGTGTCGGTTTTAAGATTTTTGCGAATATTTTACAACAGAGAAATATTTCAAAAAACATTATTTAACAAAAGTTGCTATAAAAGCAATATCTAACAACTTTTATTTGACACATTTTTTTACTTTGTGATGGCGGTCGGTCCTGTGGTGGCCACAACTGATTTTTTTGCTTCTTTGAACACTGTTAGTTGGGTGGACTTTTGGCCTCACTCACATAATGCCTCCATCTTGATTTGTTCATTGTCAGGTCTTGTGCCCTGTATACTTGTTAGATATTCGGTTAGTTGATCTCTTCATCTCTACACGTGTCCTATGCACTGTAAACGTCTACCTCTCAGCTCTTATGATTTTACAGGCATTTCTAAAATTGGTTAAATATAGTTGGAGCTCCATTTATCGAACCGTATATAAAAATTTTCTGTATATCGTTATTCGATATTATGTCGGTGCAGAAGGATTATTTAAATCAGTGATGTCCGACCGTAATCGTTTGCTGGGCTCAAAAAAATCTTATTGGTCGATTGTGGGCCGCACATATAAACAGGATAAATTAACCACACTAATGTATTTTATATCCTTTAATAATTTTACTTAATATCATCAATAAAATTAAAAATCAAGCAAAATTTTAATGTAAAACTTGTTTTTTTATATTATTTGTTAATTTTTTAATATCAACTTAATTTTAAGAAGAAACATTTTAAACATTTAAGAAGGGCCGAAGAAAAACAATTGGGCCGCATGGAGGCCGCGTGTTGGACATCGCTGATTTACATAATCAAAAAGATAGTTTTTAATGAGACATGAATTAAAAATTTACTAATTGAAAAGTCGGCCAATGATAAGGGAGGTATTTTAAGTTTTTTAATAAACAGTTTAAACCCCGAAACACCCCCTTAGGATAAAAAAATCAGATACTTTATAGCCTGTGTTCGAATTCTGGTTCTACTCTATCATCATACCAAATTACGTGAAAATATGTCCAGCCATTTTTGCGTGAATCTCGGACAGAACGACAAACAAAAATTGATTTTTGGCGGATATAATCATCTGAAACGTGTAGAAACCAAATATGAGGCCGAAAAAATAAAAAACAAATAGCCTACAATTTTATTAATAGAAGATCTGTGAGTTCTGCAACCAACACTACACAACTGTATGTAGGGAAGTCGCCACTCTAAGTACTGAGTAGAACTAGAGCGAGTAATCAAATTAAAACTCTTGAAGGGTAGATTGACGAATAAAAAAATTTCCCATACCTTTTTAAATCAGACGGGCCAACATTGTACAAACGGAATATTTGATCAGATTATTTAATCGATATGTTATATAAAGAATTTTTTTAGAAAATTTCAATAAAAAAAAAATATTAATATGCGGTATTATATTAAAGCTCATAAAAATTTAATTTACAGACGTATATTTTACTCAAAAATATTGTCATTTGTTTTGTGTGTGTGGCTTTGCAAATGTAGTCATACCTCAATAAACGAAGAGGATGCGTTCCACGAAATTATTTTGTTAAGCGCATCTTCTCAGAAGTAAAATACTATCTTCAGAATAGAGATACGTTCTTATATAAAGAAAATGAAAGATTTTTTTTCTAAAAAGAAAAGCTTTATTAAATAAAAAGTCAACATTACATACCTATCATAGATAAAATCACGACATTTTAAAATACGAATCTGAAGTTGATTTATTGTATTTTACACTGATCTCTTAACAATAACATTTCTTCCTAAATCAGAAACTATTTCAATGAAAAAAAAACTTTTTTTTCAATGTTATTTAAGCAGCTTTTTAAATCTTTGCTTGCTGATATTTTTTCGGTAAGAACTTTAATTTCGTCTTCATTTTCTTTTGCATCATTACTAAGAAGTTTTTGTAAATATTTCACTGAAAACCCATCATTTTCTGCATTTAATAAATTTCTTACATCCTCCTCGTCGATATTTTCGATATCTATTGATTGAGCCCTCTAGATAACTTTATTTCTAATCACTTGAAGTTTCGCCAGAAGATGGTCGCCATTTTGAAATGGTTAAAATGAAAGTATGATGTTTTGTTATCCTTGTAAAGCTGAATTAATGTACTTTCAAGAAAAAAAAAAAAAAAAAACAAAAATAAATAAATAAATAAAGTACCGATGCCCTATGCTAGATAAAAAATTGAAACCATTTCCGCTGGAACCGGAAGTGATGCAGAATTCTTATTATAGTCCTTAAGTGGAAGTTTAACTTTCCTTTCGAAGATTTTTTTATATCTCTTAAAATAAAGGAATTATTGGAGGTGCGGCGTTTCAAACAAACACGCTGTATGTGTGTCTTTATTTTTTTTTTTTGTACTTGTAGTTTTATTGAACGTCTACCTACAAAATTCTGAAATGTGTGAAAATTTACACTTCACATCAACTCTTTTATGTTTATAAACTGAAAATGAACATAGAACTTGTCTGTGTGTAAAAGGCGTCATTGGGAGATCTAAACGACACTTGAGGTACTTAAAAATTTAAAGAGTTATTTAAATAAATCGGTTCTTTTAAGTTAAATGTAGCGGTTGCAGGAAAAGTGGTATAACGTCGTATCTGATAAACAGACGTCAATGCCAGCTACTAAAACTCTCATCCTACATCGTTAGTTGCCTATGTACCACTTATTTCGCAACGTACATGTGTGAACAACCCAATTAAATTCAACTGAATTTACCTGTCACTAACACACAGTATTTTTCAACAAACTTGTTCAGCATTCTAAGGAAATTATTAACAGAAGTCAAATTTAAACATTTCAAAAATGTATTTCCTTCAATGTCAATTTTATACAAAAATCTTATTACGGGAGTATTCGTTGACAGTGCTAGGCTACCGAGCTGATCGTTTGCTTTCAATCCGACACAAGCACTGTTGTCCTGGGGGTCTATTCTGTAACTTTTCGACAGTCACATGCACAGTATCATGTCACCTATGCACACTGCCCTGTCTTCGTAGACTATCCTTTGTGATGTTTTGTTTTCGGCATTATCGAAAATAAGTAGCGCTATTTTGAAATTTTGACATATTGTGATAGTCAAAATAGATCTCAAACAGGGAGTTATTTTGAATAGAAATACCAAAGTCTTACAAAATATTAATAATAATTACGGATATATATCGAATTCCTTCAAGAATGTTGACTGAAAGATAACGTTGTCACTGGGATCAATGGAGAGGATTGCAGACTCCATTGGATAAACTGCGCAAAACAGCTTATTTAGATTAATTAAATTTTATTAGAAGTATCTTATATGTTTAATATAGAATTAGTTCAAGAACACAAAATAAAATATAAAAAATAAATGATCTTCTCATTAAATTACCGAGTTGTCTTATCTTCCCCACTTCAAGTACATCTAAAAATTCATAAAACATATAATCCTGGGCCATATCTAAAACATTTTACGTAAAAAACACATTTTAAATCACACTAACCTACAAATATATTCAAACATATCTAAACAAGAAGTACAAATGTCAAAAAACAATATCACTTTTCAAAGAGGACACGTTCGTAGGTATCCTCTCAAGAGCGACACAACACTATTAAAAGTGCACTATCAATTAGATACACAATACCAACACGAGGTGTTGAAAATCGGAACTTTCAACAGGATACTGTAAAAACGATTGTCGAAAAGCTTACAGAATAGACCCCCTGGTTTCACACAACTCAGTTGACATTTGGGTTAGGTACTGGATTATATTAATTATATTGTTGATAAGATTTAATATTTAAATTGTTAATACAAAGAGGGTTGGTATTATTTACATTTATGCAAAATAATATTTTGCCAATTTAAGACATTCTGAGAAAGTTAAATTGTTAATTAAATCACTAACGCACACCTTGAGATTTTGTTTGGTCCCTCACAGATTAATCTAGCGTATTCCAAACCGGAGACCTGAAGCTGAATTTATTTAGGTTCAAGTTCAGTTTGTAAATTTTGGTTCCGTTCCACGTTCAGGTTCAATTACATATTTTTAGGATTTTGTAGGTATGACCAAAAAACCCTTATACCGCTATTTTGTCGTCTGTCTGTCTGTCTGTCTGTTCGGTAAAAATTGTAGCCAAACGGATAAACCGAAAGAGTTGATATTTGGCATGCTTATACAAATCTTTGACCCGCACATAGGAAAAATACTAAAACATATAAAACACATATCCCCCTAAAAATATAAACAAATATCTGCTCATCAAAAAAAAAAGTATTTTTTTAAAATTCTGAGTAGGGTATTAAATGAAAGCCCTTAGTACGTGGATTAACGATCAAAATTTTATTTTTACAAAATAAATTAACTGTTCCGTAGTAACACTAGAGCCAAATACACTATTAATGTTTCGTGCGGTCTGCGATGCCGTAGTTCCACGTAAGAACTCATACTTCAAAATAGTGCGAATTTCCGACCGTTACATTTTCAACAAAATTAATTTAAAAATTTTTTTTTGATATTTTTTAGAGCATACAATGATTTCTTTAAATAGGCGTTATGTGTAATTTTCCAACAAAAAAAAAATAAATAAATAGAACGGTAAAATATTAAGCCAATGTCAAATAATAAGCTGTTAAAGTTGGCAATATTATTAACTATAAATTTCATCATTTACACATTTTCAAAAACTACATGTGATTGCACAAACTAGAAATACAAATCTGTTAAGATGGCGCACAACCCTATAGTTCTCAGTAGTTTCTTATACAAAACTAATAATCGGAAATAAAATTAATAACAATCTATATATCAAAATTTGCAGCGAATTTTTATGTATCTAATAGGATATTCTTAATTGTAGACAAAACTGTTATATAATTATAAATAAGCACATTGCACTATAGACGCTATCTTGTAAACCGATTTACGTTTATTTGCGTACGATGCGACAAATTGTAGTTAAAGCTTCATTCTACAAATATTTTTGTAGCTATTTTGTTCTATTGTGAAAACTACTTATAGTTATTGTACTTGGTAGTCTATTTTTGCAGCCATCTTGAATCTGTCCCGGTTCTCAAAAAAGGTGTTATGGGTAAAACTGATTTAATTTTCGTGAAGAATGCGTGTACCAAGTGGTATTCCATTATCATCAAGTATAATATTTTTCGACGAAGGCTCTAAACTACAAGTTATCAAGTCGAAAAAAATGTTGACGTATTATTTGAACATTTCTACACAAAACTATATAAACATAAAAGTTATTCGAAACCCACAAATAGATTTAAAAAGTAACAAACCAATATCGCTGATGTATATTTTTAAGTTATTGCGCGATAATATTTTTACAATAAATGTTTCTACAATTAAAAATATCCTATTAGATAGATAAGAATTCGGTGCAAAATTTGATGTATAGATTGATACTAATTTGATTTCAGATTGTTAGTTTTGCATAAGAATCTGGTAACCTCTGGGGGTTATACGTAACCTTAAATGCTTAAGTGGAGCAAGTCGTATCTCTTCTCCTGGTATTAAATGTATAAGAATCTCAAATAGGGTAATGTGTAATATAATACAGCCAATCTAGTAAAACGGTTTGTTTCTCGATGTGAACAAAATGTGATTTTTATCGCTTTAGCTCTGCCCCACCCCCTTACATATTGAGTGAAATGAAATCCGAACTGAGATTGACATATATATATATATATATATATCATAAATCACAAACATATATATATATATATATATATATATTATTATTAAATAAAATTCTTATGTCATACTCGTCATATATTTATTAAAACAATTTTTATCGAGACGTTTCGATTGGTAATCCAATCATCCTCAGTCCAATATTATTGTCAAATTTATAAATTAATGTATTTCCACATTAAAATGTTTGGATCGGACAGGAACGGTTAATCACAGTCTAGCCGAACGGTCTGTCCTATACTATCCAAACATTTTAATGTGGAAATACATTAATTTATAAATTTGACAATAATATTGGACTGAGGATGATTGGATTACCAATCGAAACGTCTCGATAAAAATTGTTTTAATAAATATATGACGAGTATGACATAAGAATTTTATTTAATACCCATATTAATTTCGTCAAGAACTTTCCTTCGAGTATATATATATATATATATTATAGCTAATGGTGCCTTTTGATTACGCGTATAGTTCGTTATTACTAGATTCAGTAAAAAGTTTAAAAATAATAAAAATAAAATAAAAACAAATATTTTGTAGACGTATTTGTGTAAACCAGTGGTGAAAACCAGTTGGGTTAACATACTGCCCAAACCTAATTTTTAAACGGCCCGCACAAAATTTATGATTTTCTGATTTTCTACCCCGCATACTCAAGTGAATTTTAGTATCTGGTCCCCGGTCGAACCCTATCTGGCCCGTTAAATATATTAAATATGGCCCCACAATGGGTAAATGTTGAACACTACTTGTGTAAAACATTGTCAGTCAGCTATTGACGTCCACTTAGAGTTGCCAACCGTCCTCCACTTTGGAGGACAGTCCCTCTTTTGACTGTAATGTCATCCGATCCTCCCTTTTGCAAAAAAAAGGTCCTTTATTCAGAGGCGGATGTAGCTTTTTGGGGGCCCAGGGCTTAAAAATGCCAAGGGGCCCTACACATGCGCTTCACTTATGTTGAATATTTTTATAAGTGAAGAGCAAAAAAAAGTTCCTCACCTCCCAAATCTAAGTGAAGAGCAAAAAAAAGGTCCTCACCTCCCAAATCCAAGTGAAGAGCAAAAAAAAGTTCCTCATCTCCCAAATCTAAGTGAAGAGCAAAAAAAAGTTCCTCACCTCCCAAATCTAAGTGAAGAGCAAAAAAAAGGTCCTCACCTCCCAAATCCAAGTGAAGAGCAAAAAAAAAGATTCACACCTCTCAAATCCAAGTGAAGAGCAAAAAAAAGTTCCTCACCTCCCAAATCTAAGTGAAGAGCAAAAAAAAGGTCCTCACCTCCCAAATCCAAGTGAAGAGCAAAAAAAAAGATTCACACCTCTCAAATCCAAGTGAAGAGCAAAAAAAAGGTCCTTACCTCGCAAATCTAAGTGAAGAGCAAAACAAAGTTCCTCACCTCCCAAATCTAAGTGAAGAGCAAAAAAAAGGTCCTCACCTCCCAAATCCAAGTGAAGAGCAAAAAAAAGTTCCTCAGCTCCCAAATCTAAGTGAAGAGCAAAAAAAAGTTCCTCACCTCCCAAATCTAAGTGAAGAGCAAAAAAAAGGTCCTCACCTCCCAAATCTAAGTGAAGAGCAAAAAAAAGGTCCTCACCTCCCAAATCCAAGTGAAGAGCAAAAAAAAAGATTCACACCTCTCAAATCCAAGTGAAGAGCAAAAAAAAGGTCCTTACCTCGCAAATCTAAGTGAAGAGCAAAACAAAGTTCCTCACCTCCCAAATCTAAGTGAAGAGCAAAAAAAAGGTCCTCACCTCCCAAATCTAAGTGAAGAGCAAAAAAAAGGTCCTCACCTCCCAAATCCAAGTGAAGAGCAAAAAAAAAGATTCACACCTCTCAAATCCAAGTGAAGAGCAAAAAAAAGGTCCTTACCTCGCAAATCTAAGTGAAGAGCAAAACAAAGTTCCTCACCTCCCAAATCTAAGTGAAGAGCAAAAAAAAGGTCCTCACCTCCCAAATCCAAGTGAAGAGCAAAAAAAAGTTCCTCAGCTCCCAAATCTAAGTGAAGAGCAAAAAAAAGTTCCTCACCTCCCAAATCTAAGTGAAGAGCAAAAAAAAGGTCCTCACCTCCCAATTCCAAGTGAAGAGCAAAAAAAAAGATTCACACCTCTCAAATCCAAGTGAAGAGCAAAAAAAAGGTCCTTACCTCGCAAATCTAAGTGAAGAGCAAAACAAAGTTCCTCACCTCCCAAATCTAAATAATTAAATATGGCCCCACAATGGGTAAATGTTGAACACTACTTGTGTAAAACATTGTCAGTCAGCTATTGACGTCCACTTAGAGTTGCCAACCGTCCTCCACTTTGGAGGACAGTCCCTCTTTTGACTGTAATGTCATCCGATCCTCCCTTTTGCAAAAAAAAGGTCCTTTATTCAGAGGCGGATGTAGCTTTTTGGGGGCCCAGGGCTTAAAAATGCCAAGGGGCCCTACACATGCGCTTCACTTATGTTGAATATTTTTATAAGTGAAGAGCAAAAAAAAGTTCCTCACCTCCCAAATCTAAGTGAAGAGCAAAAAAAAGGTCCTCACCTCCCAAATCCAAGTGAAGAGCAAAAAAAAGTTCCTCAGCTCCCAAATCTAAGTGAAGAGCAAAAAAAAGTTCCTCACCTCCCAAATCTAAGTGAAGAGCAAAAAAAAAGGTCCTCACCTCCCAAATCTAAGTGAAGAGCAAAAAAAAGGTCCTCACCTCCCAAATCCAAGTGAAGAGCAAAAAAAAAGATTCACACCTCTCAAATCCAAGTGAAGAGCAAAAAAAAGGTCCTTACCTCGCAAATCTAAGTGAAGAGCAAAACAAAGTTCCTCACCTCCCAAATCTAAGTGAAGAGCAAAAAAAAGGTCCTCACCTCCCAAATCTAAGTGAAGAGCAAAAAAAAGGTCCTCACCTCCCAAATCCAAGTGAAGAGCAAAAAAAAAGATTCACACCTCTCAAATCCAAGTGAAGAGCAAAAAAAAGGTCCTTACCTCGCAAATCTAAGTGAAGAGCAAAACAAAGTTCCTCACCTCCCAAATCTAAGTGAAGAGCAAAAAAAAGGTCCTCACCTCCCAAATCCAAGTGAAGAGCAAAAAAAAATTCCTCAGCTCCCAAATCTAAGTGAAGAGCAAAAAAAAGTTCCTCACCTCCCAAATCTAAGTGAAGAGCAAAAAAAAGGTCCTCACCTCCCAAATCCAAGTGAAGAGCAAAAAAAAAGATTCACACCTCTCAAATCCAAGTGAAGAGCAAAAAAAAGGTCCTTACCTCGCAAATCTAAGTGAAGAGCAAAACAAAGTTCCTCACCTCCCAAATCTAAGTGAAGAGCAAAAAAAAGGTCCTCACCTCCCAAATCCAAGTGAAGAGCAAAAAAAAATTCCTCAGCTCCCAAATCTAAGTGAAGAGCAAAAAAAAGTTCCTCACCTCCCAAATCTAAGTGAAGAGCAAAAAAAAGGTCCTCACCTCCCAAATCCAAGTGAAGAGCAAAAAAAAAGATTCACACCTCTCAAATCCAAGTGAAGAGCAAAAAAAAGGTCCTTACCTCGCAAATCTAAGTGAAGAGCAAAACAAAGTTCCTCACCTCCCAAACCTAAGTGAAGAGCAAAAAAAGGTCCTCACCTCCCAAATCCAAGTGAAGAGCAAAAAAAAGTTCCTCAGCTCCCAAATCTAAGTGAAGAACAAAAAAAAGGTCCTCACCTCCCAAATCCAAGTGAAGAGCAAAAAAAAAAGATTCACACCTCTCAAATCCAAGTGAAGAGCAAAAAAAAGGTCCTTACCTCGCAAATCTAAGTGAAGAGCAAAAAAAAAAAGTCCTCACCTACCAAATCCAAGTGAAGAGCAAACAAAAAGATATCTGTCCGAGAGGTTGGGGGCCCCTTCCGAATCTGGGGCCCAGGGCTTAAGCCCTATTAGCCCGTATGTAGATCTGCTTCTGCCTTTATATTACAAAAATAAAAAATATTCTCTCACAATTTATGTATTGTAAATAATCTAACGCAGTGGTTCCGAAACTTTTCGATTCCCGGCGCCCTTAATGTATCAGAATTTTTCTACGGCGCCCCAAATTAAAACATTGATCTAACTAACGCAATTGGAGGAATATTGTAATATTTCCGCGGCGCACAGTTCAAAGGAGAGTTAAAAAAGGAGGCAGGCTAACATTTCATCGGCTCTGAGCCTTTGTTTTTTTAATTTTTATGCTGCAAATGTCAAAATTTTAGACCGTAACTCAAAAGTGACCATATATTTATGATGTAAGGCTAAAAATATATAATTATACCAATTTACCAATAAAATTCAAAATTTTTTGTCAACTAAAAATTTGAAATTTTGATTTAAAATTTTTTGAATCCTAATTTAGCCAAAATATTGTTTTAAGCTAATTTTGGGGTGAGGACTATGAAAAAAATATTTAAAAAATTCATGCTTTCCTAGTTTTTGAGTTAGAGCCGATTTGGGTCAGTTTTTCGCTAATAATTCCAAAATTTTTGCCCAAACTTCAAAATGGAACAAATTTTGTTGATCTATGACTAAAAATGTATATTTGTACCAATTTTCAATAAAATCGGAGACAATTTTTTTTCACAATTTTTTTAAGGTATACCCCTTATGATTTTTTGGCCATTTTCAAGGGTTTTGGATTACTGCCCATACAAAACTTAATAAACGGTTTATTAAGGTTAACAAGTTAGGTGGCTTTTAAAAATTCAAACCACAAATTTCTATCTCTAACCATTTTATAATTAGGATTTATAAATGAAAATTTAAAATATTTAAAAAATGAAAATTTTTCAAAAATTAGTTTGTTTCAAAATATGGGTACAAGTCAATTAGTTACAAGTCAACCGAAGGTCTTTACCGCATTTCGTTTTTGAGATACGTCCAGAAAATTTCTATAAATCACGCCATATTAAAATTTGTCATAATTTTAAAATACGCTGAACGAATTAAGCCTCAAATTTTTTCTAGTCTAAATAAACTACGAGGAACCCAAAAATTCTAACCTCAGGTCATTTTCTCTAACAGTAATTTGAGTTGTAATTTTTTTAATTAATTTAATTTTCACAAATAATGTAAATTATGCCATTAAAAATAATTGTCATAATCTTAAAACGCATTAAACGATTAAAGCCCCAAATTATGTCTTGATTAAATAAACTACGGAGAATCCAAAAATTTTAATCGGAGGTCGCTGTCTCAAACCGTTTTTGAATTGTGCTTTTTTTTTTAATTCACAATTTTCACAAATAATGTAAATTATACTATTTAAAAAATTTTATAATCTCAAAACGTGTTAAACAATTAAAGCCCCAATTTTTTTCTATCCTAAATAAACTACGGAGATTTTTAGATGCCTATAACCCAGTGGTGTCCAAACTTTACCGGTTCCCGGCGGCCTCAATTTATTAGAATTTTCCGCGGTGCCCCAAGTAAAAACTGGTCTAACTAACGCAGTTGGAGGAATAAATGAAATATTTTCGCGGCGCCCCTGTAACCCATCTGCGGCGGCTAGGCGCACAGTTTGGGAATCGCTGATCTAACGTAAATGTTTGATACCTTCCAGTTAGGGATGCCAACCATCCTCTTTTTGTGAGGACAGTTATCCTTTTACCGATGATGCCCTTTCGTCCTTTAAGTCTATTTGTCTTCTTTCTTTGAATAATATGTTATAAGTTCATATTCACCACGATAATTAAGCGTAAGATGAAAATTAAATTTAAGGGGTGGTTAATACAACAGTAGATTTATACAAAACAAACATCTGAAATAAAATTAATAACAATCTGTTTATCAAATTTTGCAGCAAAATTTTATCCATCTAACAGAATAGAAAAAAATTATATAAAATTGTTATTACTCAATAACGTAATAATAGATATCGGTCAATAGTTTTCTGTATTTTTCAAAATATGTTTCTGGGTTTCAAATAACTTATATTTAGATACTTTTATGAAATAATACGTCAATATTTTTATCGAAATGATTGTTTATATTTCAGAACCTTCATCGAAAAATACTATACTTAATGATGCCACTTTGTTTTTATTCGCATTACCTATTTATGAACCGTGGCATATTCAAGATGACAGCAGAAATATACCAGTAATATATTATACATATATATTTAATGTATAAATAATTTTCACAATAGCACAAAGTAGCTAAGGACATATTTTAGAATAAAACTTTAGCTACAATTTGCCAATTAGTTTACATGATGGCGTCTATAATGCCATTTGTTTATTTACAATTGCGTGTTTTTTTTTACAGTTACAAAATTCTTTGCAAGTTTTGATTGATAGATTGTTTTTAATTTTGTTTCAGATTGTTAGTTTTATACAGGGCTTCGAACCGTTATTTTTTTCGTTTCGGTTTTCGTTCCGGTTCAATTAAAAAAAATATATCGGTTCGGTTCCGGTTTTCGTTCCGGCAAAAATAACGGTTTTTTTCGGTTTTCGGTTCAGTTCCGAGTGATAAATTTGTAAATGCTTGTATTTGTAATCGAAATTTATTTTCTACTATAATTTAGTAGAACATTTTATTCCTTATTTTGTAATAATCATACCAAGGCCGGTGCCAGGGGGGGATTCTTGGCGTTCACCCCCCTCCCTACCGAAATAATAGAAGCGAATTTTTTTACTTATCAGTTAAAAAAATTACGATTTTTTTTTTTGCTCATCAGTTTAAAAAATAATCTTAAATAAAATGTATTCACTCACATAAAACATTATCTGAACCGAAATAAACCGATATTTTTTTTTCGGTTCAGTTCCGGTTTTCGTTCCGACAAAAATAACGGTTTTTTTCGGTTTTCGGTTTTCGGTTCAGTTCCGGTTCGAAGCCCTGGTTTTATATAAGGAACTTGTGAGAACTATAGCATTGTGCCTACCTTTAAACCATAATTTCATAAATTTGTAGTTTGCTAACGTCGATGTGATTCTTGTGGGTGATTATTAATCATATATCTCTTTTTCTTTTGCGTTTATTTACAAAATTTAAATGACTTTAAATGAATTTACATATTAATTATATTTATGTTATTTACATTTGTCGTTTTGAATGAACAATTTTTTAGACATATTTATTAAGAGAATTATGTCTGTTTTTTTTTCTATATTTATTAAATATCCCCTCTTCCTATGTTCTCCCCAATCATAAAAAACAGTTGGCAATATCATCTCCACTGCTGACATTGGCCTCCCTTCTGTCAACTCATCTCTGTCTTGTGCCACTTGCAGCCAATTGCCGATTAGTTTCTTGACATCATTTGTCTATCGTTAGGTCTGTTTCATTTTTGGTACTGCTTCTAAGCCAATTTCTGTACTTTCCTGATCAATCTGCCCGCCTAATTCTAGCACTGCCACTTTCGATGTGTGATCCTTTTTATTAATTCACAAACTTTCGTTTGCTACCTTCTGATCCACAAATTTCTTTTACAATCTAGAAATTAAACACCAATCATTCCATTGATCTCTGAGCGACTCATAATATTTCCGCCAATTTTCGTGTGAGGGCATCATAGTTGAATATAAGTCAAACAAATTAATCAAATGCTTTTCTCTCATCATCTTAAGATATGTGACTTCGATTTATATCCTTCCCAACCCAATTATTCTTTATCTCTAACGCAGTGGTTCATAATCTTTTCAAAGTAGCGGAACACTTTTGATTATAAAAATATTTTGCGCCAAATACACCAAATACATATACATACATATATCCATTTACATATGAATATACAAGGCGACTCAATCATAATTTCGCGGAACAATTGTAACAAGTTGTATGATCACTTAGTGAACACTAAGGTCTGGTTGTCCCGGCCGGTAGTTATATCGTGCCTTAGGTATTTGTAGTGAGAAACTTGATCTATAGGTTTACCCGAGATTAACAAATTACCACTCAGAACTAAATTCCTCATTAGTTTCATCTTGTTAAGTTAGAGTCCTGTCTCCTCAGTTTCACTCTTTAATTCTAACAACATTTGATCCAATTTTCTAAAATATTTTCTTTTTGTGTTAATAACAAGTGAATATATATAGGGCGTTTGAAGTTGCATTACACAATGAAAAACTTTTTTATTATTAAAGATATGATATACCATTATATTTAAAAGTTGCTTGATACTACATGACCTAATAAAATTTAACTCGACACAGGATCATTTTTGTCCTCTCTAAGTTCCGTTTACTTCGAACCCAATCAAATCATATTTACCTAGGTGTTAAAATGTTTAATTCCCTGAATGAAGAAGTACGTGGCACTCTTCGTTCCAAGGGATTAATTAAAAATCATTTATTGGCTGTACCCTATTATACCATCAAGGAGGCTATGTCATATTTGTTTGATACAAGAGTAGGCTGACAAGATTTTTTTTAAATCGAAATAAAGTCGGCTTATTTGCTTGATTGAAACGTTAAACCAGTATTTGATTTTAGTAACAAATGAAGCCTACAGATGTTCTTCAAAAGTGAATTGACCGAATCTTATATTTACAATTCAATTTTACGAGGTTTTAGGTTGCTAATAAACACAGACAATACTTTTATGACAATAATAACTCAAACAATATTTTATATTAATAAAAATAAGTATATTATATTGTAGGGATAGTAAAAAATAATAGAAACAATACTTTGTTCAATCAAATTTAATTGTTTGATATTTTTCGGAGCTTTTTGATTTTTCTAACAATTGCTAGTCTTCATTTATGATTTCCCACAATTGGTCGCAGGTAAGCCCGATATTTACTTTTACTTTCATTGCGCTTTCCAGGGTACTAATTTTTAGATGTGATATCTCTTTGGTCCAGTATTGGCCCGAGATGCTGAATATTCGTTCGCATTCGGCATTTGTCCCAGGTAGGATGAAAATAAATGCTGCCAACTTTTCTAGCAGCAGTAGATTCACTTTTCAATTTGTTCTGTTAGTATTTTCCAAAATAGTTATCCATCTGTCAATTAAAGGTACGGATTCCTCTTCCCATTTTTCTAGATTTATGCTGTTAAAACTGGGAATATTGCAAACAATAGCTGCAATACTCAATTCGGTTATGGTTATATGCTACAGCCTCACACAAGCAAACTAGCGATAGTATATTAAGAGTTCTTTTATAAAAAGTAGGAGTAAATAGGATATTACTTAGAAAAGAGTATAATACTCTAAAAAAGAGTACGGCTGATCAGCCTATACAAGAATTTTTTAAGACAATAAGAGATATATTTACTGTTTATGTATCACTGTATGTTTTGATGTTATTATTGTTTATTTTACATACCACTGTACTTTTGTTTGTACTTGATGTAACAGTTTGAATGTTATTAATGAAACCAATTAATAAATTATTATTCATAATTATTATAATAGTCTATATAAAAAAAAGAGACTAATTTAACGAGACATTTAAATGGAATACCATACGATGGTTTTCCACCTACTTAAAATTTGCTGATAACGAGGAAATCAAGAAAATTTGTTTATTTAAATATTTTTTTTGTTTTCCAAGATGTTCATGTTCAATGCATTTTTCCATCCGGTGAAACCAATCCTGAAAGCACTGGGCCCATATTTCAGGTGTCACCTTTGAAACGAGATTTTCGTAGACTTCTGTCGCCGCTTCGGAGCTATTAAATTTTAATCCGCGTATTTTATCCTTTATGAAACGGAATATGAAGAAATTACAAGGCGCTAAGTCGGGACAGAAAGACGGATGAATATTTTTTTCCACTCCTGAAGCAGTCAGGAAGTCAGTAGACTTAAGCCTGGTTTATAATAGATATGTTATGGAACATAAGCATAAAAATTACACTCTCTTTGTTCTGTTTATTACAAACAGATGTTTTGAAGGGTCAAATCTATTGTTTAATGCATATGCAGTTATGCTATGGGCTTATTATAAACCAGGCTTTAGCTGCGATAAGTGGTCTTGCATTGTCATGATAAAAAAGGATTCTCCCTTTTGGTAAACAAATTGTGGTATACCATTCAGCAGTAAGACCTGTTCGAAGAAGCAACCATTTCCTTGCTAGTGCTCCATGCACGTTTCACTTTGAATGATTTGTCTGGGCAGATCCACTGAACTAATTGCCATTTACTTTTTGGTTCGTAGTAGAAAATCCATGTTCCGTCACCAGTTACTATGTAGTAGACAACTTTTGACTGGCTTCTATTAAATTTAATGAGCATTTTCTTGCTCAACTCTACACGCGCCTTCTTATGAACATCAGTTTATTGGTGTTGTATCCACCGACACAAAGATTCTTGACGGCCAGATGTTCATGTAAGATTGTATTGATTCGAATCATGCATATGCCCAAGGATACATAAGTATCCCTGTAAGTGTAGCGGTTATCCACCTCCCACATATTCCGGACAGCGTCGACAGTTTTCGGAGTAACGACATTAAAAGGACGACCTTCATGATGTTCGTCTATGAGAGAAATCCTGCCTTGCTGGGACTCCTTGTACCACCGTTCTACAGAAGCTAAGGATGGTGCTTAATCGCCAAAAAATCGCTTAAATTTTTGAGAACATTGTTGTCGAGTTAAGCCATCTTTAAAATCATAAAAAATCATGGTTCGAAAATGTTTGAGTATTATTTCAATTTTTACTAGAAATAGTTTTATTTAAACGCATGCACTCGTACACGACTTATTTTTGTGGCTTGTTAACACAAATAAACATAAAAAACATGAACTATTCAAAAAACAAATTATCCAATCCAACATCTACGAAGCAACAGCTAAACCGCAAAACTTAAGTAGACACCCTCGTATATAAAAATATATTTTTACATATTCTGAAAGGCACATAAATTAGGTATACAACCATGCCACACAAATATCATTTTATTGTAAAATAAGGGATAAAAAAATAAATAAATAAAACGCAGTAAGTATGCTACGAACTTAAAAAAAGAGGTAACAAAAACAAAGAAACAAATGTTTAAACAACTGATGACAACATGCTTTTTAAATGCTAATTTAATTTATGGCCAATTGCTAAAGAACGAGTTATGTGTTTTAACTCGAGTTGTGCCTAACTCGATACCAAACAATATTTAAAAACATATCATTTTAACTTGAGCTAGGAATAAATATTTTAAATATTTAACTCGTTCTCTAGCAATTGGCTATTAGTGATTTATTATACATCTTAGCTGTATTTTGTTATTTATCTACTAATTTGAGATATTGTAAACATTTTAATTTATAATAAGAATCCTGAGCATTAATAATTTGTTATTTATGTCTTAATTTTATATCAAATAACACTAAGAGCAACATTGTTTCATTGTTTTATTACCCTATTTTTAAAAAATTTTTAGCCTACTTGATGCTAATTTAGAATATATATATATATATATATATATATATAGTTAAAACAGTAGCATCGAAAATAATTACCAATTAAAAGAGTAATAAATAAAAAGCCATAGTAGTTTTCTAGCCACTGCAGGGCGGATGAAGTAGCCTCGTTAATTTCGAGGGTACCGTCAGAGAAACATCTGAGGTTAACTATATGGTCCATTGACTACAAAAGCGCACCACAGTCACAAGCCGGAGACGGTGTCATACCCTATTTGAAGAGCCGGTCATTACAAGTTCCATGACTGGTTCGGATACGATACAGTCTCCTTCAAAGATGTCGTAACAGTTCAAAGACGAGTAACTTTTCTGCTGCGTCTAGAATTATGTTTTTGGTTTTCACAGACGCAGCATACCACAGATTGTCCCATTCAATACTGTTTCTACTGACTGTTTCAGTTTATGGTCGATCCATATAGGTTTTCGTGATTTTGGGCGAAGGGATGGCAGATTTTCAAGATCATCTTTGACAGGAAGCTGTTCTGTAATAGTGATCTTGTACCACTCCAATTTCGTGGCTACAGTTCTTCTTACGACAGAGGTAGTAATATTTGATGGTATGAGTAGGTTATTCGAGTTGATTTTACTGACGATGTAATTATTTGAGTCTTGATTTTATATCTAAATGACATTTTTGTGGCATGGTTGCATACCAAATTTATATGCCTTTCAAAATATGTAAAAATATATAGCTTTATCTCCCATATTTGATAGTCAATTTTGTTTTGTTTTTAATACAGACTATTATAGATAATGTAGTATCATGCAACTTTCAAATTTAACGTTATACTATCTTTTCAGTAATAAAAAATTGTGTATTGGGTAATGCAACTTCAACCACCTTGAATCCGCTATCAGAAAAGTTTGGGAAACGACTGAATATAATCGATAAGAATACATCGTTACAATAGTAGCTTGTCAAAACTTGTTTTGGTATTGAAATCTCAATTTTACCCATATTTATCAGGAAGAGGATAAAATAAATAGAGGTCTAAATAACGTTCGTGAAAGATATATAGGTAGATGCCTACACGTTTTGCGTATCCCTTATTTCTGGACTTTCATTATATGTCATGGCCATGACTAATTTCCCCAGATAAATTATTTATTTGATTTGAGAGTAATGGATATTGAGTATGCCAGCGAGGGCCGTCACGGTAGGTAAACCTCGGCGTAGGAGTTAACCCTCGGAGGGAGTTAAGCCGCAAATTGTTACACTACCTACTCTTATAATTATTTGACTATACTATCAAAATTTTATATGACATTAAATCATAATTACCTACCTCAATTCAAAGCAGGTATGCTAACATTTGTTTCATCGGTGTAACCAAGAAATCAAGTAACTATAATTAAATCCTGAACTGCATAAACCATAAATGAAACTGAAAGAGTTTCTATCGAATATACTTTTTATTATAGTATAGTATATAGTATAGTATTACTTTTAGGGAGCAAAACAAACCGTGGCTTCAGCACCTTGATTTTCTAATAATAATATTATAAAAACCTAGATATCCAGATTATAATCCAAATTAGCTATGACTTCACCTGCTAAAATTCTACGTTTTCCCCCTTGTACAGAATGGAAAGTTGTAGACACGTCATATTTATCTATTGAAAGATTTGGAAAGTATTGGAAATGTGGATATACAGAAAAATCCTAACATTATCATGGGCTGATACATTCAGTAACGCAAATAACTTAAGAAGGCTGGACAAAGAATTAGATATTATGCAAACCATGAAAAGAAGAAAGCTTCAATACTTTGGCCACATAATACTTCATAGATGTTACAATCATATAAGGTAAAGGAAGATGCAAGGAAAAAGAGAACTTGGAAGAAAAAAAGGATTTTAAGATTATTATGGAGGAAGCACAATTTCTCTGTTCCAGGCAGTTGCATCCAAGGTTAAGCTAGCCCGATCTATCAAAGAATCCTATAAGGTAAATGAAGATAGAAGGAAAAGGAGAACTTCGAAGAAGAAAAGGATTTTAAGACGGTTATGGACAAAGCACCATTTCTCTGTTCTGGACACCTCCTTTGAGGTGAAGAGCCTCCTGTGTGTGAGACGTGTAACACAAATTTGTCTGTCTTACACATTTTAACTCGGTGCGTACAGTTCGAGGATGTCAGGGAGAGGTTAGGCCTTTGCTATGACCTGTCAGTTGCATTAGGTGACGACAGAGTACTCATGGACAGGCTGATACTCTTTATGAAAGAATCGAACTTATTGTTTTATTTGTGAAGTCTTGCACCTTACTTTAATGTGTTATATTTCTAGACTGTGATATTCGAAAGTAATTGGTCCCTTTACAGCCTCTTACCATCACCCTGCGTCTGTTCAATTTTTCGAATAGACTTTTTATCTTATTTATTTGTATTTGTTCGTGCAAGATTTCTTTTACTGACTATGCGTATTTTTATTGATATTGTTTATTGTTTAATTTATTGTTTTTAATATGTAGTGTAGTCATTTTGATGGGCTGCGTAAGGTGCAAATAGCCTTTGTTGCTGTGCGCGAAAAACTAACTAACTAACTGAGTAGGACAGCAAATCAGGAAGACGATGGACCAAGAAACCCTTTCACAGTCACTCATGTCTCTGTACGTCTGTATGGTAGATAACTGGCCCTAGTGAACTGGAATTTGGCATGTATATACAGTTCTTTGATACGCATATAGTTTGGGAATGGGATATCAAATGAAAGAAATAATTTGATATGGAGCTAAAATGATTAGCAATTTTATAAAATTTCTTATTTTGACAGGATTTTTGCCACAAATATACCAAAAAATGTTGTCCTTCACCCTGTTATCCAGAGGGGTTGGTCTAAAAATTTGAGTAATATACATAACGGTGAACCGAAACAGAACGCTTGGATTTTATTGCGTTTTTAATTGAATTTTGAATTATGACGCAAGCTGATAAAACCAAAGTATTTTGTTCGTTTGTTACCCCCCCCCCGAATATTCTTTAGGCCCTCTTCGAGCTGCCAAGTTTGTCTTGGAGTGGAAGACAAGGCAACAAAAACATCACTAGAAATCCGATGGACCTCGAAATAACATGTCTTCCCGCGATTGCAGTAGTTGTGGGCCTATCGGCCTATAGTTACTTAACAAAGTAATGAGTTCTAAAATTAGGTTCCTTAGAGTGAATGAGGGGAAATTTTGAAGGAACAGGATAAAGAACACTGCCTTTAGAGAATCCTTGAAAGTAAAACCAGTCGTAGACCAGATAGAAAAGGACCAACTTTGGTGGCTCAGCAAGCTATGTATATAGAATCCCAGAACACTGAATGCCCAAAAGTGTAAATAGTTATAGAACAGGGGTCTGAAACACTCAGTCCCTCAGTATATTTTTATGCGACCGCAATTATTATTACAAATTCAATGCGGTCAACTTGAATTAGAAATTTATTAAACGGTCTGTGCTGTCATTTGCCAAATAAATTAATGGCGTTCGAACAACAAACTGCACTAATCAAAATGGTCTAGGAATATTTGATGAGGTTGGAAAAGGAATGTTTGTTTGTTATTTTATAAATATTTTGTTAATGGTGAGTGGGCAGGACCGCACGTGTTCTAGCATTCGTGGGACCACTCTGTGCTAGAATCGATCCCAAATGTCGCAGGTGTTGATGAAAGTATGCATACCTGCGCAATTTTAATCCGAATCTAGTGGAGGGCGGCCTTGTGAATATTTGCACACAGGCACTTAGCATTAGCAGTAGCTCTGTTGAAATGCTATTGATGGGGCATTCATAGAGTAACAAATGAACATTATTTTCGTTGGTCATTCATTGAATATCCTTGAATCATTTTGGTGAGTGTAAATAATATTCTGTACAAATTAGATTTATAATTATCTCTGCTTTGTTCTGAATAAAGCTTGTTTCACACGAAACCGTATTGTACTATTGAAGTGCGTGGTGTCAAAAATAGCGAGCAGTCGATTCGGCTGCAAGCCAATCAATGGGCTAAAATGGGCTAGCATTGCCAAATATTTGGGCAAGCTAAGAAATAAATTATGTATTTCATTAAAAGTTAGTCTTTACAATTGTACTACGGCAATAAATATATTTTTTTAGTATGTTCTGCTAAACACATTTTTAACTATTAGAAGAGGAAGGATAGAAATCTTTCCTCTTCTAAAATTTTTCGAAATTGAAAGTTTCTAAAGTGTGAGGCCCGCTTACTCCCGCAAAAGTCTTATGTAGCCCTCAGAAATGTTGAGTTTTAGACTCCTGTATAGAATAACGTAAGTAGGTTAGTAAATTGTTTAGGTAGATAAAAATATTTTTTAAATTACGTTTATTTTGATTTTGACACTATTACTGTCAAAAATGTTGTGCAAACATCCAGAATTCGAGTCCTTGGCCTATTTCACTTATTAGATACCTGCGAAGGCTTAACAGGAAAATTTACACTTCACAGGAATTTACTTCTTTTTTTACCTTGTTTGAAAGTTTTAAAATTGTCCTTGAAACTCTGCTTTTATTGAACGTCCTCTATAAAGACATCAATACTGCAGTGCTATTTGTAAAAGCGCCCTTTATAAGCTGTTTTTGGCGCTGCACCGAGTTCATGAATATTTCTAAGCTCGAGTTGCTGACGTCACATAATTTATGATTCGCTAAAATGCACTGATTTGAACCGGTAGCCACTCATCTAAGAAATAACTTGATTAATCGCTTAAATGAAATGGTTCGAATCATTTTTATAACTGAGATTCACAAGAAACTAGAGTGCAAAGTGCACATTTCATAGCATTGGTTACATGTGAACGATTCAATGATGAAATTAATGATCATAAAAAGAATACAGATATGAATCCGTTATTTGTTTATGTAAGAAAGCTAAAAAAATAAATTTAAAATAAAAGCTAGTCAACATTATTTTGGCTACGCCATCCAATATAGATTCCGGATATCAATACTAACAATTCTACGCTCCCCCCTCATCGGGTAATAAATTTGTGCCCGCCCTAACTCTTTTTGTTAGTTAAAAAATGAAAATTGTAATTAACTGTGGTAAATATGGTAGAGAAATATGACCATGGGTAAGTATGGTATTATTTAACATTAATGGTTAGTATCAATATGTTTTCAGTTATTGTTATGTATTGTTAAAAAAAAATTCTATGTTGCCAGTTCCGAGGACTGCGGCCATATGCATTATTGATATTATTTTAACAGCGTTTTCCTACTGCAACTCTTCGAGGTCTTATTATTTTTATTATTATTATCATTACGTATAAATATGATCCTGTCAAAGACTGCTACTAGTATTATAAGCAAAAAGGAGAAATAATACCTCAATTATCGACGAACTTAAATGACTCGTAAGCCTATCAATTTTTCTTAACAGAATAGCTGATTTATTTTTCTTTGTCCATGTACAAGGACACAGTAGTTACTATCCAAATACATTAATTCTACAGGGAAAATTTTATGGATGAAGATCTCGTAATTAGTGTCTTTCTATATATGTGGACAAATCATTACAGTGGTAAACGGTTACTCTATTATAGAAGCCACAAGAGAGGCAGAACAGCTATAACAAAGAAATCAGACTTTATAGGTAACGATTATTCTAGCTAGAAGAAATTGGCACAGAAGAAAAATGACATCTGAGTTCTGGTATATGTAGATGATATAGTTCTTACATTCCTTCCAATAGCAAGCAAAATTTATGACATTACAATGGAAAAAAAAAGTAAAATTTTTCATAATTAAAACAAAATTAGGGAAATGAAGAACATGAAAAGTAAGAATTATGTTTTTCCTTGACTTTTTAGGCTTCAATTAGTGTTAGAGATTATGATTCAAATTAAAAGCATAACTTTTTTTAAATGTGATCTCCGGAGAAGAAGATTTTGGAAAGAGACACAACACTTGCGGATAAAAGGCACAGTCTGCCATCTGCTAAACAAGTACTCAAAGTACTAAAATTCAATAGGTAGTTAGGTGGAAAATAAGACATAATATTAAATTTAGTTCAGATAAAAGAGTATCTAAAATACACTGTAATAAATTGAGTTGGATCGTGTTAAAAAAAACGACTTTTACTTTATCGAGAAAAATGTAACCTTTTTTATCAGGTCCTCATTTTCCGTTTAGTGACTTTGTGAGCTATAAGAAATTTTATTAAGTGTTTATCATTCTATCAGGTTGATGAAAGAGCAATTTAGTTTTTCTCCTCGAGTTTAATCGGAGGAGATATCGATATTAATCCACTTATCTAATGGATAATCTCTATATTAATTGTTTAAATGAAAGTTTTTCTTTAATAAATAAGATGTATTTTCTCAACACACAAAAGTTTTTTTTTATAGCGGCAAACCATAAAATGGAATAAGGAAACACAATATTTAGGTTGTTGACGCCAGGTGTTTAACCACTGCCCTTGAAAGAAGAAGAGTTTTTCCCATTCTTGCTTAATTTCCTAGCAATGCATTCCACACACGCCACCGTTCACCTCAGTGGTATTTCTTGTGGGTAATCACACGGAAGCGTTTGCTTTCATGCGATCCTAGCACAGTAACTGAATTACTTTAGATCAGTGATGAGCAGTGACAACATAACCTAATTTCGTTTTGGGCTAGATCCATATTTTAATAATATTATTCGCAACAATAACTATCTATCAAATGAACATCTTATAAAATGGGTTATATCAAGAGCGCCCTCCGGGTGCGACCATCATATTGTCGCCCTTAAAAAATGAAAATAGACGCGAGTTTAAGAGTTGCAGGAAAAAAATTATTTTGAAAGATTAAAGCGTGCCAGACAGTGTGACCCACCTTTCATCTATTGAAAATTGAAAATATGAAAATACACTGGAAATAAAACCTTAATGATTGTTTAACTTAAAAATAAAAATTTGCCGCCCCTAAAATCTGCAGAACGGGAGCGACGCACCCTCATATTGCAGTGGCCATGTATATACTAATCCTAAATGTAAAAAAATAAAGCATTGCAGCACAGGGTGATTTTAAATTCTTTTGTAATTGTAACATGTGCTTACAAAATATTAGGTTAGAGCTCTATTTCTCAGAGGGCTTGATCCAAAACTCTGAAAAAAATGAGATACTCAAGATTCTAAAAATATCAATTAATGCACTGAAAAAAATCTGAATAACATTAACGTGAACCGGAATAGTACAACAAGAACTGATCTAATAATTATGTCGAAAGTTATCGAAGTTTTTGCAACATCGTGCTTACAATATTTATTACTTGACTCTGGATAGCTGTAGCTGGATCTTAATTAACGAACGCATCTCGTAAGTAAGTACGCCTGTAGTCTCCAGATGGAAGCTCGTGAATAATTATTTCAAGTTATCAAAATTTATGATTTTTAATATTACCCCACAGTTTGTTATTCCTTATTCAAAACCTACAAATATCTGAACTGTGTGAAAATGCACTCTTAACAATTTTCATACTTTAGATGGCGTTTCATTGGCGTCGTGTAATTTGTACTACAATTATTATAAGCTGACACAAAATTTGAAACTATATTCCGTTATGTAACTTTTGTATATAAAAAGCACAAAATTCGTCTATAGCACCAATTAGTTATTGCAATTGTTCCTTTTCAGCTTGTTTTAGCACATTCCTTAAGTGACATTGTGCTCTATATTGCGACATTTCCTCAATAAATGCAAACACTACGCATTCTCGATTACCAATTATAAATAATGCAACTCATACAATTGTAAATATGTATAAATATTGTAAAATATTAGCTTCTCACTATCCTTCGGGATACAGCATAGTAGTTACCAGCAATAAATTAAAACATTGAAAAAAAAAATAAATAAAATGATTTCTTGTCTGTAGCTCAAATACATGAACCTGGTTGAGACATAGTAATTTGTTAATAATTTCAGTGTATGGGCAGCACTAAATTCACACTATACGGCACCAATTAGCACTAAATTATTAAATTGAAAAAAAAAAAAACAATTAATTGACTCTAGACTAGGTACATAAACTTGACTGAGCAACAGTAATTTGTTAATAACTTAAGTAAATAGACAGCACGAAATGCATATCCAATTAGTATTAAATTAATAGAATGATAAAAGTCGATTTCGTCACAATAACCCAACTACATGACTTAACATTTGTTTTTTAGTTAACAATATTTGAACAATAAATTTAAAATATGCGGCACCATATTCCCTAAGGGGTAGAGATGGGAATTTCGGCTCAGTTTGCGGAACCGGATCAGTGGAGGTCGTTCAGTTTGCTGAGCCGGCTCAGTGATAAACTAAGTAAACATGTTCCCGGGACACAGGTCGGTCAGTTGTCGGTCGTTCAATACGGTTGTTGGTTTGCAATATGTAGGTAGAACGTCGCTTAGTTGGCTCTTGCATTATATGAACAAGCTAAATAAATAAAAATTTATATAAGTTAATTATCTAATATTTTTGCCGGGTTAATATTAAACAAACAATTCACTTTATGTAGCTACTGTATTTTAAACCAGTGAAATTTATGGCGATATTTATTGCCCTTATAAATTGGACATCTGGGATTTGGGCAATATTTTTTATATTTTTTATAGTATGGTTGTAAGAAAGTACAGACTTATGCTGCGTTCAGAACCTCTAAATTAGGAATTAGAATTAGTACTTAGAATTAACGTAAATGTTTGTTATACGTAACTGTACGTTACCGTTCACAACCTTCAAAATTAATACTTATACTTATAAATTAAAATTAGATGTTTGTAGACTGCAAACCCTTACGTTAATTTATAATTGACGCTTGCGCAGTAAGCACTTGTCAACCTAAAAATTTCTATGACCATATTTTTTTGCTTCTCTCCACATCTTTGTGTTTTCTATGAGTATAAATATAAATTTTTCCTCTATTTCAACTCTTTTCAGAACCATGAAACACTCAAAAACTCATTAGCAAATGTAAACAGCTGCCAAATATCTATCGATAAAGTAGAAATCGACAAAAATATCTGTCAGTGGCTTAATTTCTTAATTTTTATTGTGAATGCTGCTTAATTTCTACGTAGAAATTTTATGTTAAGTACTAATTTCACGTTAATTCTAATTTATAATTTGGAGGTTCTGAACGAAGCATTAGCCTATTAGTTTCAAATAGACTGCCTTACAAATTGAAGACAAAATGCACTATGATAAGACATTACAAGCCGAGTTCTCGCGAAGTTCAACATGACATCGATCCAGATCCGGATCACTCCGGTCACTGCTCACAATCGCCCGATCAGTATCCTTGAAACTTGAAACTATGCAGTGAGCCGTGAGCCGGCTCATTTCAATTTGGTTAACCGTGCCACTTCGGTAAGTGTACGTTTATGAACGACCCATCTCTACTAAGGGGCACTAAATTATAGCCACAAACAGAATATTTTGCGACATTCTTCCAGCCTAATTTACAAACCTCAATAGTAAGGTATCGATAGTAGACAATTGTGCATAATAAATGAATGCGTCTGAGATTACTAAAAATCTATAGAAGATTTCAGTTTTGATGATCGCATGACAAAAATTTCCATATAGACACCCAGAAGTAGCTCTGCATGGATGTACACATATATGTATATTGGGAACATAAAGACCACCGTTTGCCAATTAAGTGTTTAGCAGCTTTTGCGAACCATCTACCCGTTCTGTTAATATTTGTGGAGAAAGATATGTGCTACACTAAAATGAATGAAAGTACTTACTTGTGTGGCAGCAACAGACTGTTGAAAGTGAAACGTACATGCGTATGAATGGAGCTAGTGGTAATGTAGTATTTACATTGCCTCCTTGGTGGGTAAACGCCTGGGTAACCAGGGCTTGTTATGATGCAAGTGCCCTCTTTACGACATGAAAAATCTTGATACAGCCAGTCGCAATCTGGAACAAATAACAGTTGTTAGAATTACAAATCGATAACAATGAATTGTTCAAGTTTCTTCCAAAAGCTCCAGCTGTAACTAGAGATTTGTCCAAAATGAGGTAATAAGTATATAGTAATGCTTTATGGGATAAGAATCGATATTGTCATTATTTTCAAAATACTGGGATTTTCTTTAATGGTATTTACTTTTTGGGTCGAGGAAATTGTAACAGTGAAACGATTTTTCTTGATAGAAAGGATAAGGTTAAAATTTAGTATCGTTTCATGTTGAAATGACCTGATGATCAGTATCGAAATGCCAATGTTTTAAATATGACTCGGTTTCGTCTACACTAGCGGCATGTTTAACCTTGTAGAGGTCATAACATTAATGAGACTTACCTGCGTTCAACAAATGATTGAATTTGAACATAACTAGGACTAGGACGAGTCTGCCTATTTTACGAAACTACCTCTTTTATAATAACACTAGGTTATTACTCTTCAACAATAACGGATTTATAATATAAAAATTTGAATTGTTTGTATGTGTATTTGGTTTCATTTTTTAACGTATCTTAATTTGATCACCGGTCAGCGAATTACGGAACAGGATATCACCCGTCAGCCAATCACGGGAGAGGATGTCACCTGTCAGCCAATCAAGAGGCAGGGTATCCCCAGTTAGCCAATTATGAGAACCTTAGGAAAAATTTACGTCATAATGTTACGGACACTACGTACAGACACTTGCTAATTATATATTTAGATTATTTATTCTTGATTTTTTTAAGATGGGAAACGATTCATTTTTAGTCAGTACATTACATTTATATTGTTAAAACTAAAAATAATTTGAGACGTTAATTTATGCCTAGGAAACCCTAAACATTTCTATATGTTATTTTATCTGCAGTTTCTTAGGAAATAAATCTGCAAAATATTTTTCATATCGATCATAGGATATAGGAGTGTCTAGAGTTTCTTGTTTATGTCTACGAAACCCTAGACATTTCTATATGTTATTTTATCCACAGATTCTTAGAAAATAAATCTGCAAAATATTTTTCATATCGATCGTAGGATATAGGTGTGTCTAGAATTTCTTATTTATACCTACGAAATCCTAGACATTTCTATACGCTATTTTATCGGCAGATTCTTAGAAAATAAATCTGCAAAATATTTTTCATATCGATCATAGGATATAGGAGTGTCTAGAGCAGTGTTTCCCAACCAAAAACGCACCGCGGACTAGTAAAATATATAATTTTCTAACGCGGATCACTAATAATAATTGTTGGTTATGTTTTTGCATGAAAACAAATGTATTTAATGTGCTACTAAATACATTTATTTTATTAGTAGAAAATCACAGAAAGTTTACAGAAAATAAACAAAATATAAATTATTTACATGAAAAATGTGCATCAGAAATAACAGAAAAACGCAAAAAACACATACAAAAACTTTCGCGGACCACTA
This sequence comes from Liopterus haemorrhoidalis, assembly GCA_963971575.1. NCBI lineage: Eukaryota > Metazoa > Arthropoda > Insecta > Coleoptera > Dytiscidae > Liopterus > Liopterus haemorrhoidalis. The sequence continues at coordinate 47,667,448 of OZ020614.1, forward strand.
AAATTTTTCTGCGGACCACCTGTTGAGAAACACTGGTCTAGAGTGTCTTGTTTATGCCTACGAAACCCTAGACATTTCTATACGCTATTTTATCCGCAGATTCTTAGAAAATAAATTTGCAAAATATTTTTCATATCGATCATAGGATATAGGAGTGTCTAGAGTTTCTTGTTTATGCCTACGAAACCCTGGACATTTCTATATGTTATTTTATTCGCAGTTTCTTAGAGAATAAATCTACAAAATATTGTTCATATCGGTCAAATCATATAGGAGTATCTATGTGCGTATCTATAGGAGTATGAGGAATTATATTCGTAGATTCTTAAAGAATAAATCTGCAAAATACCTGTCAATCAAGAGACCTCAAGAGTCCCTAGATAGCCAATCACGAGAATCTTAAAAAAAAATGACGTCACAATGTTACCCAGATCACATACACACACTTGCTTTTTATATATGTACGATTACACACGTTAATATATATTTTTTAAACATGAAATAGTTACTGCTTTGCAAAGTAATATAATAAAAGTTTTAGTTAATAGTCCGTATGCTCCCACCAGATCCAACTGGTTAGATAAAAGCACAAACTAGTTAGAATGAGATTTGGCCTTGACTCGTTTCTTTCAAAACATAACATTTACGATTCAGTTTTTTCTTTTCCAAAGTTTTTATGCAAAACTGAAATTTAAATAAGTTTAAATTTAAATAAGTTCATTCTGAAATCTAAGTATTTATTTGTTATGTCTTTGTTAACATTATTTTAACATATTTTTAAAAAAACTTTAATAATGAAATTTCAGTATTTATATTTTTTGAATTATTTTCTTTTTTTTGTAAATTTTTAGTGGTGCATCAAATGAAACCTATTGATGTGCCAATATGTGCCAAAAATATTGTTCTCCTGTTTATTACCCAGAGATATTTGTGTAAAAGTATGAAACAATTCAAAGTAATAAACATTGATGAACGAAAATAGTAGATATATTTTTCACCTAGGGTATTATATAGCTTTTAAGATTAACAGGGCATATTTGATTTTCAAAAATGTTTATGGTTACCTTCAAACAAAACTGTGTCCAAAAATTTTGTCCCAGACCTGTATCATTAAGGATCCTCTATGGGCGAAACTCTAACATATTTAATATTATTTTGCAGAGTGAGACTTTCATCTATGATAAATTTCTAGCTTGTATAGACACTTATTTGATATAATATTAAATAATGTATAATACAGTAATACATTATTTCGTGAAACTCCAAGTTGAAGTATAGAGCTTCAATGCTGTAGCCAACGAACTCCATTTGGCGCTAGACGTTAAACTTCCGCCCACTACTAGTCAGCTTGTCTGCTTTCATTAGTATCTAGTCTGTTTTTTTTTTCAAAATCTGTATTATAATTAAAAATAGACGTGAGTGCAAATACCATAAATAATTTAACGTTTCATTGCATCACATTACTATCCTATTTAGCAGTTTAAAATTAAGATAATAATAATATCTTATGTTCCAGATAATTCTAGATAAAACTTATGTTAAACTAGTAGTATTAGATTAATAAAATGAGTTGTTACAACAGTTTTTAGTCCTAATTATAACTACTGAATAATCCTGACAGTATTTTTGTAGCAGGAAGCGTTTTTTATTTTTTAAACGCAATTGAGTTAAAATGCAATAAAATACGTTTGAAACACTTTGACGTCAATTTCAGATTGGCTTTTGTATCAGTGTGTTAATGTCACAAAATATTCAGCACGGCAGAATATGCAAAATAGCAAACTGGACACAATTATAAAATTAACGATACCAATGGAAAATCGATCTAGTTTTGATAATTTAATTTTTAGATAGGTATGTTCTAACTTCATAAATAAAACGGTAAATGACAGATTCGGTGGCGGACTAAGGAAAATTGGGGCCCCAGGCAATATATAACAAAACAGTTTTACAGGCCCCAAAATGATACGGGTCCATCCAGTTGCCTAATCTGCCTAGACCAAATTCTCGTCCCTGCCTACAGGTTAGTAATACGAAGATAAAATTATATTTTATAGAAAATGTAAGGAAGCTGTTTCATGTATCTGAATTTTAGTTACAATAACCGTATGCAAACATACATCATGGCATTTGAACCAAATAACGATTGGTTGAAATTTGGACATCGTTGCCCTTTGAATTAGTTAAGTTTTGTCTATCGGCCATCATCTTTTATAGTAAGACATATCAGCGTTTGCTGTCTTACGACTGGTCTCTTAAAATTCATAAGTCCGGGAAATTTATCCCTTCCATCTTTCGACGAGTCTGATTACATGACTAGTTCTAAAGGCGCCTACAGATGATGTGTCTAAAGTTCGCCAACGCTGGTACTGACGCTGGCCGTAACATGTAGCACTGGCGGACACTTGTACATGCGTACTATACAGACGATGTGTCGATGAAGTGGGTCAGTGTAGGCCAAGTATAAAAATAACGAACATGGGCCAACATTTGTAAAATGGCGTCTGACAGTGAAAGTGAACTTATGGTCGCAGCTTCGACCTTCCTTTTGATATTTAAATTAGATTAAACGGCGCATAATATGCATATACAGGTCTGCAACAATGTTGGTCAAACTCCTTTGACTTGTGATAAGAATGCAGCCTTGGAAGCGAATGTCGGCCAGTGCAAAGCCCAGCGTACGTTGGCTGTGATTTGTGACTTGTTCTCCATACACACGATCCGCGGAGCTTAGACAAATGTAATCATTGGCCGTGTCGAGATGGTTGTAGGTGAGCAAGATGCCATTCACTATCCAGTCGAATTCGTGAATTTTCTTAATCTATCAGGATTACATGATAATGTTGTTGACAAACATAAATCCGCCAGTGTAATGGAACATGCTTGCAGGTGAAGAGTTTAAGAGACCATGTAGTAGAACCAACCATTATGACTACTTGCGGTACAGGCGAAATGGTAATCCCTAGAATACCGGTGATTCCTACAACTTTACCATTTCAGTTCAAGCGCGTCCAATTTCCTGTATTGCGATGACTATTAATAAGTCGCAGGCCCACACCATGAAGGTATCTGGATTATTAAAGATGGAGGAGGGCCAAAGGGCCATCTGAGGACTACTTTCATTTTTTCATTTTTCCAATTATGAGAAAGGATGGGAAAACAAAATACTCATAGATAAACAGAAATACTCAAAATACCTCACAATTAACCGTTAATTGTCCGCTCCTCATTAATCGTTATCGGGTAATAGGTAGAATACGGGTACAATCTTAACGGGTCGGGTAGCGGCTATCCGGGTACCCATCGTCATTCCTACCTGCTAGCGCCTGATGGTAGAACTAAAAACATTATTTATAGAGAGACACTCAAATGAGTAATCCTGTTCAATTTAATGCTGGCCTTTCACATGTTTGTAGTATTGTCTCCTGTCCGGTCACCAAATTATGAGTAGATATGTTGTAAGTTCCAAGAAAATGTAGATCAATAATAACGTGTTCTTTAGCGTAACCAGGCTAGGCAGCTAGTCATATATTTGTAGCGTAAATTGACAACTTGTACAAAAAAGTCCTCGGATTTGGGACCTATTTTAATAATAATTACATATTTACATCCCACTTGCGCTTTATTCGTCTCTCAGTTTCTTTGCCTTGTAGATTTTTTTCTGAAGCTTATTAGTTGGCTCTTACTGATATTATATATTCTTATACTACCTCCATTTATTTGCCATTAATAAGCAAAACAGATGTTATATTGCGATTGGCCATTTTAATTTTAAAAATAATATCTTTAAGCCAGCCCTGTTGCCTTTCAAGTACACTTACCAGATGACAAAGTTCTTCAATATTACCGGACATAAATATCCGAACATATATACATACAGACCAAATATGGTATTGATATTTTCCGCAGGTTTCAAAACGTAAACTATCAACATCTGTATATCGAAATTACTCTTGTTACTTTTCTTACATCGTAATTGGAAAGTAATATATCAATGAAATGTGTGACCCAAAACAATAAAATTCTGTCATAGGAAATATTTATTCTGGAAATAGCTCCGGTTCAAATCTTGCCCTTGTTGCTGTTAACCCACTTGTGTAGTCTACACAGAATAAAACTCTAGAATTGGATTCGAACACCATGTTAGATTTTTAGTTTTTTCTTTATAAAAATCTTAGTATTTCCTGCATACAAATCATAGCGTTCTATCAAAGGTAATTCCATCATTGGAATGATATGAACTGTAGGATTTCCCAAAAGTCGTTCGTATGCAGCACTGATATCTAAATATCAGTTCTTTAAATAAATCCTACTGCATTGGTATGCTGGACTGCTATTTAAATATTTGTCCAATAACGGGTGTCGACTCTTCGTTTCTGTTTGAAGTCTGGACACTGACTGACATGAAGGTAAATGTTACTTAATTCAAATACGAGTTTATCCTACTTCAAGAAAACTACTATGAGATTAGAGGTAAAATATATAAATTTCGTACATGCTGTAATGACATTGCGATTGAAGTGACCAAGCGCGCATCCAGGGCGACAGGCTTACGAGCTTGAGCCCCCCAAGCACTCAACAGTGTTTAAGGAACATATTTGTCTTGTAACTGAAAATGAGCCCGCTCCAAGAAAAAATGTTGCGTGCCTGGAAGTGGTCACTAGAGTTAGGACATAGTTAGACCTAAGCCTACACTGTCGCTTGCGAACGGCACGTTTTTTTTTTTTTTCAGTAAAAACTATAGATTTTTTTCATTACCGTACAAGTGAAATGCGACACTCATAGTTTATCACTTTTTAATACCCTCATAATGAGGTTAATCTCTTGCGTTCCAATAAAATTTAACAGTGAAGACGTAAGTCACCGTATTAAACTTTTTCATATATAGTTTTCAACTTTATATACAACAAATATTATATATAACAAATATTAATAAAAATAGATGATCAAGAAGAAAATATACCCTCACTATAAGTTAGATTCAATTTACGCCAGTTCGGTTTACGCTGGTTCTCCTAGGACAAAAAAAAAAAGAATCAGAAAGTTCTAAGATCAAGATCAGCAGTGTCAGGGATACATCCGCTATATAAAATATGTCATTGTCGTTTTGTGCCAGTGTTGTTTATGTGTGGTAATGGTTAGCTTTTTGTTTTGTTATTTTATTTCTTTTACATCAGCCTATTTCGGCAACGAGGCTAATCGCCGATGCCAGGGGACAAGCTCCTACACCTGGATGAAAATGGGAGTTATGTTAACATATTATTCTCGCTCGAATAATATCGCAACGGGGACTTGAACTCAGACCAATCAGAACTGCGTGATTTAACGAGCTCGGGCGCTCATTTGGCCTAATGGTTAGTAATAAATGTCATTTATTTCGATAAATTTCATTCATTTTTACATGGTACCGCAGGCTCCATGGTGGAAATACTAGCAGCGTTATTTATGCATCGCACCGTAGATTTACAACGCCCTCTCTAGCGTCGTGCTCGTTCGGCGCTTTAATTAGGTTTGGCATTTAGTCTTCTTTCTTCCAAAACTAAAATCTTATATCGTTTTACATATTTTATTTGCAAATATTTGTTTATAATTTTTTCACTTTTGCGCTGTGAAACGGATATTGGTTTGCTCTTTTTATACTTTAGTATTGTAGAACTCGTTATTAACAATCGTTGGAGTAAACACGCGTATAACCTCTCCGATTGCTTAGTTATGACGGACAAAGTGGTGCGGAATAACGTCTTTTTAGCTTCGTGTGCTTGCACGTGCGTTATATTAAGTTCAAGGTCGCGATAAGTCACAGTAAGTATCACGCCTACATTTATAGTCTGTCAGACAGGCGCGCATCCATGATTTATTTTTAGGGAAGACTCAGAAGACTTCAAAAATCTTTAAAAATTCGAAAAAGCAAGAAATTTTCAGGACGTAAAATGAAAGCAGGCTGGAAATGGCCCATTGGCCCTCTTCCACATTTGGAAGATGGTAGATGTTCGTGTTTAGTGATGCAAAAACAGTCAAATCGAACAAAAAAAAAAAACATTTTTAATGCTTCTTGGGCGGGGAACGAAACCGTGCGCCCCCATTGGGTGCGTGCCTGCTTTCACGTAATACTCTTACCTTCAACTATTGAACGCGTAGCAATAAGCGTTTGAAATACATCTTAATTTCATTACGCCCATTTCCGGTAACAACCCTCCATCTAACTAGCTGCGGACAAAAATGTGTTCTACGTTAAAATAAAAAATGCAGCATAAACGGTAAAAAGAAAATATGCAAGTCACTTAAGGAAAAAGAAAGATGTTTTTTTAAAGAAATCTAAATTAAATAAAGTATAGCTAAATTATGTATGACATTTAATCAGGATCTTGTAATAGACGAGGCAGCGAGGCCACCGCCTTATGCACCGATTTAGAAAAGACGTCAAAATGAGTTTTTTGTTGCTCGATCACAAGTTTCCTTTTTTTTTGTCGCCTAGTGGCAAAACGAAAAATTTAAAATCCTGCGGGGCGCCCCAAATTTTGTTTGCTTCAGTTGCCGTATTATATCGGCACGGCTCTGTGTTTAGACCAAATGATTTTGGCGAACGTTTCAACACTTATTCCAGCAATAACATAACAAATTTTCTCTTTTTGTCTCTCAATTATCTGCGGTTTGTTGGCATTGGCTACTTCTATAAAAAGAAATTAAGCGGATGAATCCGATGATCATTTGGCCAATCACTATTGCCGAATTTATTTATATTATTTATTTATTATGTTTTTATTTTGATATGTTTTTATTTTGATATGTTTTGTGCAGGAAATATTTCCCGTAGAACATTCATTGTATCACGTACTATATGATAGGTAGAACCGTTGGAAATACATGTTAACAAAACTCAATTATTTAATTTGTAGATGGTGTCATTGGTGTATCAATTTTGCTTTTTCAGTAGTCCTACAGAGACTATTATGCTTGTATGTATAGTCACTAGAAATCAAGAGTCTAGGACAGAGTCTTCTGGGCTAACTAGAGAGAGGCCTTTACTCGGAATCGGAATTTATTTGCATTATTGGCATATAACCATTAAAAATCGCTCCACTGAAATAGGTAGTATAATTAACTTCCTTCCGTTACTGATCTAGCTCTGACAATGTTCATGTATATTTCTTAAAGCCTGTAAGATCACGTGACTGTAAAAAGCTCAGGTCACTGAACTGTAGAGTAAAATGCCTGCTGTAGATGTTATATTAAATTCTGCGGAATGATAGACTAGATATTATAATTTTAGGTTACTGAAAGCTCAGGGCAGACCTCAATATCATATATTAATTAAATTGTCTTGGTCGTTGCTGTACTAACCAAATTTAATAAATTTCTAATTCCGGATTATAAATTTAGCGCAACTTCCTATGAAGTAGTGCTACTGAAGTTATTAATTTTATTAAAATTTCACCAAAAGTGTCACTATTTTAAAAGTAATTTTAATTTATAATTAATAAATTTTTCCTACATGCGAGAGGTGTACCTGAATATCATTTTAATGAAAAGAGTGACATAAGAAGTAGAAAAATCTGATGTGATCTGCACACTAACTTTATGCAATCTATATATAAAAGACCTAAGACTAAGAAGATTATAGAAAAAGAGACAAAAATATACGACGTAACAAACTGGAAAAGAACAGTCAGAGGGTGAGAAGTTTCGGGGAATAAGTTGAAGGAAGCATATCTCCTACAGCTGTATATCCTACTCGAATTATGCAACTGAAAAAGAAAAATGGTAATAATAATACGATTATTCCAATAATAGTGTAAGCAGCAGAAATAATATTGACAGTGAACAACGTATTCAAAATATATGAACTAAAAGAAAATCTATGTGTACAAAATACAGATTGTAGTTAGAAAGTTTCTAGAAGCTAGTAAGAAAAGAAAAGTCGTTATAAATTTAAAATGGGTTAAAAACCCTGGCATTTGCCCCTGCATAGCCTATTTATTTTAATACTTGGGGATGGTGAATGATTCCCAGCTGAGAAAGTGCAAATTACTCAAAAATAATAACCTAACTTCATATAATGAGCTATCATGGTTCCATGAATACTTTTCGGACTCCAGTTTGAAATTTTCTCAAATCGATACAGTCAACTGAGGGTTCGACTCAGCTTCGAATATTTAATAAGTGAAATAAGTACCAGCTAATAAAGGGTAATAAGTCTTTCTAGATATATATTGTTAAACTGCGTTCAGAGCTCTTAAATTAGTCGACTATTTAATGTGCGTTGTGAATAAGTTTAGTAGACAGTTTTAACGTTTAAGGCAGCGTGGAAATTAGTGCTTTACGAATAGTGCGACATCTATATGTCTTTAAACCAACTACGTCAGCGTCATCTGGCAAGATGCTCAGAATGTGAGGGTAGAGCTGTTTTGGATACCGGGACATGTTGGTATTAAAGGTAATAAAGCGGCTGATGTAGCTGCAAAAGCCGCCTCCCACAGACCTATGATTGATGTGAGTTTCATATTTCCAGTTGACGCAAAGAGTTATCCGAAACATTTGGTTTTAGCCAGGTGACAACATGAGTGGAGCAGGATACAGCATGTTAAGTTAAGACAGATTAAGGGAGACATTAAACCATGGAATACTTCCTGCAGGATTAACCATAAGGAGGAAACCGCAATCCCACGCCTCACGTATAGTCCACTGTTGGTGGACCCATGGACACCGCCTTCGAGGTGAAAAGTCTCCTATATGTGAGACGTGTAACACAGATTTGTCTGTGTTACACATTTTAACTCAATGTGTACAGTTCGAGGATGGTAGGGAGAGGTTAGGCCTGTGCTATGTCCTGTCAGTTGCTTTAGGTGACGACAGAGTACTCATGGACAGGCTGATACTCTTCCTGTGAGAATCGAACTTACTGTTTTATTTGTAAAGTCTTGCACCTTCTTTATATCTTATTTATCTGTGTTTGTGCAAGATTTCTTTTATTGAGTATGCGTATTTTTATTGATTTTTTCATTTATTTATTGTTTTTAATATGTAGTGTAATCAAATAGATGGGCTGCGTTAGGCGCAAATAGCCTTTGTTGCTGTGCGCCAAAATTTGTAACTAACTAACTAACTTTTAACTAATTCTGCTGTGCCAGATTTTCACTAACTATACCTAACCTAATTACCTAAATTGATCACATTTACTGTTCGTTTTTGTTGTAATCGGCGCGATGACATTTTGTTAGGTTATGTGAAGGCATACAGTGTAAACGTTCTCTACGGTGTAGACTGAGATAGCTAATGTGTGTTTATATGTCTGTCTCATTAAAGCAACGCAGTAACTACAAAGTTTGGAAAACAGTCGACAATCGACAACGTATAATGCATTAAATTTGGAGCTGTAAACGCTCGCTCGCGTTACCAAATGACAAACTTGTTAGCGACAATCAACAGTGCACAAGTCATAGTCTATAGTCACTAATTTAAGAGCTGTGAACGCAGCTTTAAGTTTTTAAAAGGGTTCGGCATTACAAATGACGATAAAAGCGAGCACTACAGCCAAACAGCGGGTCCAAATCGTTTTACTCTGTCACGCAATAAATATAGAAAAGAACAAGATGAATTAGTTGAAACAATCGTCCAAGAAAATATACAGCACCCAACAACAGTCACAAAAAATCTAACAAGCCAGTGATCACTTTTACAAAGTAATTTACCAAATTTTTCATCAACAATTGAAGAGAATACTGGTGTAGACTTATAGTACTCATACTCATTAACAACCTCGATAACTCTATTGTAAACCATACCATGGCTAATTTTAACCAATAGTCCTGCCATGGTGGGCCTCTCGGTAAATTCTTTATCCTTTCCACATTCTTTCCCTATTTTCACATATTCATATTTAAGGTAACAAATTAAGTTAATAGTATCTGGCTTAACGGAGAAATCCAAAGCCATAATTGGAGGAGGAAAAAAATGTTACGCTTACCACGTGGCTTTCTTATAATGCCAGAGGTCTAGAAATAGAGAACGTACCTTTCCTGCCCTATTAATATTATTATTAAGTGTAGAGTGACCAGATTTCAATAAGGCCGAAAAAAAAACATACGATAACGTATTAAAAACATCTTTCTTTATTTACGTTGTTGAAAAAATTAATTAGGTACTTGACAAGAGTATGTAAAGAAGTTCAAGATGGATCGATGCGACACAAGTACGTTACATATTAGAAACAGTAATCGACCATGTCGTAACAGGTTTCTAAAAAAAGAATCGGTCCTGAATTTATCTGGTTGCCGGGGCCTATAACCGGGTGCTCGGAATCGGGTATTCAGAACTGGGTATCAGTCCGGGTTACTCGAAAATTACATGGTTTTACTCGAAAACCAGAACCGGGTACCAGGACTACCCGTTTCGATTCCCAGTACTATTAGAAACAGAAATTAGTTAAAATCGAATATACCACCTGATGGATTTCGGAAAGTTTTTCTTAGTATCCTGTTGCTATTTATTGAAAATACGAGATACTTACAAAATTATATAATAAATATAATGTTAGAATACCAGGACAAAAGGATGTCCCGAAAATAGTTCGGTATTCCGGGACATTGTGTCTAAAACCGGGACGTCCGGTCTTTTAATTATTAGGTTTGGCAAGTTGTTAGCAAGCATTCATCGATCCTTTACTTCAGACTCGAAGAGAGAAAGTCATACTAGGGATAAATGGAGCTGAATACACAAAAGTGAATAGCAAACCCTGGCGATTTACAATCGTGCAAATTAGACCAGATCAAAAGCCCGGGAAATACTACCTGAATTCTGTAGATCAGCAACTGTCAGATTTAAAGCTACCGTTTTCTATTTATTTAGGGTTTTGTAGGTATGACCAAAAAACCCTTATACCGTCATTTTGTCGTCTGTCTGTCTGTCTGTTTGTCTGTCTGTTCGGTAAAAATTGTCAAACGGCTAAACCTAGAGTTGAAATTTGGCATGCTTATACAACTCTTTGACCCGCACATAGGAAATATACTAAAACATCTAATAAACACATCCCACTAAAAATATCTGCCATAAACAAATCTGCTAAAAACATCTGCTCATCGAAAAAAAAATATTTTTTTAAAATTCTGAGTAGGGTTTCAAATGAAAGCCCTTAGTACGTGAATTAACGATCAAAATTTTATTTTTATAAAATAAATTATTTTGACGCGATTTTTGCCAAAATTGTTGTCCCACAGCCTGTAGCCCAGATGATTTAAACTAAAAATCTGAAAAAGTTCTAAGTAATGCACATTTGTGTGAACCGGAATAGTACAACACGAATTTTTGATCATATTATGTTTTCGGAAAATAACGCATTTTTTGTGTTTTTTGCTTGACCACGTAAGACACTGGACCAGTATGGTTTGATAGTGTAATGGCTAGCATGCTCGCGTTCTAATTTGGAAACTAAACTTCGATCCGCTCTCCAGGCATTTTTTTTTTTTGCATTTTTATTTTGTTTAAATTATTTTTTCAAAATTCTAGTTATATTTGGGAAAATGTTGCATTTAATTTTTAAAAGCGTAAATTTAATAATCAGTGGAAATTGTTGAAATTCAATAAACGAAATCAGAGGGGTGGGGTTCTGATTTAAAACAACCAATGGAAGCCATAGGCGCAATTTTCAAAATCTTAATGAACCTTGCTATATATATATATTTAAAAAAAATACTGCACATATTTAGAAACCTAAATAATGGTATTAGGCATTCGAATTAAAATTAACAAAAAAAATATTTTAACATAAGAATTGTTTTGGCATCCCAAATAATCATCATTCATTTACTAAATACCTGCGAAACCCTGAAATGTGTGAAAATTCACAACCCACATCAATTTTTTTATTTTTATTTATTTTACATCTGCCTATTTCTGCGACGAGGATAATCACCGATGCCAGAGGGCGAGCTCCTACACCTGGATGAGTGGTGAATGATCGTGAAAATGGGAGTAATGTAAACATATTATTCTCGCCCGAATAATATCACCAACGGAGACCTGAACTAGCAACCTCACAATTTAGACTGTTGTTACAAGTCAAAACTGCGATTTAACGAGCTCGGCCACTCCGTTGGCAAGTTAAATTTTATCATGACGAAATTTTCGTTAATTATTTTAATTTAGCTTAAAAAAATTAAATGAACTCTCTTAGTACTCAAATTAACGAATAAAAGTGTTTATAAAAAAACTATAGATTTTGATGTGATGAAAATCCTGAAATGTGTGAAAATTCACAGTTCACATCAATTTTTTAAATATATTATTATTATTACAATTTAACGTAAATCGAAAGGTCATTTGTTCTAAGTTTAGTCCATTACATGCAATGAATTGAAGTATGGAGTAAAATCTTGATAACGAAAATAAATGAAACTACAGAATTGATTCCGAGAAAACATTGGATATTTGTCCTACATCAGATCACTGAAACATATAGCATGGAATTAGTCAACTACACCTAACCTAATGCACTTATACATGTGAGGTCACTCTAGATTTATTTCAAATATCTATCATTTTTGTTATCGATCGGTCTACCGTTAAACCACGATGCATCCTTCAATATAATGGTTGGGTTAACGGTAAGGTACTTAACCCTATTTCATTTATACAGAAAAATACTTTAAAGTATTAAAACTATGAACTATATTTATGAAGTTATTAGATAATTTAAGTATCGTACTTTAAAGTTTCAAGTACTTCAGGAATTTAATATTAAATAGTAATAAAATTTCTAGTTAAATGGTTTTCTAGTTTCCAAGAGATAGTTCTGTTTTTATTTAAGAGATGGTGTTCTTGCCAGTAAAATAGAGAATATAAATTTTAACAAGCAGTTTATTAACTTTAATTATAAAGTATAATTTATAAATACCTTAAATAATGAAAATTATTAATAAATTATACAAGTTTAAACAAGATTTTGCTACGAAAATTAGTGTGTGTTAACTCTGTCATCAGAGGTCATATTGAGAAGAACTTAAGACACTTAACTTTGGGGGAAAATCCGTACTTTGCCGGTTAAGAAAAGGACTGTCAGCATTTTAATGATATTAATTTTTCGATTATATAACAAATTTAAGTAACAAGTTTATATGCCTAAAAGTTGTGCTTCGAAAATTACGATAATTTATTTATGTATTTATATTGATTGACCAATACAATAAAGAATTGAAGAAAATAAATATGAAAATTAGCACACAAAAACAAAAACAATGGTAATAAGCAGGACAAAAATGCAACACAAGATAAAAATAGATGACAAAATAATAGAACAGGTAGGAAAATTCAAATACCTAGGCACAGTTTTCGCGGAAGATGGAAAAATGGATGAAGAAATTATGGAAAGAGTAGGCGCAGCAGGAAGAATGTTCAATAGCATCAAAGCACCGTACTTAACTAAAAAAGAAATACCAACTAACATCAAGGTAGAGATCTTCAAAAAAGTGACAGTACCAATTTTGACATACGCCTCAGAATCCTGGACCACTGCAGAGACGCACAGGTCTAAAATAAGAAGCTCCGAAATGAGATTTTTAAGGAAAATCGAAGGTAAAACAAAATTGGACAGAATACTAAATGAAGTATTTAGGGAAAAACTAGGCACAAAACCAGTAGAGACTATAATAGAAGAAGGACAGCTAAGATGGCTGGGACATATACACAGAATGAGTGAAGACAAAATAGTAAAAAGAGTTTATGAAGCTAGAACAGTGAAGAAAGTTAGACCAGGAAGACCGAGAAAATCCTGGCACCAAGAAACAAAAGAATCTGCAAGGAAGAGAGGAGTAAAGTGGGAGGAGATAAGAAAATATACAAAGGACAGTACACGATGGAAAGAAGTATGGAGAACAACACCAGAAAATAAGTAACTCGACTATAGCCTTACACCGCAAGGTAGAAAGGCTTCAGGATTAAGTAAGTAAGTATTTATATTGATGTTGCGCAACCAAGGTGCACTAGATAAGTGCCACCCCAATAAAAGCACAATACAAAATACAAAAAATTCTTATGATTAAACAAATTTGTACGTATCAAAATTATACCTAAATCTTTCACTTCGTATACATGTTTTAAAATGTTTCCATTAAGATGGTAATTATAATTGTATGTATATTCGATATATGATTCCTCGTGAAATTTATATAACTACATTTTCTTAATCTATTTAGTCTAACAATATTGACTTAATCTATAAGTCACTCTGTAGCTGTAAGCAATCTTCATTTCTGTTGATTTCTTTATAAATATTTAGATCATCGGCATAAAATAAGAATTTTGAGTAGTGAAAACAAGATGCAATGTCATTAATGAACACTGAGAAAATTAAGGGATCAGCGTGCGATCCTTGAGGGACACCGGAAGTGACATGTACTAATGGAGAATTAAAATTATTTAAAGCTACTACTGAATTCGGTTTTAACTATTATACGATTCTAACCAGCGCAACCAGTTTCCACCTATATCGAATTTGAGATTAAAATAGGATGATGGACTTTGTCGAACGCTTTTGAAAAGTTGATATAAACAGCAGAAACCTACTGCCTTAGCTCGATAATAAAGATAATACAAATACATAACAATTATGATCTTCTTCCTCTTCCTGTAGCACTACAACCTAATGTAGGTCCTGGCAGGAATAACGTTCTGCCAAGACTTAACAAAAATTTGTTAATTTCTAATTCCTATTATCCTCAAATATTCAATTACATTATTCTATTTCTTTCTTGGCTTTCCTCTGATTATATTCTCTCATGGTGTCCATTTTGTAAATTTTAGTAACAAAAGTTCACAACAAGAAGGCAGAATGGTTGACCAATAACCATAATGTATGAGGTAACTATAGCACAAACTATAGCCTTAATTTGTGAAGTAAAGAATCATTTATTGATTTTGCTTCATCTTAAAATTCAAGTTAATTCAATAATTAATACATGTTAATTTTTTAGAGTTTTGACGACTGGTTACTGGTTACCATGAAACATAAGATGGATAACTATTACCTAACTAATTGTTCTTTATTTGTAAATTAATTTTTTCTTATTTATTCGATTGTGTTTCAATCGAATATTACGGTTATTTAAATGTCAGTTGCACTGAAGTATTTTCATTTACTAATGTCTTTCATTTACGTGTTTTATAATATGAAAGTGTACATTTGACAGTTTTTGGCATTGACAGCTGGTTACCATGGTAGCTTACGCACTTTGCTTTACTTGACGCACGATGCTAGAAATAATCATTTATTTAACTAGTAGCTTTAGTACGTATCATTATTTATTATGTTTTTAATCCCAGAAATTAATTTTCTTCGCTCAAGACAATTTTTCTCTCTTCCTAGTGAATAATAAAAATAATTGATATTTGTCAATTTTGAACCTGATTCCAATTTTTGCTCTCCCCCTACTTTTCTTTTCTTATTCTACGTCTTTCTTTTGGTATCACACAATAAATTATTAAAAAATAATAATTTTTATAACGACAAAAAATTCAGTATTTTTCAAAAAACTAATCTGACAAAAATTCCTGTTGAATTATCGCAGTTCCCATCAATGTACATTGTTGAGATTATTTTCTTTTAGACCAACCCTTCCGGAAAATAGGGTGCTGGGCAAAAGTTATA
The DNA here is from genome assembly GCA_963971575.1 of Liopterus haemorrhoidalis. Lineage (NCBI taxonomy): Eukaryota > Metazoa > Arthropoda > Insecta > Coleoptera > Dytiscidae > Liopterus > Liopterus haemorrhoidalis. Next base: position 47,683,085 of record OZ020614.1, read on the forward strand.
ACACATTTTAATGAAAACCCCCATGAAAATATTTGATTGTTCAAAAATTCAAATGTGTTGGTTTATCCGCACAATAAGAGGTTTTATTTGATACCCCACCCAAAATGTTTTCGTTGAATACATATTTGTTTATATTATTCCCGCTTTGTTTTTTTTTTTATACTCTCAATAGTTTTCATATATGTGGGCTGTTAATGTTCCGTATAGTGCCACCAGCATCAACTGTTTAGAGAGAAAGCGCATACTAGTTAGAATTTGTTTGGCCTTGATGAAGAGCCACCCGTTTCTTTCAAAACATAACATTTACGATTCAGTCTTATCTTTTCCAAAATTTTTATTCAAAACTGAAATAAACATGTATTTAAAAAAAGACTTTAATAAAGAAATTTCAGTATTTATACGGTTAAATTAACATTTAAATGATTTCAAGGCTCAAATTCCATACACATACCCACTAGAGCTCATAGTGAATGTACGTTATAAACGAATACACAATAATACACAATTGAAATTGGGGAAATATGGGGGGAAAATAAAGTATTGTGCACCTACATATAAACTAAATAATTAGGTTAGGTTCAGTTAGCAAAAATTTAAGACAGAAAAAGCTGAAACTAGATAGACGCATATAAACGGGTACTCATAAGGAATTTTTACCTGTTTTCAAACACATCAGTACCTTAATGTGGAACTTGCTCGACACCTCAGACTTCTTTCTCTAACCATACGCCTTACTTCATCCAATTCAAACTGAATTAACTCTTCGCCCATTATTAAAAACTGGACAAATAATGAGTATTATTCCGAATTATTTATACATTAACTTTTTAAGATGGGAAAACGATTAATTTTCACTCAGTGCATTACATTTATAATGTTAAAACTAAAAATGATTTGAGACGTTAAATTTAAAATAAATGTATTAAAATAATTTTTCCAATTTTTTATATAATATAAAAATACGCACACGGAAAAAACGCACACGGGTTAATACGCACACGGAAAAAAGCGTACATGAAAAAATACACACACGGAAAAAAGTGTACTTACACTATATCTCAAATCAGTTTGAAATAAATCGTGAGAAACTATCACACAGTAAAATTTAATTGTTTGGCCGCTTTAATATATTGCGTTCTCATTTGTAAGGTCAAACCAGATCTGGTTATTTTGGTTACTTTTATAGTGGAGTACTGACTTTTAAATATAAATTTGTCATTTGTCATATTCCTTACGCTGCAAAACCTACTTAAAATTTGTTGGTTATGATCATTATAACTAAGATATCATTTATCTTTATGACATATGTCAAATAGAATGATATTTTAAGAAAGTAAAATTTTTTACCATGTTTTAATACCAACATGAAATACAATTTCAAAGGTGCAAACTATTGAATGTATCAATTTGTAATTTTTACCAAAATATTTTAAATATTTCGAACCAATTTTAAATTTACACAAATAAGTTGTCACCTAGTGGCGCTGAAATAAATGGCCAAACTCGGCCGGTAATTTTTTGAAGTGATTTTGCAAAGACGACTACATCTTCCACATAGACCAACAGTAGACCAACAGGGAAGCGTGTGCTGGTTTGTTGTGATACAGCATCCAAGATCCATTTTTCAACTTTCAAGCATTTTTTTTCCCTTACCGCCTAAGTAACTGCTTTATTTTTTCTTTTTCCAAAACTCTTTAAAAGGATGTGTTCAAACTATTGAATATATAAAAGAAAATTCAGAAGCTAATTCCCAAAAGCGCCTACGCACACTGTTCCAGAAATGGAAAAGGCATTGGCAACGTTATATATCTAGAATAATTTATGCGACGCTAGATCTTGTAATATTTAATCAAATCTCGCATATTACTATGGCAATTATAATCATTACAAATGATAATAAGTGACAGAAACTGTTGTTGTGGTAACTAGACATCAAATAAGGACTCTTAGTATTAATCACCTTATAGAACATACTATCTATTTTGTTAAATAATCGAACAATAAGTAGGAAATAAAGTATATATTTGTTGTGTATATTTGTCATTTTATCTCTTTATTCGAAAAGTCTAAATTTATATGGTTCTATCGCAAGAGTTTTACATACGCTGCGACATATCTAACTTGAATTTGATTTAGTAGAATAAGGTGCATAGCGATTATCGATCGGTTCTCCGAATATCTTTACATCTGCTTATTATCTGCCTTCGTATTATTCTTCTTATCTGAATATCAATTGAAACATTATTAATTTCAGTATTTTAGAATAAGCTATTTTGATATATTTGTTCTAAGAAGGGACTGAGAAAGAAAAAAAAATGATGTGAAATGTAAATTTTCACACATTTCAAGGTTTCGTAGGTATTTAGTAAGTGAATGATGATTATTTGGGATGCCAAAACAAATTTTATGTTAAAATATTTTTTTTGTTAATTTTAATTCGAATGCCTAATACCATTATTTAGGTTTCTAAATATGTGCAGTATTTTTTTTTAAATATATATATAGCAACGATTTTGAAAATTGCGCCTATTGGCTACCATTGGTTGTTTTAAGTCATAACCCCACCCCTCTGATTTCGTTTACTCAATTTCAACAATTTCCACTGGTTATTAAATTTACGCTTTTAAAAATGAAATGCAACATTTGCCCAAATATAACTAGAATTTTGAAAAAATAATTTAAACAAAATAAAAATGCAAAAAAAAAAAAATGCCTGGAGAGCGGATCGAACTTTAGTTTCCAAATTAGAACTCGAGCATGCTAGCCATTATACTATCAAACCATACTGGTTCAGTGTCTTACGGAGTCAAGCAAAAAACACAAAAAATGCGTTATTTTCCGAAAACATAATCTGATCAAAAATTCCTGTTGTACTCTTCCGGTTCACACAAATGTACATTACTTAGAATTTTTTCAGATTTAAATCATCTGGGCTACAGGTGTGAAACAAAAAATTTTTTTGCACAATTTTGGGTAAAATCGCGGCGAAATAATTTATTTTGCTAAAATAAAAGTTAGATCGTTAATCCACAAGGGCTTTCATTTGATAGCCTACTCAGAATTAAATATATATATATATATATATATATTTTTTTCGATGAGAAGATATTTGTTTATATTTTTAGAGTGATATGTTTTTTAGATGTTTTAGTATTTTTTCTATGTGCGGGTCAAAGAGTTGTATAAGCATGCCAAATTTCAACTTTCTAGATTTAACCGTTTGGCTACAATTTTTACCGAACCGAGAGGCAGACAGACAGTGAGACAGACAGACAGACAGACAGACAGACAGACAGACAAACAGATAGACAGACAGACAGACAGACGAAAAAATGACGGTATAAGGGTTTTTTCGTTTCCGTTTAGAAAGAAAACGGAAAATATTGTTTCAGTTCTCACCTATTATATTCCTTTAAAACCGTTTTAACTAATATAAAAACCGGTATTGATATATAATAATGCTCGTTCATAAAAAAAAAAAAAATACTCGGAGCAGACTATTAAAAATTAAGGTATGTCCGTTTCTATTTAAAATTTTGGTTGCTTGATATTTATTTACATTTTGTAATTTGAGTGCAAAATAAAACAAACGGAAATATTGGGTCCATCTGTATAGTACAGCTAATCTGCATCGAAGTATAGTCAACAGTAGTACTACTGGTGAATAAATGATTGAAGATCCAGTAAAATTTCAGTTATTATAGAATGTCTCGGGACCAGTGGCGCAGCCAAGGCCCCCCCCCTTGGCTGCGCCACTGCGGGCGATGGGCCTGGGCCCCTCCCAGGACCAGCAAATTACACGCCTTTCCTCGGAGAGTTGAAGATAAAATTTGTTAATCACAACAGTAGTTAATCACTTTCCAAATATGCTCCAACGAATTATATGAAGGGGAGCGTTGATCCTTTTTCTCCTTGACACATCGACTAAAACATTCGCCCAGTCAAATGATAACACTGTTTTAAACAACTAATTACTCGATTCAGATAACATAAAGTGGAAATCTGACGGTATAATTTTCAGAATGTAATTTTAAAATGACACCTCAAACGTGAAATAGAGTAGAAATAGTAGAAATATAATAAAGAGAGTAGTTTTGGAGATAATAGCGCTCTTAAAATCGGTATTTGGTTTTATTTTGTAGATAAATATGAATATTAATATCTTCTTAAGTATTTTTGAAATTAAAATGTTTTACACACAAAAAGGACCGATATAAGTTGTACTGAACTACAGTGGCGTATTCAAAGGGGAACCTTGAAGGTCCAATGAAATGAAAACTTAACTTTATGATAATCGTACAGCAAAATAACTTATGTATTTTACAACAATAATAAGCTATATTTTATTATGATTAGTGTTGAAATTAACAGAAAATGCATATTTACATGTTATTTTTAGGTTTTCATAGGTATAATCAAGAAATCCTTATTCCATCACATGAGTCTGTTCGTTCGGTACAAATTGTGGCCAAGCGGCTGATTTAGAGAACTGAACATAAGTAAGAGAAATATTCAGACTTTGGACAAAAATATATCCCGCGAAAAATATAAATAAATATGTATTTATCGAACAAAAAATCAAGTGAAAATTTTTGATACATGGATTAACAATTAAATTTTTTTATCAACAAATAATGGAATTATTTATTGATATAAACATCAATATCCAACAGCAGGGGTGTCGAACTGATTTGCGTCGCAGTCTATTTTACTTACAAAATGATAAGCAGTGACGGAACTTTAAATATCCCTAAGAGTTTCTTGACATTTTTTTATAAACAGAAAAGGGGAAGAGAGTATATTTTACATTTTTAAATATATTTTTCCCCTAAATAAGCTCAAGTGATTTTGATTACCGCTTCAGGGGCCACAAAAAATGAGGTTGAGGGCCGTATACGGCCCGCGTGCCCTCGATATTTGATTCGGCCCTCCCCAAGACAAAATCTTGGCTGCGCCACTGCTCGGGACACATAATGTACTTTTGGACAGAGTGGGTCCTTCTATTAAAAAATCTGACACCAAATTTCGGGACGCTATTACACCAGAGGCTAAATTAACTATAACATTACGGTGATTTACACGATGATGTGTATTCGCCGACTGATAATGTGTTGTGTGAAATTCGAGCATGCAGTGTCATATACAATTTGTTTGCTTGGTGTCTGCTTGGTGTGCAAGTCGTCATAAAAGTATGTGTGCTCGGAAATGAAGGGACATGTCTGCGACATGTCGTCGACGTGTCGTAAACAAATGTCGTATAAGTTTGCAACCCGCCTAAATCGTTTGTACCTGCTATTTGACCGCTAAGGAAGGACAAGGACGTGAGTTCAATTCCTGCTTATGGCAAATAATCTGTATAAAAATATTTATATAAAACACAGGTTCTGCTTAGCCGTTCGCAACCGGCTATAAACTAAAGGTGCCTTTCTATGTACGCTAAAAAATGGACATAATACTGACCATGTTACTCTTGAATGTACATTGATTAAAACCGGTTAAAACCTGTATTAAACATTACCAATTACGTTTTCGTTCTTGAATAAAAAACAAAATGTCTTTCCTGTTTTCGTTTCCGTTCTTTAAAAAAATACGATTAACATAGTTGTTTAGTTTTAGTTTGCCTTCCGTTCTGTCTCTGGTTCTAAGATCAGTGTAAATATGATCAAAGCTTAGATTTAAGTTGTTCTATTTGTCGTTTTTGTTCCCACATTTTTTCTTTTGTTTATGTTTCATACGAATTCTAATCCAGATGTTTTGTGGAAATCTTTGCTGAAAAAAAATCTTAACACATATGGGTTGTGAGGGGAGGGTTTACGAGATAGCCTGCACGTTTTTCAGATTTAACATTGTGATTCCTAACAGTGGGGTGGTGGAATAGTTGAAGAACGTGTGTATTGTACAAAACCAAGAGACTTGAATGATCTCTCAGAGAGAATTACAGATGTCATCTAATCAATACTATTAGACAGAGGCGGATTCGCAAACTCCAACAAATCCACAATACATAAATCTGTTGTTTCCTTTCCTAAACTAACTCTTAATCACAATATATGTGATAAGAGAATTTCAAATGTTTTAGAATCTTATATAAGATGTTCATTATTTAAATTACAGTAAAACGACGATTATACTGGGCTTGATTATGGGATCGGATTAACCAAGATTTTATTTCTAAAAATTACATATTTTAAAACATCGTCTGGTGAAAAATAAAATAAAAGAAAAGATATTAGGCGTTTTTCTTTTACCACTTTACTGAAGAAATCTAAGCTAAGGTAAGTTAATCTAAGTTGTAAGAGCGTTCCATTTATAAGACTCTGGATAAGATAAACTAAGTTTTTTCCTCCCCCCTTTCCCTTGCTAAGACATTTGACTAACTTCTTAGCTTAGCCAAGCATTTTAACTTGTAAAAGGAATGCAGCTAATGTGACGAAGAAATAATAAAAAATGGCACACTTACTATTAACGGAGATATAAGATAAGAATAATATAAGAAAACACAAATTTTTTGAGGTTTTTACAAAATTTACTTTCAAAATTATTAGAAAAATACATCTGAAAATTACAAAAAAAAAGCAAGCAAGAATGTAAGAAATCATGTTGAAATCTAATTTCCTTTGCAATTTTGTTGGCCATGTGATGATTTATAAAAGTTGGTAATTTTCCGTGTGAGCATTTTTAGTGTGAGCAATTGTCGTTAGAGCATTTATCACTGCGCGTTATTTTCGGTATGGGGAATTTTATATGTGAGCATAATTCCGTGTGAGGGTTTTTCGTGTGAGCAATTATGACTGTGTGCACTTTTCTGTGGACATTTTCCGCGTAAGCATTCTTCTTGTGAAGATATGCTACCGAACCGTAAGATTCATGTCTTCACGATACTCACTTAATTATTACGCGACATTAATTTTGTAATAAAGAAAAGATTGAAAGAAAAAGCATTTTATAATTTCGCAGAATACCTATTGGAATTGAGATTTCACATCTATTGGTTCTAATAGGTAAAGGTTTAGTTAATCTTATGATAAATGTATGCTTGTATGACTCCTTCGATTTAGTATGTATTTGTATATTTTGACTTATGTAAAAAATGTATACTTTTTATTAACATTAATAAATTATTATTATTACATCAAAATCTCTATAAGATAATTTTTTCAGAATAAAGAATTAATTATTTTGTTCCACTACGGTTCTTAATAGCAACAAATACCTAACGTCACTTATAGATAATAGAGAATTATCCATGTCCTACTACCACAACTGGTTTCTGGCAAATAAGTTATCTTTGAACACGAACAAAACTCAACTTATGGTCTTCTCTACTAGAAATCTACAGAACACCAACAATTCAGTCTCGGTATCCTTTCTAGGTTTAGAAATAGACAGCAAGCTGACTTGGGATCAGCATGCTAACAAAATAGCCAAGAAACTTTACTGCCTAAATAACTTAAAATGGTGTGCGTCTAAGACAGTTCTAAAAACCTACTAATTTGCCTCTATTCAAGCTCAATAGGGGATACGCATAAAATTTATATTTCCTTAAAACTACATTTTTTTGATATTTTAATGTTAGTTATGTCACCTAACACAACAAAAATCACATTTTAATTAATATTATAGCCAAATTTTTTAATTAAAATATTGTAAATTTGAAATAAGCCGACCACGCCGCGAAGGTTGCCGAGTAGATACGACTGAGACTGTAAGAGTTTGACGTCACAGATACAGACAAAACATAATGTTTACGTGTTTATATTGTATTGTTTGAGAGTTTTGTATTTGTTTTTAAACAATTTTTCACGCATTTATTATTAAAATAATTTATAAAATATATGTACACACATTAAAATGGTCTTCACAAACATAAAGTTTACTTTTTTCTGAAATATCGGTTTTATTTCGCCTCATAGCTTTTCTGTTGTTTTTCGTCATCAGGTAATGATATAAATTATTTTTTTGGATTTCTAATTGAACTATTTGTGCACATTGGTACTAAACAATATTTTCGACTATGTTTCGAAGCTGGATCTTCCATATTTTATATATTTTAATATAAAATTTAATTCGGTCAACATGTATAAATTGTTTTTATAGAATTAAACTTTATTTTAATTAAAATCACTCTAACTTTACATAACCTATAAAAGTTATACAAACAAATAAGTTCACAACAGACTATGTACGCTGGCTAGACTAGTAGTGTCATGTGTCAGTTAGAAGGGTATGACGTCACACGTCGTTTTCACGCGCTACATACATTTATGATTTTTTTAAGCCTTCAAATTAAAAAAAAAAAAATTAAAAACTGTGTTTTATGTTTATATGCAACAAGAGGAATATAATAAAAAAAATTAAAAAATCATGCCTATCCCCTATTGACTTATGCCATTCTAATCTGGGATCATTCCAGCCCTGTGGGACGGCTATTTTCTCTACAACGTCGAGCTGTCAGGATTATGGGGAATATTCAATACCGGTGCGACTACAAGAAAGCATTTGAGGAGTTGGGTTTATTAACGTTACCTTCCCTGTATATTCACCATTGCATCCTCTACGTTCATAAAAACCAAACCAAATTCCTAGTCCAAAGTTCAGTCCATAGACACGACACTAGAAATAAAAACGAGATACGTCCAAACTTCACAAGACTTGAAATGTACCAATTTCTTCGCGATTAAATTCTACAATCTGCTTCTCCCAGCCATCAAAAGGCTCAACATTTCAAAATCTGCTAAACGATTTTAATGAATTAAAGGAGGTTTTATGATCATTCAGTTTGTCCAGCTAAAAATCATGTACCTATGTATGACATTTGTAAAAATACTGCACATTTATAACTTATAGTATATAAAATATTATAATATGCATCTTGTAGTGTATGCGCAAGCGTAGCAAAACGCATATGGACATGTATATTCTTTTAATTGTAAGTTAGTCAGTATTCAATAAACTTCTATTAAGGACGTGTGAATTATTATTTATACCACTCAAACACCACACATCTTGTCACGTCCACTACATATTTTGTAAAAGTAATGTTATGAACGAATTGACGATTGTAAAAAATGTAACATTTTTAGAACACAATAAACATTATTATTATTATTATTATTATTATTATCACTGTAGGAAGTACGGAAATGCCAGCTAGTATTTTGTATAAAATACTCCTAGTTTTTAATTTTAAATAAGTTTGTCAGTTTTGGGAAAGTCAAGATTTTTAGATGATCTGAATTTCTGGCATTAGAATATTCTTTTACTTTTACTTTATTATTGCCACATTTTCCCTTTACTAAAACCGGGAAATTCAGTCGCACAAGTCGAAACCAAGTAGCGATTGTGCTTCAATAGTTGTCTTGAATGTCTTGTGCTACAGCAGCACATATAGTAGAGTGTATATTATGTAGATATGTTTTGTTTATAGCGGTGTTCATTTTTGTGTTCAAGTTTGTGATATATCAATGTTCTTGTCTGATATCGTTGGATGTGTTTGTTTGTCGAACATTTTGAGACTGTTTTTTCTCTTTTTACAAATTTGTATCCGAGTTGTCGTTTGAAAAAATACAATACAAGCTGCAACCTCATCGCTTTTAAAATGAACGTTTTATCGCTTTTACAACACACGCAGGAACCTATGTACAACAAATGAAAATTTGCATTTGTAAATTTGCGAATTTAATTTTACATCAATTTAAATTTTAGAACATTTTGTTCAGGTAATGGATATTTGTCACGTTTTAAATAGTGGATAAATAAAATATAAAACAACTTTGAAAGAAATTAAAAACGTTAGTTGTTCTCTTTAGTGATATGATTTTATTCGTAACTAGCTTGAGTACCCGTACTTCGTTCGGTTTTTGTAAGTTACAATTTTGCTGCAACGTAAATGATAAGTGCGATATTTCAGTTTCTAATAGAACAAAATAATAGTTTCTTTATTCTAAACTGCTCTTTTGTATATATTAGTGATATTAAGTAAATAATAACTAGTTACTTGGTACTTGGTTAATAGGTAGCTCTCCCATAATATATATCTTAAAAACTGCATTGAACAGAGAGGAATAGTTTATTTTCCCATATTTATTTCTGCTGTTAAGTAAATGATAAATAAGATATTTCAACCTTACAAGTTACACTCCCCTTGCCTCCTAAATAATTTTCTTATTTAAAACTGCATTAAAGAGAAAAAAAATGTTTCCTCATATAAATTTTTTATTATAATGTATCTCAGAATCAAGTAAAATATTACAGCTTGTTGTTCATAAAAGAAATATCACCCCACATAAAGAAATTATTAGAAGACAGTTTCATAAAAATTGCTGATAAAAGTGTATTTACTACTAAACCATTATTCTCTAATTTAAAAGAAAAAACATCAATTTTTGAAAAACGCAATACTGTGTACCAACTAAATTGTCTCACCTGCAATAAAGAATAATAGGACAATCATCTCAAATGCTTAAAAATCGTATAAGAGGACATAAGTCTGACGCGAGATGTAAACTAGAGATGGGAATTTCGGCTCAGTTTGCGGAACCGGATCAGTGGAGGTCGTTCAGTTTGTTGAGCCGGTTCATTGATCCGGCTCAGTGATCCGGTTAAGTAAACATGTTTCCGAGACACAGGTCGGTCGTTAGTTCGTAGGTAGAACGTCGCTTAGAGCCAGCTCTTGTTTAGAGCCGGTTCTTGCAATATATGAACTGTAAACATGATCCCGAGACACAGGTCGGTCGATCGTTCGGTCGTAGGTAGAACGTCGCTTAGAGCCGGCTCTTACTTAGAGCCGGTTCTTGCAATATATGAACTGTAAACATGATCCCGAGACACAGGTCGGTCGGTCGTTCGGTCGTAGGTAGAACGTCGCTTAAAGCCGGCTCTTGCTTAGAGCCGGTTCTTGCGATATATGAACTGTAAACATGATTATATTATCTATAAGTGACAGTTCAGTCAGTTGTCGGTCGTTCGCTCTTAGGTAGAACGTCGCTTAGCCCCGGCTCTTATCTAACATTTTTGAAACAAACAGTTCACTTTATGTAGCTACTGTATTTTAAACCAGATGTTTATGGTGATGTTTATTGCCCTTATAAATCGGACATCTGGGATTTGGGCAATATTTTTAATATTTTTATATAGTATGGTTGTAAGAAAATACAGACTAAGCCTATTAATTTCAAATAAACTGCCCTGCAAATTGATGACAAAATACACTTTTTGATAATACCCCAGCAAACATTTTTATACGGGCCAGTACTGGTAAAGCACATACTCCCCGGCATTGAAAGGAATGGGCCAGTGCTGGCATTTCGTACTGGGCCAGTACCCCGGTGTCCCGTGGCCCTTAGCTGGCCCATTGATGTATCAGTTGCTGGCCCAGCAACGGTAAAGTGCATTGAAAGTAATGGGTCAGTGCTGACATTTCGCACTGGGCCAGTGCTGGCATTTCGCACTGGGCCAGTGCTGGCATTTTGCAAAATAAATACTCTTTTGGCCATTTTCACCATCGTTGAATACATTTATTTAACAAATAAAGTTGACAATATCGCATCGGTTTTAAACTATTAATGAAGAAATTAACATTGCTGTCAATAGAATGATGTTATATTGTTAACTTAAGTTGTTAAATAAATTTATTCAACGATGGTAAAACTGGCCGATTGTAAATTGTATTAACAGTTATAATTTATTGTTTTTTTTATAAATATTAAATAAATATAATTTCAGGAATAACAGGAATTAGTTTATTTAATTTATTAATTTAATGAAGAATTTTAAGAAAATGGTTATCTGCCATTTCGGCCAAACCAATTGCATCCTAAAGATAAGGGGTGACTAATAACTTTCGCCAATATTCGTCTTGTATTATCTACCACATCTTTCCCCCCTGACTTTGAGAGTGCCAACCTAAAGAAATACTTGTTAAAATAAATTCAATAATCAAATTTTATAAGCATTAATGCTATAAGCTGTTCACTTTTGTAAGAACAAACTAGATCTGGTTATTTTGGTGATTTTTATAGTGTATTACTGACTTTTAGAAACTTGGTTATATTGTAAAAAAAGCTTTACAGTTTTGGATTAAGTTTGTATTATTTTAGGTTGGTATTATATTTACAAAATATTTAAGATGTCACTATTCAAAATGAAATATGACAAATTATGTTTTTTAAATGACATATTTATAATCTTGTAACAGATTTATTAATAATTGAAAATTTTATTACATGAAAAAAACTATGATTGAACTAAACTAAAAATTAAACAATTTAACATGAAATAGTTTGTGTAAACTACGTCCTTAAATCTAACAAAACACACACAAATCACAATAAAAAACTGTATACTGTTCACAAAACAATAACTATTCAAATAGGCATCTTGACAAACTGTGCACCAACACGTATCAACTTGTACTGGCCCTCGAGGGGGTACTGGCCGTTAGGGCGTTTTATGACTAAGAACAATCAGACTTTTCAAATTATTACATTCAAAAAAAGTTTAGTTTTAAGTAAAAAGTATAAAAATGTTTGTTTGGATTAATACAAATAAGGAGTGCTTATAAAATGCTGGTAAAGTACTTCGTATAGGCGGAATGCGAAATACAAATGTGAAGTACATTATTAATACTGGCGTTGCACTTACTTTTGGTGCCAGCAGTAAACGCAGTTTGCCGGCATTCGGCCGTTAGTTAAATGTTTGCTGGGACATTACAAGCCGAGTTCTCGCGAAGTTCAACATGACATCGATCCAGATCCGGATCACTCCGGTCACTGCTCACAATCGCCCGACCAATCGTATCCTTGAAACTTGAAACTATACAGTGAGCCGTGAGTCGACTCATTTCAATTTGGTGAACCGTGTCACTTCGGTCAGTGTACTGAGCCGGCTCAGTGAGCCGGTTCGTTCATGGACGACCCATCTCTAATGTAAACCCAATGCTTGTAAACTCGCGGAACACGTACACAAATTAAAACATGAAATTGATTATCAGAATCCTAAAATCTTAGCAATTGAAAACAGTACCTTTAAACGTAATTTCATAGAAATGTGCAATATAGTCCATAACAAAAACAATATAAATAATAAGTCAGATATTAACAATTTGAGTATAATTTATAGTAACCTTATAACCAAACAACATATTTAAATTTGAATTAAAAAGGTTTGGGCGGGATTGAAGTGAATTCTCTCTTCTTGATTGCTTTTTTAAACTTGACTTTGGGCGTTAATTTAGTTATTAATTTGATAGTATTTTATATTTTTTAACAAGAAAAGAAGAATCAAATTCTTTCCGGTTAACTTCTTAGTTTCAACAGTAGGTTCATGTGACCATGTGCGTTATCTCACAACTAAGTTAAAATATTAATTATATTCACATTATAACATGTCAAGAGTTTTAAATAGAAATAACTATCAGTTTTGATTAAGTATAAATAGAACATAACCAACTGTTATAAAACAAATGTCCGACGCGAAATTGAAAACAAAAATCGATAGAAAATCGATGTACAACCACCTTTGTATGACACTTAAATAAGTAAGTAAAATTATTCAAAAATATTTAAATATTCACATTGTTAATTTTCTAATAAACAATCATTAATGTCAAGAATCAGATCAGAAGATCAGTCCAAGAGTGCATATCCCAATATATTCTATATTTTATTTATATATATATATATATATATATATATATATATATATATATATATAGATATAGCCACAGCTTTGAATGACACCAAGGCTTAGCATATTCAAGTTTCTATTCAAGATGCTCCATTTACTGACGTTAGGCAAATGATTTTACGAAATTATCAATCATTGTGATTGTTAGGCGCATTTTCAATTCCTGAAGCAGACACTTCACCTATTGTCACAGCCCTGGCTCTGATTTTACTGTAGTAAACATACGCCTAGCGCATTATTACTATTTCCTTTCACGTTCACAATCGCTACTTTCGCAGGATCGTTCTTTTTGTCAGCAAGTGTGCTGTTATGTGCCAGAAACTTCAAGGTGTTTTGTGCAAACATACTTTTCTCCCAGTTTTACGTTTGTCCTGGCCGTAATTCAACTCTCAAATATGCAGTTACGCAATTATCAAATCCTATTTTAACCTAAATTCAGATCATTTTAGATATGTTATATGTGTATTTTTTAACATCTGTAACGTATTTTTTTTATAGGCCATTCAGACATCCAAATTCAGCTCAAATTATTTTTTAAATACTTTTAATATTTTTAAAACAAACAGCAGCGTTCAGATATGTCCGATTGAACAGTTAAGTTAGTGTAAATTAACCAGAAATTAAAATGTTTAACCTCAATTTTCGTAACACATTATTCAAACCGTGGTTTTGAAAAATAGTTCACAGTCATTATCTAAGTCTATTTGTAGTTTTTAAAATTATAGCCAAAGTTGTAAATGCAACAATTCCAAAAGTCACAAAATATTCAAAACATAACTGTCAAAATTAACATTTTCTTCTAGGTTTGTGATTGGTCCAAATTAGTAGTTTTAGCTAAAATATATACGATAATACTAAAATCGTTAAAATTAAAAATATTAAAACCGAGTACATTAAAACCACATACTAATTTGTTACACAGAGCACTTCTGTAGTTTTCCAAGGCACATATAAGTTAATTAATTTAATACTAAAAAAATTAAAACCGATTAAAGCTTAATTTGGAAGTCTGAATAAGTCTTTACAGTCTAATGTAAATTATTGCCTCCTTCGTCGTCGGATGCCACTTTTTCAAAGTACTTCCTGTTTCAGACACGCACACATAAAATTAGTCTGGGGAGGAAGGGGGTCTATTTCGAAAAAATATCCGTAAAATAATACAAATTTTCTACTAATTTTTGACGGAGAGGTGTGGGCTTATATATTAATTTAATTTTGAATATAATTTTAATTAATAAACAAGGGCGATTTTTATAATCAGTTGCTTAGTTTTTATTAAACGTATCAATATATGATTTTTTCGTTTGGGAGGGGATCGGGACCCGAGGACCACCCCCTTGTGTGCGTCAGTCCTGTTTGCATATTTTGTTGTATACAGATTATATACCACCTAACATCCTAACATTCCCCAGGTGACTATCCAGAACAATGTACCCAGGCTAAGCTCACGAGCAGGGTTTCTAGTATGCCGTCTAGGCTTCAAGAGCCTGGTCTTGCTAAAGCGTCTGAAATTGAGGTTGGGTGAACCTTTAGGGGTGTCCTGAATGAAACAACAATTGAATTTACATATTTATTTAACAAAATATAAATAAACGTTCCAAAAGTGTATAACTAAACATATTAATAATCTAAAACAACAATACAAAGTTGAGCACTAGGATTGTGGTTAGGGATTTTGAAAGGACGACGAGCGTCGTTGTGGGCGGCGAGCGTCCAACATGGTGATGGGCGTCGCGGCGATAATATACAATGGACGGCGAGCGTCGTGGTTGGGTCCGTGGTGGACGTTTGTGGACGAACAGTGTCCTTTGGTGGCAGCGCCAGCAGGCTTATGGCGGCAGCGCCGGAGCAGACGTTGTGGTGACAGCGCCCAGAAGGCTCTATGGCGAGCAACACCAGAGCAGGCGTTGTGGTCCGTCGCGCCGACATCTTGGCGTAGATTCGTTGACTAAAAATACGATGAGCTGATCCTGTGCAGTCCTTCGTTCCAATGCTCATCCAGAGCTTTTTTGACAATAGTATGGCAAGTTCCTAATGATAAACCAGTCTCCTGCGACAGTGTACGTGGTGATGTAGTGGATTGCTGGTTAACGCGTTTACGAACATCATCAACTGTATTTTGAGTACGAACTCTTGGTCTTCCAGTTCTATCCCTATGAGTAATGCTCCCTGTATCTTGGAATAAATCAATATGTTTTTCGAGCTCAAGATTGCTCATTTGTGATATAAATTTTCACCATATCTTCTTCTCCAGTGGCCATATTCTTACACCACCTAATATTTTGCTTGAGATCTTACTTTCAAAGCCTTGAGTGCTTTTGTCAACTTAAAATCGAACATATTTCACATCAGCTCCAAATCTATTGTCTGTTGTAATTTTTGGTAGAATTGTGGTTCTTATTTGATTTATGCTGGTTGCTAAAGAACGAGTTAAACATTTTAAGTCGAGTTGTCCCTAACCTAAGTTAAAATTATATGTTTTAATATGCTGTTTTGACTCGAGTTACGCATAACTCAAATTAAAACACTTAACTCGTTCTTTAGGAACCGGCCATTATTCATATTATTGTTAAATTTCAGCCGTAACTAATTATTATAATATGCTTTTGATATAAATTATGTAGTATTATGTTGAACAAAATGTGGAAAGGGTTTAGGTTACAAGTTAACAGCTTAGTTAAGCGCTATTAATTAAAGTTTACAATGTTACAGTATTCAATGTTACACTAACAGGGTAACACTATCAACAATATTATATAACTAAGGGTCATTTCGAACACACTACTCCATAATATTCATTTCATTAAATTTAATATAGACCAAGAGCGATGGAAGCACCTCAAAATGTAATGTAACTGACTCGTAGCTATTTCCCAGTTTCGAAGTCTAAAAACGTAAATTTTAAACTCTGTGAAAGTAGATATAGTAGTGATTTTTTAGTTTAAATTATTTGAGGTGATCCTCTATCCTTACTCTTCCCCTGTGTGTTTCCGGCCATTTTCCTCAATGCAATAATAATAATAATAATAATAATAACAATAATAAGGAAACGAGAGGAGATAGACATGTTCTAAAGTTGTCCACCAAACGCACGTTTCTTAAGTCTGCTGGTTTGAGATCGTAAAAGGAAGGTTTTGTGTTTGCGTGTTGGAATAGTGTTATAAATATTTTGGCGTACAGGGTCAACATATTCCAAATGGCGGAGTACGCCACCATCCTGAAACCATTATACACATTTTGTCTGCTTGTCCATCTCTTGCAACGTTGAGCTACGTGTCTCGATATAATAGGTGCTTTCCAGATAGGTGTGAAATACTCTGAACTACTCCGAAGTGTTCTACTCCAAACACTCTGAAAATTTTTGCATGTGGAACACTTTAGTTGAGTATTTAGTGGAAAGAGGCGCTGCTATCTTACGAATTAACAAATGTCAAAGAAAAACTATCCTAAATGTACAAATTATTTTAAATTTTACAAATTTATGATAAGAAAAATGGATTTTATTTAGTATTAAAAAAATACACAATTATAAATGCGTGATAAATCTTTAACAAGTTTGAATTCCATCAGCTGTTTACCCCCAATTCAAAGGAACTCCAAGTTCTAAAATAAAGGTAGGAACTTCAGGGGACGGGGGAAGGAAATTCTGGTGTAGTAGAGAGTGTGAAGTACTTTTGCTTCGAACAACTAGCGAACTGTTCAGAGCAACTCCGAGTTACTCTTTACAGCAACCTGGAAAGCGACTAATGCTGCTCTCCGCGTGCTCTACTAGCATTTTAGACATGCCTTTGGTACTGACCAAATACCGGTTTTACCATACGTCCCTTCTGACATAGAATCGGTGGTGGAAAATTCCAATTGCCGGATTTATTTATTGGAATTACTCCTACCCCACCTCGAGGTTACTGACAGCCACTTATCGTCTTACGTATTTAACTTCTCATTTTAAATATGGCTGGGTGTTATATAATTCTTTTATTACTTTACTATTTTGGAAAAATATTATTTCTATGATCTCTTTTGATTAGGAACAGTGAAAACAAAATAATTTTTCGCTTAATATATACATTTTCATTCAGGAATGGGATTCCGTAATTTTTACGGTGATCGGTTTTTTGAAAATATTATGTTTATTTCTTTTTTGACGTGCCATTTTAGGAACTCCCTTTGATCTGGGCCTCGGGCCTGTGCCCCTGCCTAGATACGGCTTTGCATACAGCATTAACTGTAGAATGTACATAGACGATCGAGTAAATGTTTTAAGTTTAATGAACAGCTATTTTACAGGGAGTATTCGATTTAACTCTAGGTAATACTCGTATAACTTTTTTCAGTAGTACAAAAATTCTTATCGACTCTACGGAAGTATCCCATAAAATTATACCATACATCCGATTTCGTTTGTTGGATGGTGTATTAATCCTCGCGCTTATCAAGTGAACTCTAAGAAATGCTAGAATCATTTAGTTACTATTGCAAAGAATGTGGATTGAACATACATAAAAATAAAACAACGTTAATGACCATTGGAGAAAAAGATAAAATCCTTTTGGGAGAACAGGAGCTCAACTATATAGGAAACACGGTGTATCTGGGACAGATTGTTTCATTTCACAACCGGCAAGAGCTTGACAAAATGATCACCAAAGTAGGAAAAAATTAAGGACACTACAGCTACGATCAAATATAACTTGTTCCACAATCTTTGATTATCTAAAGAAGGTCACTCAAGGTCATATGACTGAAATAGTAATTAACGTACTGATGTGTTTCTCTCTCACTCACTTTGGCTAAATAGTAAGAGAGATACAAATGAAGTTTGTCAATCAATTTTATTTATTGATCAGATATAGCTACGACAAACGTACTTATATATACAAACGTGTACCGTAGGTTATCCCACCTCGGGGTTTGTCTGAGATTAACAAGGTTTTCTAGTGTCATTCGTACTGAACCAGTGGCGTCTAAAACTCTGTTTTGCAATTTATTTCATCGTGCAATTCATTGATCTATCCTTTATTTGTATTTTAAATAATTGTTTTCTTTTATTTAAAACAATAAGAGTGTAAAAGGCAAAATGTTAAGAAAACAGTCCCATGAATTGGTTTATAACCTATAAGAATATTTCCTACAAAAACAAAAAAACAGTGGACCTTTGTTAATTGTACATGCAGTTCAACGGGTAAATAAATATGAATTAATATTTATTATAATTAAGATAAGGCTCCCGAGTCATATACATATATTCACACAAAATTTGCATTATTTTCATGAATTTTTGGTAGAAACATCTTTTTAAATAATAATAAATTATATTAGATACGGAAATTGTTAGTTTTTACACAATTTTCATTATTTTTCAGTTTTATAACTTGAAATTTTAGGTTAGATTTCCCCATAAATCAGCGTAAATTTGACGTCTATCGCAGGTTCGGTTAGGTTAGTAGAATGCGAGCGGAGCGGAGCGAGCTATCTACTTTCAAGTTTAATGACAAAAAGTTATCTTAGGTTAGGAAAGTGTCAGCTTAGTAGAACCGAGTGGAGCGAGCTAATTAATTATTATTTAACGAACTAAATCAGTTCGATTTTGATAGGCGTGGCTAAAATCTTAGTTCGGAACATTCTAATATGACCTTGACTGGACTTCTTTAGATAAACAAAGTATACCTACATCATTCCCACCATAACTCAAAATATGGTCTTTTAGCAATAAACAAACTTTCAAACTTAAGATATTTTAAAAAGACAAAAAGGGTCATAAAGAATATCAATAAAATTAGACTTTTTAGGCCAGAAAACCAGTCTTCGACGTTATTTCATTTTCGAATTGGTTGAAATTGAAATAAGCAGTTCTTGTGACGCGATGATCAGATGGCAGATGAGCAAAGGAAGCTTCAGACTACCGCTGAATTATAAAAGACAGTGTCGTTGAAAAAGAACCAGGTTGGACGATGAAATAAAGATTCCATTTGTAATTAGAGTGTTCCAGAGACCTCAAATATAAGTTTTTCAAGGCCTTGAGGAATAGAGGCTTATCAAAAACACCTGGTATTTGTATATTATAAATATTTAATCTATGTTATGAACGTAAAGTGGGTTACTAATGTGTATTCTAATTCAATTTGATGAATCTTTGAGATTAAAGGTTTCTTTAGATTAAATTATCATAAGTTATGTCAGCACCAATGTAAAACCATCCTAGTTTATTTAAAATCATCGACAATTTTATAACACAAATAAAAGAAATACTATTTTAATGGTACAATACGTGAAATAAAGAAAATCTCAAAGGTAATTTCTACTATAACAAAAGTTCTTTTGGAGAACGTATAAGAAATTAAAAATGTAACACTTACGAAACCAAGAGGGGTTGAAGAATAGAGTTCTACTGTATTTAGTAAAGTTCAACTCGAGCTGTGACCTTTTTTGCTCATAACAAATTTACTTCTATTGAATTTTTTTATTCTATCCACAGAGGGCAGTATTCTATCCGTGTATTGTGAAGTTTTGAATACATCATGGCTAGGGTTAGCAAATTTGTTTTTCCGAACACATGTGACGGATTTCTCGAAACAGATTTTTTTTTTGAATTATCAATGTGTTTTTTATCAACTGATACAGATGTTTAAAATATGTTACGTATTCACTTGATGAAACGTGTCAATAATAATTCAATCATCTCTGATAATCTATTTACGAGGCATGATTTTTGGTTGATTTTCACCGCAATATCGAATGAAAATTCAAATAAAATTTATGAGTATTTTACTAGGCGGAATGTGTCATTATTTTCACATTTTGATTGATAACTGTGTTTTGTGATACAATATAGTATCGATTATCCGACCTTCGATTATTCTATACTCCTGATTATCCGATCATAGTAAAAATCTAGATAATACCGAACATGTTTCACTGCTACAAATTACGACAGTGTAAAGCCTACAATAGCATGTTTAATTCACAGTAATGTGTATGTATAAAACATACATTTAAAATTATATTCTATAAAAATTTAAGGTACATTTGAATGTGGAAATATAATTCTATTTAGTAAGCATATGTTCTAAAGCAATGGTGTTCAACCTTTTCCCATAGTGAGACCATATTTAATCTATATTGATAAAATTGGAAACTATATCTTCTTTTTATTTTTTCGGACTCATTTGGTTTCTACACGTTTCAGATGATTATAAGACAATATCCGCAAAAAATCAATTTTTGTTTGTCTGTCTGTCCGAGATTCACTTAAAAACGGCAGGACATACAGCCTTAACAGGTAACATCTAAATTTATGTAGGTACATTGTAACTTGTATATATTTGACATAATATTTTTAAAATATCATTGACACATTCTAAAAGACGTATGTCTAATCAGATAACCGAAAATGAAAACAGAGTTATGATAAATCTTGAAATACAAATAAATATAGGCTCAGATCTGTTACGTTTTGTTTACGTAAAAATAAACAACTAGGGCTTGGATCATTATTACACATGCGTTTGAAGTGAATGCTGTCTTTATCGTATTTTATTGAGTTCAAGTGAATATTTTTAAAGGAGTAAAATTGTATTGCTCCTTTCACAAAGACAGTCGCAGGTGTTTAAAAAAAAAGAGTGTTCAAAAAAATCCGGCAAATTAACAACAAAAGGTTCTAAGAGACTAATACTTATTAAAACAGACCAAAAACTGGAAGAAAACGTGCAACCACTTCCAGAGATGATCATTTTATAAAGAGAAGTGCTCTTAGTAAACGCTCAATATCGTCAAAAGAGCTGGCTGGTGATCTGTGAGAGCATAGAAAAGTTAAAGTTTCTTCTAGAACAATTAGAACACGTCTAGTGGAATCTAATTTTCATGGAAGAAGAGCTCGCCGAAAACAACTGTTGAATGAGCGACACAAAAAACTTCGCCTTGAGTAGGCCAAAAGACATTTAAATTGGACATCTGATAAATGAGCGAAAATTATTTGGTCTGATGAGTCCAATATAAAAGTAAGCATTGTAATGGTTTAATATACTTACGAATTCAACAGAAAAATAAATTTCTAAGCAATTATTGCACTAACAATATAAAATTTAATTTACTATAAATTTACGAAATTAAGGTTTGTTTTTTTCCTTTGTGGATCAGCTTTTAGGACAAGCTGGAGCCATCTTTGTATGACGTAGGCCGGATGAAGCTTTTCATCCTGACAGCATCATTCCTACGGTCAAATTTGTTGTGTGCGAGGGACGCATATTTCTGCTCGTTATATTACCATGCTAAATGAAGTTTTGGAACCATCAATATTAAAATTATTTGATGAAGACAATCTAGAATATGTTTTTCAACAAAATAATGCCCCCTGTCACAAATCCAAAGCAACAAATGAATGGTTTTCAAAAAAAAAAAAAAACAGATTTATCGCAAATTGAAAATTTATGATCGATTCTGATAAACAAAGTGTCTCTTTACAAATGCAAATCAAAAGAAGAATGGAAGAAAATTATTGTGGACGAATGGTTCAATTTATAATCCGATGTACGTAAAAAACGTCTAGACAGTATGCCTAAAAAGGTACATACGGTAATTAAAGCACGAGGAGGTACCACAAAATATTAATAATTTTGATTAAAGTCATTAAAAGCTGTATGTATTATTTTATTTACCATTTTTTCTGTAATAATCGTAAAATTCAATAAAACGTAGGGTGCTGCATACATTTGTCCAAGGCTGTATTGTCACGGGGTGGAAGATAAACATGGTAGTTTCTATAACAATTTATTTCGTGTCTGTCTTTACATCATAAATATATTCCATTTGACTGAGATATATTTCACAATTCGTAATATCAGCATCCTTGATGTACGTCTAAGCATGGCCTTGTGACAATATTTTCACGTAATTTGGTATGATTATAGAATAAGACCAGAATTCAATTATAGGCTACAAGGTATCTCAAAATTCTTATTCTAATAGCATGTTTCGGGGTTAAAACTGTTTTTTAAAAATCTTAAAATATCTCCCTTATTATTGCCTTAACAGAAAAATGTATATAATAAAAATTGTTTGTAATAAGAAAACAAATATTCAATGTATTTTTTCAATTAGATGAATATTTAGCGAGTTACGGTAAACCAATATTCAAAAATTCATTAGAATTGTATAGACAATTTTCAGTTAATATTTCTTTCATAATGATCTTAAATATCATATATGGTATATATTTTTTTTTTTAGTGTACCTGGTAGGTGGTTAAAGAAGGTAGCTGCCAAATATACACCATTTCTAGATGTGGATAACCTAAGCATAGGCAGTCTGATGTTGCCACCAGAGCGGACACTGTAATCATTTCTCGACGATACGGTTACATATTTGTCAGAATTTTCTGTAACATATACCAGATACATATGTATAAACAAACTATAAATTGTCATAATGTTACAATTCCTAAAGAGCTCTTGGCAATGGTACCTGTTAGGCATATTTTAGGCATGCTTAAATTCTTACAGCTAATTTTTAGTAAAGCAGAAAAATTCTGTTGACTGTCGAACTTATACCCCAATGAATGACGCCGTACGTTGCACGCGGATGTGCAATATGTCAAAAGATACAGAAGTTTGCAGCCTGATGAACACCCTTTTAAGGGCAGTGACCAAATAGTTGTGATCATGCCAGCTAAATTGACTGTCAATGTGAATCCTAAAAAATTTAATTGGCCCCCCAAACTGAATATTTATGTTAATATTGCAAATGAGAGAAAAAATAATTTGTTGGGTTTTGTTACTATTTAAGGAAAGTCGATTCCGTAGTCGAGACCGTTCTTCCTTAGCCAGTCAAATCCCTTGATTTTTCTCCCATACATGTATGGGATACATATAACCGGTAGCAGGGTGGACCAATTAGATGTTCCCCTGATGGTTCTACAGCGTCTCAAAAATGAGTTTAAGATTGGTTGGGGCACCATATCGCAGGAAGACATCCACAGCTTTATTCAAACAGTATATCTCACAGAGTAGGATGATTTCTATAGACCTTTCTAATCATCATGAAATTTGAATCATTTATTACTCTATATGTACTCAATTTATGACCAAAAAGATATTAAAATATATTCACTCTTACTTGATGTTTTTTCAGTGTCATGCAGTATATGCACGTATTTTGTAAGTCCAGTCATATAAGAATTAACATCATTCATTACAAATATTTCACTGGCACTACAATTTTGATCTAACCTGCTGATAACTCTAAATGCATTGTTGCAGAAGTTTATCACAAAATAACATTTTATTTCGAACTTGATGCAGAAAAGTGAAGTTAAAAGATACGAACTTCGAATTCCAAATCCTAACACCATGCGAACTGTTACAAAACTTGGTATTTATAATATAATTCGGAATGTCTTATTTGATAAATATTGTATTATCGAATTATAATGAAAAATGTTATTTTTTTCTTTTTTATTTCTTCACTTTGTTACTTTATTTCTTTTTATTGGCTTTTAATAAAAACTGCAATGACCTTCACTGGACTTTCTTGAACTTTTGTTGAATTATAGATTGTGGTTTAATCTAATGAAAAAAAAAAAGTAAAATAAAATTCTTAGTTCATTCTTAAAGTTGCTCAACTTTCTACACAGTCGCGTAACGTGATTTTGCTATTTACAGTAGTTTTACAAATTTTTTAAGTATTTTTGAAGTAGTTAAAAGTTCGCTGAAAGCGAGACAGATAAAAAGTAAACAAAATGACATACATTTTTACACAGTATTAAAATACTTCTTTATTTCGTAATTGCCATATTTTTCAATGCATAAACGTTTATGTCCATCAATCATCAACATTAATCTTTTTGTTTGACATTGGCTTTTCAATGTATGAAATTGTCAGGTGAGAGGTTTGATTGAAAGCAAATTGGTGCTTTAATAATAATTTTTATTATACAATTGGTATTATGTTATATGGACATTGGAATTGCCCTTGAGGGCTGGGGGAAGTCTCCCATCCACCTCGTGCTGGCCAGGATAGCTTGAACCTCCCTCCATGGCGAGAATTTTCCGCCAGGGAGTCGAGGAGTCTTGTAGCGTCTTTCTCCACTTACGTGACCACTACTGCTTGTTTTACTCGAAGTAGGTGAAAGTTGTAGTCGTCTGATCGTTAAAAGAAAAATGTTTCGAGAATTGGTTTGAACGCATGCAAAAGTGTATAAATCTTAAAGGTGAATAATTTGAAAACGAATAAAATAGTTTGTTCCAAAAAAAATGTCTTTCTTTGTTTCTGTAAAAACTTAGAAGGTAGCCCTCGTAGTTTAGTAATATTGTATTATTTATAAAACCGTACATGTTATACTTGATTAAAATATGTAAACTACAAATTGCACAATTTTTGCACATCTTACAAGATAATTTTTTCTCCAACTCCATCTCTTCCATAACATCGTTTTTATCAACTGATGTTGAATATTTGCTTAGAATCGATTTTTTTTTACCTTTTATCTTATTTTTCAAACATATATCTGTCATGGTATCTTTAATATTATCAAAATTGACAGGACTAAGAATGGCGATATCACAATAAATTGAATTGTCGACAATTTAATTTAGTGAAACATATATTGATAAAAGGTTGTTAAATGATAACATTTTGTTGTGATTCACATATTTATTTCTTTACTACTTTCTACTAACTGTAGTTTCTGCTCTCGCCACTCTCTAAGTTACAGTGATCATTTGTTACATAAAAATTATTTTCGGACAATTAATTTACAGTACATGTACATCAATTATTATCCAGAAGATGCTTAATTCAACCATTTAGTGAAATCTTTGCATTGTGCTTACATATTTGCAGCTCCATCTGCAGAAGTATCTATAATTATATTAAGAGAAGCAACCAACTCATAAAAATCCTTTCCACTTGTGTCAGCAGTACATATTAACAACCGCTTATTAGTCTTTCACGTATTACATTATTGTAGATATATTTAATAATGATAATAATAATAGAACAATGGCCACATACGTAAATATATTATAATTATAATTTAGTGCTTTTGATAAACAATAAAAAAAATAGTACATATCGCTCGTTTGCTGCAAGAGTGTCATAACTCAAAATTTGTAAACTCAAATTTTAAAGTTTGTAAAATGTTATAGCTTCAATGGTGCAACGATGATACAATTAGCTTTCTAGTGGAAAGTTACGCAAGTTGATTTATGAATTATTAAAGCCTAATAAAAGTGCTCGAAGCGATTCCTTCTATACCAATAATTCAATAAGGGAAATTTTGTTGTAGCAAATGAGCGATATATGGTATCGGTTGGTCAAATGGAGCCAATGACGATATCAGCTTACCAATAACACTGCCCAACAAAATATCTTGGTGCCCGAAAAGTAAGAACTGATTTTGAATATTTTTGATGTGCTGATTCCAAAAATACCTGACTCTTTTTCGTAGCAGCTCTAGTTTTTGAGATTTTAGTTTTTTTTATCTAAAAACGGTAAACTTCCTCCTTGAACAGCAAAGTGGATGTACAAAATATGCTTGTTTTTTATGTCTTTGGGACAGCAGAGCTAAGGATCAGCACTGGGTTTACAGAAATTGGGTGATTTTCATTAATAAATGTCATAATATAAGAAAAACATAACGTTGTCAACGAACTTTGGTTGCAAGAGAGAAAATTTCCACCCTTGCATATCAAGTTTGGGCTTATGTAGCAATTTTTGAAGGCTTTAAATCGAGATGGACTTTGTGTAGGCTACTTGACACGTAAATTTCCTGGGAATAACTCTGAAAAACTGAAAACCAGCATATTTGATGGTCCTCAGATAAGACAACCTACTGAAGATCCACAATCCAATCTAACCGCATCAATGAACGAGATTGAATCTAATTCTTGGTGTTCATTTATGCAAGTAGTACAAAATTTTCTTGGAAATCATAAGGCAGAGAATTAGTGGAAAATATGCATTCCAATTTTAATATTCTCGGTTGTATTATGACCACTTACCAGAAAACCTAGGTGATTTTAGTGAAGAACCGGGGAAAAGATTCCATCAGGACATAAAACTATGGAAGATAGATATCAAGGAAGATAGCCACATGATGGCCTACTACTGTTGGAGTCTTCAGAAAGACTGTTCTGGTAAATTCCATGCTAGAACTGGCAGTTGGAGCAAATAGTAACAGTAATAACGTGAAAAATACACAAGTTAAGAAATAAGATATTTTATTGTAAAAGAGGCCAATATAGCGTATCCCAAAAACTAGATCTGATAGACCAAATCTGACGGCTATTTTGTATTCTGTGCCCAAAAATTACCTAGATTAAGTTAAAAACTCGCAGGCACCAAAATGTCTGTTGGGCTGTGTAACCTTTATGCCCAGTCCGCTTATGTTGTAATTTGTAAAGTAATGCCAACACAGTAGTGTTGTTTTTTTTTCTCAATATTTTAGGGAGACCGGAAAAGAATTACTTATTTTAAAATACAATTTATTTTTCCATAAATTTTTATTATGTATAACTACAAAATATAATTTCCGCCATAATAAATAATTACGGCTTCCCAACATTTTACTAATTTTTTGATACCCTCTCTATAGAAGTTTTCTGGTTTCGACTTAAAATAACTGTACAGGTAATTTTCTACATCGGTGATATTTCGTAATTTTTTATCTCTGAGTTTATGTTCCATAGACCTAAATAGGTGAAAATCGAAAGCTGCAAGATCGAGTGAATACAGTGGATGTGGAATAATTTCCCAGTTTAAGTCTTAAATTTTTTCGTGGGTTATTTTTGCTGCTTGAGAGCTTGCATTGTCGTGATGAAAAATTTTCCTTTTCGGTTAAATACATTTGGAAGATTTTCTTTAAGTTTCTGATTTAGTTTCAACAATTAGAGAGACTAAATCAGTTATTTTAAGTCAAAACCAGGAAACTTTTATAAAGAGGGTATCGAAAAATTAGTACAATGTTGGGAAGCCATAATAAATAATGATGGAAATTATATTTTGTAATTACACATAACGAATATTTCTAAAAAAAAAAACACTATTTTGTACTCAAAATAATGGATTTCTTTCCGGTGTGGTCCTCCTAATATTTAATAGCCATCTTTGTGTAAACCACTGTTTCTTAACCGCCGGTCCACGGCATAATCTAATCCAGAGGTCGGCAAACGGTTTAATGTTTTTTAGGCTTTTGTAGGTATGACCACCAAAAAACTCTAATAACATCACTCACGTATCCGTCTGTCTGTCTGTACGGTAGAAATTGTTGCCAAACGGCTTAACATAGAAAGTTGAATTTTGGTATGCTTATACACTTTGACCCATGTATAGAAAAAATACTGCGAGTTCAAAAAAACACGTCCCCAGGTAAATATAAACAAATATGTAATAAATGAAAAAAATAAATATATTTTTTTTAAATTTTGAATTAGGTATCTATCAAATAAAACCTCTTAATGTGTGGATAGACAAGGAAATTTTTATTGTTGAAAAATCAATTTTTTTATGGGATTTTTGCAAAAAATATGTAAAAATTTTGTTCAGATTAGTTTTTCGAAATATATCGATTTTTTGTGGCGTTGAAACAATAATTATTTTTTAAAAATAATTGTGTGGTATCAAAAGATAGCTCTTAAAACGTATATTGACGTATATAAACGAGGAACAAATAGTAGTTTTTTAAAATTCGTTTCTTTTAATACGATTTTACTCAAAAATATGCAAAAATTTTTAAGTAATGTAAATTGATCAGAGCCGGAAACGTACGAGAGAAATTTTTGATCAGATTTCGGTTTCTGAAAATATTGCAGTTTTTTTGTTTTTGACAAAATTAATTATTTATTTAATTCATGGCTAAATTATTGCTAATCATGGATTTTTTGTATTAATGACTAAGATAGTGTATGTCTTTTTTTTTATATTAAAAATATAATAACAAATTGTTAACAGATAAGAACTAGTCGCCTTCTTAAGGAGTTTGCACTCATAAAGTCATCATTAGGCGTGCAGAATTTAATTTATATTTTCTAATGACGTAATATTGGTAAATTATTTAAATTTATTTTAAACAAATTATATGGAATTTATTAGTTAGTAAAAAATTCTTAGACAGCCAGCATTCTGTTGACTTCTTACACTTATTAAACACTAAAACACTGAAATGTGTGAAAATTCATACTTCACATCATTTTTTTTTTATGATCAAAGCTCACAATTAGGGAACAAAGTGAAAAGTAGATCTTACTGCCTCTGATTTTTTTTTCACCGCTAACCTGTCTGTTAAAACTTAGATAACAATTTACAGTTATTAGATTTTTTGGTTTACTTGGATCGATACCGATTATGTACAATTCTTCGTCGACAGGAGAGTGTATAATTAAAAAATAAAATAATAATAATTTTTAATGGATTATCGTAGACAGGGGGTTGAGGGTTGAGGTTAAAGAAGTGTTGAGATCTATATTTACAACGTATGGGCACGGTTTAGGTAAAATAACTGACTCAAAGGTCGAATGCCATAAATAAAAGGACAACCAGTATTCTTATGTGAAAATGTGGATAGTAGTACTAATATCCTCCGTAGTTACGCTCTCGGAAGCGCTTGCATCGCATTGACGAGCTGTTGATGTGTAACGTCTGGATACGAGACAAGCTAGACGAGTAAATTGGAAAACGTAAACTAAGCCTGAGAAATGCAGACTCCGGATTAAACCTCCGGATGAACTCACTCAGATTAAACTTTAATCTTGTTGCAGTATTTCCATATACTGAATTTCTGTTTATTTCTAATATTTTCTTGAAAAGTTTACTTTCTTAATTTAAAGTATAACATGTTTAGAAAAACAATGTATCGGTTAATGTTGTATAAAGAAAAATAGATTAAACAATACTGTAAAATGTTTCTTTTTCACCTTTTAGATTTTATAAAAGTTTTTCACGAGGCCGACATTTTTAAAATGTTGTTTAGCTCTTATATTCTCCATGACAAAGAAACATTAAAGCAAAATAAACAAAGAGTTCCGAGACGCGAAGTTCAATAACTTTTTGACACGCATCCAACTACATATGTATTCGAGAACAAGCCGGCCATATATTGAATAATACATTACAACGATATTTTTTGCATTAAATTTGCAAATTTTTATTTGGGACTTGTCCATAAATGATACCAGAAACAAATGCAGTAGCAGGATTAGAACTGGGGAAGAGAAGAAAAATTCCATCGCGAAATGGTGTTGGTTAAAAATTTTCAGGGTTGTTTAAATACTGTTTATGTATAGAAACCTGTAAATGATGAAAGTATGAATCATCTAAGATTCACTGAAGATTTTGTTTTAATATCAGGCAAGATAAAATAAGCAGATCAAATGCTACAGGATTCAGTAAAAGAGACGGAGAAGATATATTTTAAGATGAACACCGATACAACAAAGCTCATGAACTCCTTAGTACTGAGTGAAGATATCAAATAGCTGACGAATCTATTAAAATAGCAGCACATAACAAATACTTGGAAACAACATCACTATTAGTCGAGATTACTAAACTGGACAGAGCTTGGAAAACTTGGATACATTTTTAAACGAACGCGAACTGCCTCTTTGCCTTTAAAGTAAAGTATCTGATTAATGTGCACTGCCAGTTATTACATATGGCAGGAAACTAACACATTAATATCAGCAGAGAAACTATGTGGTTCACAAAGATTTATAGAAAGAGCCATATTGGATATTCATCTTTTGGATTTTCATTTATTTATTCTTCATTGAAATTTTCCTATTTTGTTCTGTTTCCTTACTGACAGATATTTTATAACGCCTATAGAGTGTGAACAGCAAGTGTTTCTTCCTCAGGACTTCAATGAAAAACTGTTTCATTCTTCTGAAAAACGCTGAGAAAATGTGTTCTCAATGTCTGTTTTACTCTCGAGTGAATATTCTTTTTCACTGATATTTCATTTGATACTCGATTAATCGCTAAAATGAAAACCGTTCGTCTCATATGCCAGATTTTGTATATCCTACCGACTGCGCCAAATATTTTAGAAAAACAATCGAAGAAATTAAAAAAAAAACAATTAATGTTGCACATTTATCAGTTTCACAAGATTGAATAGTAGAGCAGACAAAACATTTTAAACTGCATCATAAACCTATGCTACGGGTAAAATTTTTATCTAATGTTTTCAAGATTCACTGAAGAGGACAACAGTATAGTTCTTACAAGTTTCTTATACAAAATTGACAATCTGAAATAAAATAACAATCTATACATCAAATATTGCAGCGAATTTTTATCTATCTAATAGGACATTTTTTATCGTAAAAAAGGGTTATGTAAAAGTTAACAAAATGCATTCTAGACGCCATCTTGTAAACCAATCGAATATTTACGTACGATGCGGCAAATTATAACCTAAGCTTCATGCTGAACCGGAACTGAACCGGAATTTTTAGACGAAACGAATTTGGAACAAAAAATATTTACTTGGAACGTAACCGTAAACCGGAACGAAATAAATTTGGGTTCGACTCTCTGGTTGAAAGTAGAATAATTATTGGTCAAATTTCAAATAGCAATTATTCATCTTAATATGAGAGTCGTCCATCCTGGTTCCAAATAATTTTAAAGCGATCCTTGAGCTTGTTTCATGGATCCCAGTTTTTTAAAATCAGGTTCAAATGAATACAGATATAACCTAAAATTGGGAGCTGCGTCAAGCTTATTGCGATATTTATTCTTAAGGTACGCATAAGACGAGAATATTCTTTCGACTAGCTCTGTGTTCGTGAAAGGTAATAAATATTTTATTGCTTTATCACTGAGTTTTTCGTACTCTTCTTTCACTACTGCCCAGAAGTCAATGAGATATCTTTTTTTAAATCAAATTCAAAAGTCGAAAGTTCAATCAATTTTTCTTTTTTAACTTAACGTTGTCTGTGTGAAACTCTGGTGTTTTTCGCCATTATCTATATTATTTTCGAGTACTCCCAATCGATTCACCGCATACCGTATCCCAGGTTGGAAACCGCTGTTCTAAACAATAGACCAGAGTTTCTCAAATTTTTGAGCCACGGAGCACTATCGTTGCTATATACAGTGGCATACGCAGAAAAAAATATTTCTAATTCTCCCTATGCGTACACCACTGGCTATATATTTATATATATATTTTAGTGGATCTTGACGTGTGATATGATCTGGAAATAAATTTCTCAGTTGATCGATACAGGATAATTATTTTATGCCGATGTTGAAAAGTTATCTGGTACGGACTATAAACTGCGCAAAATGTAAGAATGCTTTGTTAGTTAAAAACCAAAATATTAATAAAAAATCAGCTGTGGCCACCACAAGACCGAACTCCATCACAAAATAGGTACTTAAACAAAATTCCATAACCATAACCATGGAAACATTACATATACGTATGACAAAATAAATACTTAATTAGTATTATTAAGTATTATTATTATAATAAAAATAAAGTAAATATAACGTAAAAATATATATTTTTTTTTAAATCAGCTGTAGCCACCACAGGACTGACCGCCAAAAATCTTCCATTTCTAAATGACCGCTTTTTACCAAAAGTTGATTAACTGATGCCATTGGTATGAGATGCTTAAAAATGAAGTTTCATTAAAATCCTTTCCAAATTCGTTTTACGCGTGTCCAAGGACCGACAGACAAGCGGACCGACAGGCATCATGCTAAAAATAGTAAAAACATTATGTAGGAACCTCAATCCGTGGACATTTATCGAAATTTAAAAATGTCAAAATCGGTACGATCACAATACCTCCCTTATATGTATGTATCTGTATGTAGCGGTTGGTAAAAACTTACTCCATAAGTCTTAAGCGTAATAAAAATAATACTATCTTTAAAATATTTAAACACATTTGTCGTCGATTGGACGTTCTCAGACGGAGACTTTGGCAGATTTTTTAACATTCCGTACTTTAGCCAGCGATCAATGGAAAAATAATCGCAGCGAAACAAATAAATAACACTGCACCACTATGACTTACTGACTTCCTGTCTGAATTATAAGAGATATAAAAAATATCGGTAATTCATATTCCCATTGCACGAAACGTCACAACATCCATTATCTATTATTTGGCAAATTTTAAGGTCACTCAGCTGTATATTTGTATTTCATAATGGTTCAAACTTTTTCAATGACCAGTTGAACTATTGAGATTCAAGTGTCGTTATTAACATTTATTGGGGGCAATAAAATATTTTTGTACTGGCTTTTGTTATCTTCAGTAGCGTATCATTTCTGAGTTAAACGTTTGTTTTGAAAAAAAAAACACTATTTTCACATCTGATCACATTTATTTTATTTACTTTTCTGCCAATCTGCGCGCGGAGCACAGTTTGGGAAACCCTGCTATAGACAATTATGTCGAAAAGAAAAAAAATATATAGACTGTTACTAATATTATTTCAGATTGTTAGTTTTGTATAAGAAACTTATAATCTGTTGTGGTTTTACGTACCGTTACACGCTTTTCGCAGCTGTCTTAACATTGTAGTAATGCAAATATTTTGTTAGTTTACCACACGAATTTGTAGGTTATGTTCTTTATTTTATCTTTCCGTTTATACATTCCATTACCACACAAATCCATAAAAATTATACCGATAAAAAACAAGATTTAATGGTATAACCTATAAAACATTTGACAAGCTATCAATAATATATTTATGCTTTAAAATTGGTACTTTCGAAAATTTACAAAACACGTGTAAGAACTTCACTATGTACAGAAAAATTGAGAAATAAATTTAATTGAAACTTTGACAACTTCTAGTCAAAGTAAAAAGTTAAACAAAATTGGCAAATAAAGTATAATATTTTACAAGTTTTATGATAAGTTGTAACATTTATACAACATGATACAAGGTAATTTTAAAAGGCTGTTATTATGCCATATATGATTTATTGTATGTGCCACTATAAATTATCTTATTAACACATTTACAAAGTATCTTAGATTATGTTGGTGTTATGATCTTTTTAATTTTTTTTGTTTTGTTTCCAAAAATAATAATATTGTCATTGGTTATTAATTAGTACATCTTGCATTTTTAATCATTTTGTAAAATATAAACGTAACAAACGACCATCTACAAAGATTCCTGACGGCCAGATGTTCATGTAGGATTGTATTTATCCGAGTCCCCTCTAATTCCCCTGTAAATCACTCTGTATTAGGTTCTTTCTATCATAATGATCAATTCAATCTCTGTATCTAACATTACTTTGGGAACATAATTAGCATGCCAGTTATGTGCAAGTGCAGCACAACACCAATTTTACATAGATAGCAGCATAATTTTACAAGATTATAAAAACGAATGTTAAAATGTAAAAAGAGATAGTTATATCGTTAGTTAGATAGTTGTTATTCGTTAAATTTCATGACAGTAGGATAGACATATAAATGTAATACTTTAAAATATAAATTTAATTGTCGAATAAAATTTAACTTTTTTTAAAACCTCAACCTCGATTTCCGATCATAAATTTTGCTAGATGGAACTTTGTATTCGCTTTCTCTTAATCTTCATAAAAATAAACTAAATAAAACAATAAAACAATAACAATGAAATTGTAGACATGGACTTCCTCGCAATTAAAGATTGTGTTCAGGACTATTCGCGACAGCAAATAACAGTGAGACATCTGGTGGTGACTGGCTAAATTAAACAGAAGCGTATATTTGGATAATATTTGTAGCGTGTTGTGCTGAAGTTTATGTGAGTTAAGAAGTATTTTAAAATATAGTGACTTAAATACAGTTGTTTTTTGCCGAAATATTGTTTGAACATATAAATAATAAGAAAAAACTTCTGACATCTACGCTTCTCGTCCGCCTCAGCTGTTGTACGCACCGCCGCCAACGTTAGTTTCAGTCGCGAATAGTGCAACATGAATGGGCTTTTATTAATATTGATGCTGAATACTTTGGTACATTCACACAGGCAAACACAAAATACGGTATTAATGTGTTCAAATCTTAAAACGCGAAAAGGTATCAAGATCTCCACCGAAATTTTGATTATAAAAGTTTTCTTTCTGTGAAGAAAATAACTATATACTTCCGTAAGTTCGTATCGTTAGCTTTTTCAATATATTTCCTTTTGAAAACATATATTTGTATCATTAAATATTTTCCAGTAACCAGTAAATTTACAAATATTAATATTTACCTTCTCAGTGAATATATTTTCTATATCATGATCCAGATTATTCTAACAATGATATCAAATACACTTCAATGTTATCAAATATCATATAAACACAAAAGCGTAAGCAGTATGAGAATTAACACAGTGTAGGTAATTTATCGAACGGAACGAAAAACGAAAACAGTAAATCAAATACATGACATAAAACATAAAACAAAATTATGTATTAAAAGGAAACGCTGAATACCACGATATTATTAAGTTCAAACAAGTACAAACCTGTACAACACATAAGAGTGGGTTTAGTTTATATTAGCAAACATGATATTTTTTGCAGCTTATGCTTTGCAGCTATTGCAAGTACTATGTGTTGTAATGTTTTGAGCTTTTAAAATTATTTTGTAATAAAAAGGCAGTTACAAAATAAACTTAGAAATTTATACATAATTTTATTTGTGCAATTGTAGTGACTATAGATATTTGTACCTTTTCTTTTTTTTTACAACAAATTATAACTTTGTTGTGATTTCTGTGATTATTATTAAATTAAATATTATAAATTAATATTGAAGCCCAGGAATTTGACAGAGTTACATTTATAGTTGTCATTGTTACCGACATGTCTGTTGTAACTAAAAACCATTTTATTAGTTTTCTTTGCATTTAAGGACAAATTATTACAATTGAACCATATAGTTGCGTCATTAACCGTTCTAATAATTAAGGTGTCAACTTCTTCTTGAGGTACCCCTGCATTGACAAAGGTTGAATCATCCGCAAACAGAATTGATAGAACATTAACGTTACGAGGCAGATCATTATTGTAAATCAAAAATAATAAAGGTCCAAGGAATTAACCTTGTGGTGTACCTACTTTTATATCAACTAATTCAGATTTAGCGGAATTATAGATAACAGATTGCTTTCTTCCAACTAAGTAACTTTCAAGCAAGTTTAAACAGTTACCTCCGATGCCATATAAGTATAACTTTTGGAGTAAAATATCATAGGACACACAATCAAAGGCTTTATATATTATTCCGGTTCACATTAATGTGTATTACTCAAAATTTTGATACATTTTTAGATTAACACCCTTTGTTAAACAGATCAATTCTGTAAAAATTTACTGTGTAGTAATGTTACTGCAAGATAAAATATTAAAAAAGTATAATGACTTTCATTCATGATAGTAACTGACCTTGCTCATAGTGACAAATTTTGTTACTATGAGCATAGTAACTGAGTTACAGAATTGGTCTGAAAGAGTATGGGACAAAAGTAATTTGTGTTAAAATAAAGAAATTTTAAAAAACTACGCCTTAGTCTACTTCTATATGCTGTACACCTTTGTAAAAACAAACTACGAGGAAATTTCGAGTTCAATAGTTTGCACTTTTGAAATCTTCATAATGAACATTGATGGAAACCGGAATAGTTCAACAGGAATTTTTGATCAAGATAGTTTTTCGGAAAATGTCGATTTTTTTGTGTAGTCGATAATTTTTAAAAAAAATTTTAAATTAAAAATATAATAAAAAAAAGATAACACTGAAAACCAAGTTTTGTACTCCACACTACACTCTATACTGTAGAGTGTATTGAGTAGTGTGTAGTATTCAATTATTTCATTATTATATTTAACGTCGTGATTGATGTATTCAAGGTATTGGCTTCAATTACTTTTTGTTTTTATGGTATCAAAGAGGAACAAATCATTTATAATTATGAAATACTTATAAAACAAATAACACATTGAGTAAGACTTGAATACGAGGCAAATACAAAAAACTGGGATTTTTGGCAAATATTTAAATTATGTTTAAAAAAATTAAATGGAAGCTCTTAGTACTCAAATAACGAATAAAAATAATTATCAAAAAACTGTTGATTTTGATGTGATTAATAGAACATATATTCCTAGACATCCAGTATTATGTTGGCTTCTTATACTTATTAAATACCTACAAAACCCTAAATTGTGTGAAAATTCACACTTCACATTTTTTAATAATAAAACTATACAGTTGTAGATAGAGTATTGTATTTGACTCGCATATAATGGCTATATTTTACTTGATGATACCCTCGGTTAAGGCTCGGGTGGTAAACCTCATTTTCGTGAAATTGAAACCTCCATTACATGCTTTTTAAATAAAATATTATTGTTTTTCCTTTTAATTAAAAAAAAAATGTCTTAATATCACGAAATTAGACGAGTTTCCTCTATTATGTAGTATGTATTTATGCGTGTATTTCCCGACAAATATAAAATATTTTTTTAAACTTTAAGTGGAATATCAGGTGAAAGCATTTGTTGCGCAATGCATTTATTTTAAAAGGATGTTTTTAACAGTGAATTTTGATTGTATAAAGCTAAAGAGCTTGATAAAATACCCTGTAGATGTCTCATAAAATTGGTTAACATGTTGGTATGTCCCAATAATTGAATTTGCAGTGAAAGGATAGGCGAGTGGTTTCAGTACCAAATTTCCTAACAGTTTGGTAATAAAGGTAACACTAATGGCTGAAATTGGGCGTTTAGCAATTGGTGGTGGTGGTTAGCTCCTGAAAGTGGCTAATAGAAGTTCGTGCGAACAAAAGCAACCTCGCAAATATTGCTTTATTCGCTATAAATTATTTTGTTATCTTTATAGCTTAGAGTGTTATTAGATAAAGGAAAGTAATGCAATAAAAACGTCAGAAAGTTAAAAGATTTAGAGACTTTTAAATATTTTTTAATTCAAGGATATTGCGTTTTTTAAATTTTACATTTTTAAAATATTTATTTTTTTACCACATTTTACCTACTAAATTAAATTTACAAAAATACATTTTAAAATATGTTAGTTAGTTAACACTTGTTTAAAAATTACCTATTAACCAACGTATGACATTTTCGTAAACTAGCAGTAACCAATCTAACAATTAAATCAGATAGAGCAGTGTTTCTCAACCTTTTTGGCATCACTGACGTCCTGTAACGTCTTTTGAAGTTAACGGTCCTCTATCTAAAGGGTCTTGCCACCAGTGCCGCAATAAGGGTGCTGCGAGCGGTGCCGCCGCCCCAGGCGCCGGATTCATAGGGGCGCCAAATGGCCAAATTTCTTTTTTTATTATTATTTATTACGCAGTTTTAGTAAATTAAAGTTAATAAAAATTATTTGCGTTCTACAATGGGCCAAGATAGATTGTCAAGTTTAGCTTTAATATCAATAGAAAATACTATAGCGCTGTCATTGAATCATCAAGACTTAATTACCGAATTCTCACAGTTAAAATCCAGAAAAGTTCAATTTATTTAATTTTCCATTCCGTTAAAGTGATTATATAATATATTATTTAAATACCAAAATATTTATTATTTGTTGTTCAAATATTCCATTTTTGTTTGTTTTTTTTGTCATTAAATATATATTTTTTTATTTATTCTGTTATTCAATTATGTAATATAATATTTCTTTAGCCCTTTTATATTTCCTTTTAGGTGTTTTTCATTTTGTGTTTCATTGACCTAGAGTTTATATTTTGTCCCTTTTTATATTAGTTGATTATCATGATTTTTGAGTTTATTAAAAGATTTATAATATAATTTGTTAATATTGCAATTTAAACTAAACCAAAAAATAATACCAACGAATGTTTTTTAAATTTTTTTTTTTTAAATTTATTGCTAAAAAATTACTTTATATTTTTTTTGTATGTTTTTTTTTTTTTTTTTTTTTCTTTACTGGTAATAAAATAGTTCCTTTATTAGGAATAAGTGTTCCTTTACTGGTAATATTTATGAATAAAGTTAAGTTTGTAATTTTTCTTTTATTTCCACTTGCATCAAAATAAAACAATAAGATTTTAAGGATTCTCGATAAAATATGGTAAGTAAATATCGGGGGGCGTCAAATAATTTTACGCACCAGGCGCCAGTTTATGTTGTTGCGGCACTGCTTGCCACAAATACTGTTACGAAGTTTTCAGTGAAATTCCACAAGACGCTTAAAGATATTTTAAGTTTCTTTCAGTACATAATACATAGATGCATTTCAAAGAAGAAACGCCAATGAGTTTCCAAAATGACCAGTTCATGCGGCCACTCGTCAATAGAATTACGAAGGGTTGCTTGAAAATATTTTTAATATTGAATAGGCTTCAACCATTAGAACGACGTGGTGTATGCTACAAGTTCACGAGCAGCTTGTGAGAAAGCGCCGACGATCCAAAGGGGCAATTACCTTGTTTCGGTTATGTTTGATGGAGCGGGAGCTATGACGGTACCACTAAGCTTCGTTTTTACGAGATAGGGATAAAACCGTCAGTCAAGTCTACTAGAAAACCGTGTTGAAGTCGACAGTTAAAAAACTGAACAACTTCCTCTTCGATGGTCACCATTGGAGCTTTCAGCAAGGTTCAATGCCATCCCTTAATAAGAAGGATGAGCAGTAGTTGCTTGAAAGCAAGGTACCGGACTTTATACCTCCTGCTGATTGGCTGCCTAAAAGTTTTCTGATATCAACCCCTTAGACACCCCTAGACACAAATTTTGGTCTATGATTCAGGACACGGCTCACAAGAAAAGACATCCTAAATCGCTAGTTTGAAGCGCTCCCTGATCCCTATTCACAACGCAGACTGACTATTATTACAGATGCCAGGTGTTCAATAATCGGCCTAATTCTGTAAGCAAGTTTCTAAGAAAAAGTTACCATAAAAGTTGCTAAATACAAGGTCAGTAACTTTTTGAGCAACTTCCGAAATACGTATTCTGTAAGAAAAAAGTTACTATGAAAATAGTAACTAGTTGCTAAGACAGTTATTATGGATAACAACTAACAGAAAGAAGTTACTACACTTAATAACATGAAAATCTTGAAAAATCGCAATTTTTCTGTTTAATAATGAATTATTTCAAGCATTTGACAATGAAGAGCAACATGGAGACAATAATTATAGAAGCATTTTTATTTTATTTTCTGTTAGCACATAAGGGAAATATAAATCATAAGCAATATGCTGTGTATATAATTTTATTTAATATACTTTTAGGACATAGTCTTTAGACAATTACATTACCGGTCAATTGAAATTCTTCGAGTTCTTTATTTGACTCTAGTTCAATTTCTATCTTTTTTTTTTTTTGTTTATTTACATTTGTTTTGTAATAGTATAGCAGTACAATATTTTTAAATGTATTACCTACGACTGTCAATGGAAAGCGCGCACACAAGGGAGTGGTCGACGAGTTCAGAACCCCCCAGAAATTGAAAAATCAAATACTTATTTAATAAAAACTAAGCGATTGAAAATAAAAATCACCTTTTTTATTATTAAAAATTAAATTAATATATAAACCCATCCCTCTCCATAAAAACACAACAATACATTTGTATTATATTACATATATTTTTTCGAAATGGACCCTTCAATGGCTATCCGAACTTATTTAACTGTATTCCACCCAATTCATTTAAATTTGGACTATAACTTGCACCACCACAGAGAAAACAGTAACCACATAGCACATCACCACAACAACACCACTCGTTCCTGTCAATTATTTTTTAAACTCACGTATCACCGACCATGATTGGGTTATTTTCCAGGAAATTCAACAGAATTTCCATCTGTTCGCAATTCTTTTTCTGATTTCGTTTATAAAACATTTTTCGTTTAAACTCAGAAACTCACAATATAGCTGTCAAACTCAAGTAAAAACGAACACCTTGCCTGCGCAGAACGTAATCTGCTTCTAGCTTCACGGTTATTTGTAGCAATGTTACTAAAGATAACTTGTTATAAGAACGTTACTTGTGCTTTTGCTTGGAGAATATCAATTGTTTGGCGATTGCTAAGAAAGTTACTACAAAAGTTATTTCGTAGCAACGTTACTCAATAGCAACTAACGTAGTAACTTTTACAGAATCGGGCCTATTATGTGGAACTGGCCATCAACCGGAAAAAGACGAGAAAATCGAAACAGAAGAAGCTATGGCTGGTAGAAATCCATAGTTAAAATTATGAAAACTACAATGCAAACTGTAAGAACACTCGCAACTAATTCTTTTGAATTATTCTAACACCAAATATATAGTCTCTAAACTGTCAGCTTACTTGATCTTGTACCACGATATAATCACGACATAAACGTTAGTGATATAACTTTTATTTTATTTTGTTTTTATCAGTTGGTAATGTCTAACCGGAAGTAGGTTATCGACAATTTCAGGAAAGGTCAAATTCACTAAAATACACGTAAAACTAATCCACATGCAATTTTAGTTTTTATTTTGTGTGAAATTTACTAAAGCCCTATTATAACTCTAAAATAAACTTCACAAACTAATTCTTTTTATTATATTGGCATAATTTTTAGTTTATATTCATAAAAGAAGCGCTAACTTCCAATAACTTCGACATCAAATAAAATATAAGAGTCGGGGCGGCTCGTGTATAGGCACTGCGAAACTGCAGCACCCTTAATTTGGCTATATATAAATATATTTATTAATTTATTCATATTTGCTTGCAATAATTAATTTTATCATCAACAATTGTTTATACTCTTTATATTGTATAAAGAGAAAATAATAGTAATAAAAATACATCTTGCAAACAACACGCGAACCGCCCCTGCAAGTTTCAGCACTAAGAAGAGCGAAGAAAGCAGGCTGAACCGTGTTTTTCACAGTGTCATATCATATAGCAATATGACGTATATTGATGCGCGCGCAAGCATTTACACTCGCAGTGACATACGTAATGCGGCACTGGGCATCAAGCAGTTCCTTTGCTAAGTTTTTAGTGTAGTGATGAATCAAGATAGGTTAAATGCACTTGCGATGATT
Organism: Liopterus haemorrhoidalis; assembly: GCA_963971575.1. Taxonomy (NCBI): domain Eukaryota; kingdom Metazoa; phylum Arthropoda; class Insecta; order Coleoptera; family Dytiscidae; genus Liopterus; species Liopterus haemorrhoidalis. The sequence goes on from OZ020614.1 coordinate 47,724,811, forward strand.
TAAACTGAGAAAATATTACTCAACAGTCGCACAGATCAAAGAAAATGTTATTGACCTTTTCGCTAGAAATAAGACGAGAAGAATGTATTTTTGGTCGAATTTTGATTGAAGATGGATTTAAAGTCTTGTTACAAGACTTTACCAACAAATAAAAGGCAGATAAAGGTAGAAGAAATTTTTCCGTTTTTAGACCAGCGGCACTATATACAGTAAATGCTGTTGACATGAAAACGTTTATCATGAAAAAATATTCTGATCCCGACAAAATGATATTGGGCTCAACAATGACCGATGGCCGCGCTGCTATCGCTGTAAATCAGCTGCTCGAAAGCATTAAATCATCGATTTACAATTATTAATAAACTGCTATTCTTACTAAATTATTTTAATTTTTTAGAAAATTTAAAGGAGAAATTTGTTAAAATTTGTTGTGTCGCCGGTTATGTTATGTTATGCGGAATTTAGGGAAAAAATTATGAACATGTCGACCTATGTGGGTTATGTTTATAAACAATCAGTCTAAAATCACCACCTCAGCATCACTGGAAAGTTAAAATTAACTCATGATAACCTGCATCTGTAAAGCAAAAGCTTCGTGCATTATTTAATTTGTATAATAAATACTAGTTTGTTAAGTATTAATAAGTAATAAATGTTTATGTAATCTGTAGCTCTGAAATGCTTTGAGCACAACTTCATACTTTTTGTCACAGTTTTCCCGTATTTGTAGCATTTCTATGTTTTTTTTCCAATTTGTCTCTTCCGCAACACCAAATTTATTTACCTACTATTTTCTTAATTTGTTTTTCATTTGGAAAATAATGGAAGTGAATATTTCTATTACTTCTTTTTCTAGAGTGACAACAAATACACAGCAATTTGTGTTATGACACTCTTTATAACACAAAGTAATATAAAAAAATAGTAATAATTGCTATCAAAAATTAATATTACAAACCTGAGGAAACCCATTTTGCCTTCTTCGGCGCACGTTTGCCATCTTAACACGTTTTAATTATTCTTTCATATCTGGTGTGTCGTGCTGGATCCATGTTTCATCTACGGTTATGAAACACCGCAAAAATTCACTTGGATAGCGCTGGTACATGTCCAAACATAGCTTCAAAATAGTCACGCGTTTCCGTTTTTGATCCACTGTGAGCAGATACAGCACCCACCTTGGCAACAACGTTTTCATGCCCAATTGTTCGTGCAGGATATGAAACACATTTTCGTCTGAGATTTTAACCATTTTGCCTATTTTGCATTTTTTACTTGGCGGTCGTCCGGCACGATATCAGGAATTTTAACATTCGGACGTCTCGGCCGCTTAGCATCATTCGTGCTAGTACAAAAACAATTAAATTCAGTGAACCACTAGTGAAATATCCATGTGACAAAGTTCTCATAATACTTTTTTAGCTTTGCTTCAGTTTCCTTAATGGCTTTTTCACGCAAAAAGTAGAACTTTATCAATACAAGGAATTAACTTTTTTCCATTGTAGCAAATAAACACAAACTTATCCATTCCGAACACTATTAAATATGTATTATTTCACAGGTCTACTTGAAACTTAGTTTGTATGTCTTCACAGAATGGCAAATATTAGATATAATATCAAACGTGCGATCTGAAAGCCATCTTTTATCAAAGTCACTGACTTTTCAAATACCCCTCGTATTTTAGTTAAGATCTCTTAAAAGCACCAATGAAAAAAAAAATAATAATAATTCCCGAAAGCCTGGAAGAAAATATTAATTTTGCCAGTTATGTATGAATATTTTGTGATTATACAGAGAATATACGCGGAATTGTTGGCATTACAACTCACAACCATTTAGAAAATGACGGTGGAGACTGTAAACTAGTTTTCAAAGCCATATTTGGAAAAACCATGGTGCAGAAAGTGAGGTTATGCATCGTAATTTCTGCTTAATTTACTCTAGTTTAATTGGAAAATCGGATATATCTAAACGCTGTTGTGTTTTAAAAATATATACCATATTTTAAAAATAGATTATAGGTTAATTTGGATGTCTAAATAGGCTTTTAGTTATTACGCATTATTTTAAGTTAACTTGAAATAAACTAAAACTTAAATCTTACTCTATGAATAATATGAATATCATTACAAAAATAAGTACTATGCATAAAAATTAACACGATTCTAATTTGAAAATATTTAAATAATGCATAATTTTCATTCAAAACCACGTCGGTGGAAACAAATCAAAAGGTTCATTAGCATTTAAGTTTTTCTGAAAAATACCTAATCCTGTTCATGCATTTTACAATTTAATTAAATCAGAATGATAGCGATATTACAAGACTGAGGTATTCACAAGTTATTGCAATGCAATATTACAACGCAAAAAATAAACAAAGAAAATAAAGAATTTCTGGGAGAGCGAAGGGAACTTTGTTAAAGGTCAGGACTATCCATAAGAGAGACAGAAAGGAAGAGAGTCGAGAGCAATGTTTAGAGGGACGCCGCTATCGTTGAGTGGCCCCGGCCATAAAGGGTCATGATGAATTGTACCAAATTATATTTCATAAGTGTCATGTGACTAGGCTACACAACTGGTTTTGTTTAAATTGTTTGTATTGTGCCACCGTTGGCTGATTAATTTTAAACATAATATTACTATTTTTATTTACTTTATCCGCGAACGGTTTCGGATATGAACTCCCATGTTCGTTCAACTGGTTGCTACGATTCTTATGATGGATTTAAGGGTTGTTGAATTAAACTTGAAATTTTAACTAACCTGAATTTTATTACGATTACGGGTTTTTATTATTACATTATTAGAGGACAAGTGTAGCGCAGTTGGCTAGTGTATGGCTAGCTGTGCATATGGTAACATGTTCAACTCCCGATACCAGCAATCATTTTTCAAATAGTTTCCCAGTTATTCTCCCTTCAAAAGTAGAGGACTCACTACCGAGGTAAATTTGCCCAGGAGAATTTCCCTAAAAAAATAATAAAAGTGGTTAAAAATAAATAATTAAGGTTTGATATTCTATGTAATATTTTTTATAATATCTTACTATCTAACTATGATATTAACCTTTATCTTTTGGGCGTCACCGTTCGTATTCGTTATTGGCCGAATGACGCATATAATCGTCGCTGCGTATGTTTACATTATTTAGGTGCTAATGGTCTTTTTTTATTGAATTTATATAAACAAACCGTATGGATTGTTTGAGTAGATTTTTTTATCTGAATTTAATAAAATAACATGTAGAAATGTCTAGGGTTACGTAGGCATAAACAAGAAACTCTAGATACTCCTATATGCTTTGACCGATATGAACAATATTTTGCAGATTTATTCTCTAAGAAACTGCGGATAAAATTACATATAGAAATGTCTAGGGTTTCGTATCCACAGGAACTAGGAATATATACTTGTGATTGCACAAAAATAAGGTAACTTGATTACTGTTAAAATGTATATATTTTATAACTCTCTTTCATTTCGTTTTTGTTTCTTTATATTTTAATTTATAATTATAGTGTAAATAAAACGGTTGCTACATTATTTTAAGTAAATGTTTGCATTTTGATGCACCAAATGCCATTTTTATTCCGGCCGCCAGGTCCAAGCGAATTTAAATGCCGTAAGATAAAGGTTAATTGGTAAGCATTAATTGTTATCATAACTCGCTAAAAGAATGATATGAAAAAAGAAAAAAAGATAATAATATCCTTTTAATATTTTGGCCCAATTCTTCGGGCCACCCCCTGGTAGCCTTAAGTATGCTTAAGTATGATAATTTTGAATGCTGTGTATAATAATTCTTAACTCTCAGGTTGGTAACACTGTTCCGGAGTGATAATATACAGAATAATAGTACCTTTATCAAAAAACTATGTGAAATATAGAAACGGTGACTGCACTCACATATTTCGTTACACTTCACTGAATTATTATTGTAACATATCAACATATGAATATGTAAGTCTTTTGTATACTGTTGTATCATTACATTCAGTTCAAATATAGAAAATATCTTGAAACTGTTATAGATATTTTATATAATATAAGAAAAGAAGTAGATAAAGGAATTTTTAATAAATATGAAATAAATCTATAAATTCATCCATCCATAAAAATATATACAGGTAGTTCTCGATATACTTTAAGGTTATGTTCCTAAAATGTGCGACTTACTGAGCCTGATCTTAATGATTCTAGAGAAGAGCCTTGTAGTGAAGAGAACCGAGGGCAAGTAAGATAAATTAGCCGATTGATTTTCGTAAAAGATTAAATATTCTCCCAATAATGTTTGTGGACGTAAAAAACCTGGCATATATATGAGATGTACAAGAAATGCAAGGAAAAAATAGAAGTACAGTAGAATCTCGTTAATCCGGACTAATGGGGGGATAGGTTGTCCGGATTAACGAAATTCTGGCTTAACTGAAATAAACTAAAATAACAGTAAAAAGTGCATTAAAACTCCGTTTACAGCAACAAAACACGTCTATTATACATTTAAAGGGCATAGGCCCAATTTAAATGTAAAATGTAATTGAATCAACAGCTGTATAGAAACTGACTGCGATAGTGTACATCACAATTGTGATAATCATTACGGAGCTATGTGGCCAATGTGATTGTTGACATCCAGCCAATTTGAAAACCTCGCATTATTTTTACGCCTGTAATAATAATAATTTATTGATCCAGTAGATTACATACAAGTAATATTGGATAAGACATTTTATAAATTGTCAATAATTAATATCACTAACATAGTCAAAATTTTAAAAATAAATAATAAATATAAGTCATATAAAAGTATAAATATATAGATAATAAATTACAATACTTATTTTCGTCAATTTCTAAATTAAATAAATAAATAATTAACAAAGTAAATAAATAAATAATTAACAAATTAAATAATTCAGTTCAAATCTTAAATAAGTGTGTTTACTTATTGTTGCTGCATAAGATACTCATTTAGACTATAAAAACACTCACTGATTAAAAAATTAATTATCCTTTTCTTAAATAGCGGCAAGGTTGTACTATCTTTAATGTGAGAAGGTAGTTTATTATATTTTTTTTTTCATTAGTAGGTATATTTGGATTTTGTGCCGTTTTTGCAAATCTTATTGTTTGTATTTCTAAATTACTGTTTTGTCTAGTATTATATGTATGTATATCTGGCCGATTCTCGAAAACTGATAAATTTTGTTGTACATGAAGGCTAGCCTGGTTCACATACATACACGGTAAAGGTAAGATATACAGCTCTCTAAAAATAGGAACACGAGTGGTTCTACGGCAGCACCCAACCATATTTCTAATAATTCTTTTCTACATTTTAAATAATCTATTGAACTCTGAACTTGTGGCCCAGCATAATAAACCATATGACAAAATGGAATAAATGTGACCAAAGTAATACGCTCTGACTACATCTTACTACAACATTTTGAAAGGTTTTTTCTTTCCAGAATTCCTGGGATATACTCTTGCAAAGATTATTTATATGTATATATATATTCAGGCATTCGTCTATATAAATTCCAAGTATTTTGGTAGACTGGACTTGTTCAATCGATTTATTTATCTTAATTAATTGACTTGTGCCACGTTCTTTTTTACTTGACTAATAATGTACAGAAAATTTAAGACAAGTTAGAGCTCTGTCCAATATCCATTGTCTATAGATATATCCATTACTTTTCCAAACATTTCTTCCTTGAGCTAACAATAATCAATATCTTGAAATTCTCTTAATATCGTCCGTCTATGTTGTTAGTGGTTACCGCTACTTCTAGTAGAGTCTTTTGGTGCCTATTCGAGAGATTACTTGTCCATCTACGGATCAGTCAATATCGCAACATATTCGGCCTATTTCCATTTCAAGTTTGCTCCTAGCTCTCTTATATCACACCTATTGGTTTACTAATACATTAATTTGTTCTGCGATCCGAAAAATGAATTTATGAATAAAGAAATGATTTTTACTTGATTCGTAGTTTACTTGCAAATTTTCCATTTTTTTAAATGCCGATTTTTGTTAATGTTAATCATAACTAGGACTCAGGCATAATAAGGCGTATGGGAACACCATTCGAGCAAAGTGACAAATAAATACCAATAATATTATTTTTTCCTTGCAGTTAATGGGACCCATACTAAACTCTTTAAATCCCTTACTAATATTATCATTAATGTGTAAAATTCATTAATGTATATGCAAATATTTGTGTTTCCGAGGCCATAGGGATCTTACGAAGTATAGAAATCATTGCTCAAAAGACCAAAGAAGCTCCAAATACACCATCGACTTCCTGAGTGTTTTAACCACTGTAGGCAAAATATATATTAACAATAAAATCATCCAAGCAATACAAGAAAAAATACACAGCCTACAAGAACAAAACACAATAATCAGCTTGGTTGGGTATCTTCACATATAGGCATAAAAGGTAACGAAAAAGCAGATGCCGCAGCCAAAGAAGCCACCAGAAAAGATCCAATGAATAACTTGACCGTACAAGACTATGACATGAAAATTTAAATAAAACGTAAAATCCGAGAACAAGTAGACAACACATGGCAAAATACACAAATTAATAAACTAAGAATAATAAAATCTGACACGAAGAAATGGCCATTCTTGGGAACAAGAAGAGAACAAACTTCCATTACCAGACTACGAATTGAACACACAAGAATTACACACAGCTACAAAATGAAGAAAGAAGATTCCCCATTGTATAATGGTCTTCAAAATAATCATGAATTGCAGCACCAAACTCTTCCTCAGATAAAAATCTTCTACCACATAAATATAAAAATGAGTTATTTTTTTCTTCTATAAAAGGTATCATTTTCCCTCTGTAAAAACCAGCACTAGTAGTCTCCCATCATGGTTAAATCCCACCCTGGTAACGATATTCAATTGTACTTATATCCTGGTGAAACCTTTCACTTTGCTCGTCATTTTAAATTTAAATCTTAATCTCGTACTAAATCGTTTAGTTCAGTTTGAGTTATGAGATGTGGTTCGACACTGCTTCGAACGTCGTAATCCGGATCGGAAGAAGTCGATGGACCTACTATATGATCTTCTACAATTTCATCAAATAAATTTAGAAACTGTTCCCAATCAGACGGTGGTTTAGGAACTGGAATGTCAGTCCCGTGTAACACAAGTTTCATAACGAAAGGAATGTCAGAATATTCAATTTTATTTTTGTTTTTTCTTGAGAATCCAGAAAATTTTGTCACACAAAAGTAACAGTCTGTAGAGTGATTTGCAGGTTCACGCCATATAATTGATACGCTAAATGGCATAGTATTTTTCTTTCCCTTCAACATGGCAGCCAAAATAATTATAATAGGTTTGTTTTACTACATTTGTTATGATTCTACGTTGTGTTTTTGTTGAAAATTGACCACCCACATAACAAAAATTGTCTGGCAAATTAATACAGCCACACGATGGTGTTCTTTCATTATAATTATATAACATATATAACTATTATACACTACTTTTCGCACTTGTGTTACGTCCAAACTTCGATTGAAATACTGCAAGATCACAAGTAAAAAGAAAACAATAACAAAATACCCCCCCTACCTTACCCTTTCCAACTATGTCCTCTGTTTGCAGTAATGGATAAGGATATTGGAATTAACTAAAAATCATTGTTTTCATACATGTTAGTAAAACTTTGTTGAAATGTGTAATTGTATAATATTATAGTGCTACTTTTGTATTCCACGGCCCTCCTGACTTTTTATTGTCAATAATTCTAGCTTGTCCATCGTATATTCTTAATAAGAAGTTTGAAGAATAGGAAAAAGTGTACTGGAAATAGCTTAGAAAAATAAATTTATATAGATAATTTACTACAATACTGATTAATAAATTAAATAGCATTATCTCCTAAGTATGTTCTCCTAAGTTTTAATAGCTCTGATAAATTTTACATTTCAAATTGTCGTAAATATTTGGTAGTACATTTTTTATATTCCAAGGTTCCAATTAACACTTATAAACACACCAAGGTCGTCAACACCTACAAAAATTCAACGTCAGTATGTTTAAATTTATACACTAATAAATTACGCAAAACATGGCAAAATTAATTTACCAACAAATCTCGTTCAAAAGGGATAACTTAATATAATATCAATAATAAAATAAACAAAAATCCTTGGTGTAAAAATATAAGGCTTCCATGAAAAGCGTTCACATCAATTTCAATAATGCGCCTAAACCATACACTTTGCCCGTCTAACTTGTACAAATTTAACATTATTGAAAATGATTGTTGCAGTTGCAACGAAGATACAATTAAATATAATAATCATTTAATATAATCTTGCCAGAATTACTACAATCTTCAAAGTAAATTTCATAAAATTTTAATAAAAAAACAACATAGTATTGCTTACAAACATCCATCTTATTCTCCGACATGCCAATATAGAAATAATTAAAGCCTTAGCAAAATATTTAAATGATACCAAAATAGCTATTTAATTTATTTACTTATCGTTATTATTATTATTATTATTTTCATCTCATTACTAGCTTGCTCTATTCTCTATTGTAAACCTTTATGGCCTTCCTCCGTAACCAATGTTCTGCTGTGACGGGCCTCACTAGCAATCTCCTGATCCCATCTGAATCCTTTCTTGTACATTCCATTTCATATTTATCATATATTAAATTGCTCCAGACCAATCGTCAACAACGAAGGTCCGAATTAATTAAAAAAAGGTTCCAGTTATACATTCTTCTAAAATTTTGTTAATTCGTTAATTATATCACGTTGTATGTTTAATTTAATTTTTATGAGATACCGAAATATAATTTTAATAGTAGTAGTTAAAGTTTTAATTGGCAAACTTGCAGTTTATGGCTATTCGTTAGCAGATTACTGAATAGTGTTCCATATTTTCCACAAGCTTTCAATATTATTATTTTCTTTAACACTTCTGGAGTGGTGCCAATGTTTATAGAATTTAATAACAACTTATAATACCATTTTCGCAATTTAATTACGTGAACAAAAACTTTTATATCTATAAAAAAATGTATGTATATTTATGATATATATATATATATATATATATATATATATAAATATATCATAAATATACATACATTTTTTTTATAGATATAAAAGTTTTTGTTCACGTAATTAAATTGCGTGTATATTATATATATATATATATATAAATAGAAATAGAAATAAAAGTAATAAAAAATTCTTATTTACTCGTCAAATTTATTAAATTAAATACTCCTATGAGACGTTTCGACTGGGAAATCCAGTCATCTTCAGTCTATAAAATTTTCGTAAAGAACTACATTTCAAATATATATATATTAATTTAAAAAATTACAGTAGGTGCTCGGTTATGTCTATGTAATACTTAAAAGAACCATCTATTTTACTGAACAGACAAAATTTAACACATTAGTTTCTGCATTAGTTTATGCGCTCACACAGAAAAAATAGTCTGGGAGCAGGATCATAACCATTGTTGAAACATGGATCCAACACTACACACCAGAATAGAAAAAACAGTCAAAACAGTGGATTTCTCCTGACAAACGTTCTACAAAGAAGGCAAAATGGGTTTCCTCGACTGGAAAGGTCATGGCCAAGATCTTCTGGGATTCGAAATGCGAAATCTTCGTCGACTATCTTGAAAAGCGATCACAGAACAATATTAATTCGCTTTATTGGATCGATTACATGCTGAATTGATGAAAAAGTGGCCACATTTGACGATGAAAAAAGTTTTATGTTACCGTAACAAGGTATCAGTTCTCGCGCTGATTGCGCTAAGAACTAACTATCCAACCTATTCTCTAGATTTGCACCCCTGCGACTTCTTTCTTTTTCCAAACATGAATAAATCGCTGAAAAAAGATTTAAATCGAACGAAGAGATCAGCTGAAATACATGCCTATTTTGAGTTTAATTCTAAAAATTGTATTTTTCGAAGGCTTAAAGAACTTAGAATATAGTTGCGCAAAATGTATCGAGCTAAAAGGAGACTACGTAGAAAATAAGTCACATTTTGGTAAAAAAAAATCTTATTTCGAAGTCACCGGCTTCGTATTATAACACGCCTCGTATTATAATATGAGTATTGAGTCTACAGGGTCCGTCACTCAAAGTGTTACTAATGAAAAAAGCTGTAGTTTCGTCAATTATGAATCTTTTTTTAAAATATTTTAAGACATTGTTGAAAATACATAAAATTTCATGAAAAACATGTCACTGTTCGATATGGTTACCTCTGGCCCGGATGATGCCATCAAGTCTTTCGATGAAGGTATTGCACGCTGCACGAATGTGAGCTTGTGGAATTAGTGGCCATTCCCAACGAAGTGCTGGCTTCAAAATTTCCATACTTTCATATTTTTTTGTTGACACTTTAGCCTCCAAAATGGACCATATGATTGGACTAAAGTCTGGTGAGTATGGAGGCCTCCGTTGCGAAAAAATGAACTGTAGAACGTGATTTTGTAAAAATTGTAGTGTCAAACGAGCTTTATGGGACGGTGCCGAGTCCTATTGGAATGTCCAGCTGTTGGCACCGAATTCTTGTGTACCCAAAGGATCAACACATAATTTAACATGTTTTGTTGGTACACTTGCTGGTTCACCTTAACGCCCTGGTCGATAAAAACGAGCAGAGAGCAATATGGAGTTACAGCAGCCCAAACCATTGCAGAAGCAGGCGCTTGTTTACTCATAGCAGCTCAGTTGTCAAAATTGTCGCTGGACTTGCACTTACCACAAACGATCATTTCGTTTGTTTAAGTATTGTTGAACACAGTAGCGGTCGGTGAAACATGTTTGGGTATGCAATTAGTATGATCGGACAAGCTTATATAACAAGTGATTATTTAATGGCGAGACGACGTCACTGGAAGTTTTAATAATTTGCCGTTACATACACATCGTAGTAGGCGATTATGCGCGCATGCGCGTAGTAGACACTTCCACCATCTTCAAATTATTGCGCCAATTCGATGCCGGCAACCATCCGATGCCGGCACGTAAAATTCGGTGACGTCGTCTCGCCATTAAATAATCACTCTGTATATCGCTCAACAGCAGTATAGCAACGACAAAGCACGAGCGTGTGTATTCTTTGTAATTGCTTACCCAAAAATGATTCACCGACCGTCACTGGTTGAACATTTTTTCATCAGAAAATATCAAATTTCTGTGCCGATTTCAGTGCTTTTGATCGTAGAAGACGAACTGTCTTTTGTATGAGTGTTAAATCCTGTATTTTTTTTGTATATTGTAAGGCTTCAATAAGTTCATTTCTCAGTTAAGCCGTATGCTTGAGTCGGATACGTTCAGATTTGTAGCCATTTTTGTTGCTTTCTGACGTGGATTTCTTTTAATTCGAGCCTTCACTTTTCGAACCATTTCTGGTGATGTTGTTTTTCTATGGCCGCCTGCATGGCGTTTTGCGATATTACCAGTATCATTGTAACGCTTAATTGTTCAATACACAAACATTTTATTCACACGTAAATACTGGAGCTCATGAACAATAGCTACTTGCGATTTTTCGGTCAAATACAAGGCATAACACAATTACGTACAATTTAATAACACACCATTACGTTTGAATTCCATTTGGAATTATTTCTTTTGAATTACAACGTAGAACGATATGATTCCGTAGGCTTGTAAACAACTTGATAGACTAACGCTTATCAATATGAAAGCACGCTGTCATCAGCGTGCTGTTGTTTAGTAGCTGCAGCAGCGTTAAGTTGGCAACACTTCGAGCGACGGACCCTGTATTACACCGATTGTTGTTGAATTTTATTTTAAATCTATTTTAAATTAAATTAAATTTTATTTGTTAAACCGAATACAGGTAGGTCTCGTTTTACGCCGGTGTTACGTTCCGGCGTAAAAAAAATCGGCGCAAAAAGAGTCCAAAATGTGAAATTCCAGAGACGGATTGACTTCAAATCTACATATCATTGATGTATTTCTGTCTTGATATTTCAACGATATTAAATATATTTGCAAGTGTTTTGTATGAATACCACGAATTTCAAAACTTTGTTTTCAGGGACGGACCTATATAAATTTTATTAAAATGAATTAGACATAAATGAAGCAAATAAATATTTATTCTTTTGTGCTATATAAATACAATACAACGATATGATTTAACAACAAACTTACGACTAACAAAACTAACAACAAAAAATTAATAATAATTTAACATAAAGAAAAATATGATGTAGAAAAAAAAAAAATAGGATAATTATATTAAAAAAATATATTTTACAAAATTATTTTCCTGTGAATTTTCTCTTTTTTTCTCGGAGGAGCTCTGCATACGGTGCCAAAGAAGCTGCAACACTCCTCTTTACTTGCATACTGCGTTCACTATCATTATCGAGCTCACAAAGTTTTTCAGTAAGGATGTCTATATTTGTCAAAATTCGTTCTAAAGCATTCTTCATGATGGTTGTAACAGTCGATGGAGGTAAATTGAGGTCCCTACAAACTTTTGAACGTGTTTCTCCATCTAGCATTCTTTTAATCACCTCCATTTTCTCTTGGTTTGTAATGGACCTTCGTTTTTTCTTAGCATTTAATTTAGGTGGTTTATTTTCCTTGTTAGAAGACATGGTTTGTGAAAAATTTATCTAATTTAAAAAAAATTAATCACCTAAAAATTATAAAATACATTACACTGTATATTAATATATACTACACTATATATAATACAATAAATTATTACTTACAAACAACAAATTAAATTTACCTTAAGGAAAATTAAATTTGGCAGACGTAAAAATTTATATAATATATTCTATATAATAATTGCAATAAACTCAATGTGCTGAATGCAACCCTGTACTGGCAAAATATTACTAAGCAATGATGTACTTTATTAACTGCGCGTGCGTAAAACCTCAGAACATCCCCGCTTCGACCACAGATTCGGCGGCGACGTCGACACACGACTCTGGCGTTCAAGCGGCGTTATTTCGAGACCGGCGTAAATAAAACCGGCGCAAAATGAGTCCTCCCTGTATTAATTTAACCCTTTATGAATACCTGTCTGGTACTGATGGATATTGTAATTTTATTTGTAAAATTATTTTATATTACACTATTTTTCAATGAATAATAATATAGTTTAACAATCAAAGACAGCCGATACAAGCCGTCAAATTTGCATTTATAACACAATTTTAACCCGTTATATTGAAATATTTTCACAGGAACAGTCTATTATGGAATAACAGTGACACTCAACATTTCATAAAATATCCTTTGCGATGAAATTTGAATTTTATTCAGCAATTTTTTATCGTATGAATTATGTATAAGATGTAGCATGTTTCTGTTATTGTTCTAGCAGCATTTTGGAAAATATATTGAGGCAAATATTTGAAATCGTAATTTTAGTCTTTTAAAATTTTATAAACAACAAATGTAGAACTTGGAACGCATGTTAAATTTTAAACTTTAGAAAATAAAATGTTTGAGAACATCGTGCAGATTTAATAACAATTCTTTTCTGTTTTGACTGCCAGTTTTTAATTTATTTATGTAATTACCTTTTTCTTGTTTATTCTTGTCTCCCCTATTTAATGTTTCTTTGACAATCTGTTGCTTAGTGTCTATTAAATTATGCAGGACCGGATTTAAGATGAATGAGGTCCTAAGCTGAAGTTTTTGGAGGCCCATTTTGTTTTATTTAAGATCGTATTAACTGAATTTGTGAGGCCCTAAGCTAGAGCTTGTTTAGTTTAATGGTAAATCTGGCCCTGGGATTATGTCTAATTGAGTGGATTGTAATAAGTAGCATAGCCAGAAATTACTCCTGGGGGGGGGGCTATTTTTTTCAAAACATGCATTATTTTTATAAAATTAAACCACATACTTTATATTATGAAATGTATTTATTCTTTTTAAAAGAAATTTATATGTAACTGTTATCACAATAAGAACCAAAATTTATTTCAACAGAAAATATAATAACTAAAAACATAACAAGATAGTAATTAATTATTAGCAGAATATACAATCAATAAATAATCATAACAATAATCGTCGAGGTGATTTCTACATTTCATCCGTTACTTCATCTTCTTCTACATGAATTTCCCAATGAACAATAATATCCCAAGCATTTAACAATTTTATAGTAATAAATATCATTCTTCATTTCTTATAGATTTACTAGATTTTGAAATCTAGTGACTTGTAATGATGGAATGGGACTTTTGACCAGTTCTTTTTTACAATGTAAATCAGGATTTTATAAAATTTGTAGGTAATGATGGAAGATCTTGGATCGATTCCTTATATTATTTTATAAGTTCATCAAAAAATTCCATAAAAGCATCAATACAAAGAACTCTGTACCTAATCAGCGGCAGAGGAAGAGGTAAGAAGAGGACACCGGGCACGACAGCTAGTGATTAATAAAACACATTATCGTACTAATAAAAGTTAATCAAAAGCGCCCTCCTGTAACGGTTTATTGTGTCTACAATCTGAGATAACTCTATACGTAAATAATTATATTATTTTTTTTTTTGCAAAAAGGGAATTTCCGTCTGGAAGTCCCATTTTGAGATCTCAAACTTAGGCTCTAACATCACTGACGTCCTGACCTCAGGTCTAAAGGAGTTATTAGAAACTCGTACGTAACCCTGAAAATCAGCTCGACGGAATTTCCCATATTAACATGTAGATCGACAACTGTATATATAGTTGGCGGAATAAAACAATGGCAGCGGGAAGTCCACTACAGCGGGAAGTCCCAAAGTACCACTTTGCTATTTGAATTTATTTCTCATATTATATACATTTTGTACTTTCTAATAATTTGATAATCTGGCTTTTTATTGAAGAATATATGTGCAAGAAAAACTATTAATAATATTATTATTTGTTATTATTATTCTTATTCCATTTTTTTAGAGTTAATATTTAAGAATATCAAAAATATGATATCACTAAATGATAGGGAAAATTATTCAAAAAATTTCTGTAGATTTAGTTTTTTTTTTAATTTTCATTGTTTTTAAATTTTTTCAATTATATAATTACCGTATATTCCGGCGTGTAACGCGCACCTCAAATCTGAATAGATTTATTTTAATTTTTGCATGTATTCATCGTATACCGCGCACCCTTATAATCCTAACCCTAATATTGTGGATAGATGATGACGAAACTAATGACGAAATCTGAATTTGATGATATACCTGATAATATTAGCGAAGACGAATTTGATTAACTTTTTATGTCATAATAAAGATTATTTAAATTAATAAATAAGGTAATTTTTTTTGTTATGTATATAAATAATATAAATAAATATGTATAAATTTAGATAGTTTAGTTGATATTTTAGTTTTATTTATATTATGTATTCATTATATAACAGGAATCCTATTTATACCCTATTTACACAATTACCATTCTAATCTTTGAACGGGTAAGTTTTATACCCGACGTAGAACGCGCACCCAACAAATTTGACAAAATTTCAATGTTAAAGTGCGCGTTATACGCTGGAATATACGGTATTTAGATACTGACTTAAGAACTCGTACTTTATACTCTTTTTTGTTGTAGACAGGTAATTTCGACGTTTTTTGAGAATTTTCCAAATATGATTGTGTAATTTAGTTTACGTTATTGTTATCCAAGACCCAGATCCAGTACATCCTCTTGTACTAAAGATCCGGTTTCTACTCTACAATCTAAATGCTCAGAATGTGAGGGTAGAGCTGTTTTGGATACTGGGACATGTTGGTATTAAAGGCAACGACGCAAAGAGTCATCTGAAACATCTTGTTTTAGCTTTGTGGCAACATGAGTGGAGCAACATACAGAACGTTAAGTTGAGACAGATTAAGGAAAATATTAAACCATGGGGTTCTTCCTGCAGGATTAACCGCAGGGAGGAAACCACCATCACACGCCTCCGTATAGGCCACTGTTGGTGGACCCATGGACACCTCCTCCGAGGTGAAGAGTCCCCTATCTGTGAGACGTGTAACACAGAATTGTCTGTGTTACACATTTTAACTGAATGTGTAAGTAATCCCATAAGAAAAACTGCTGTAGTTGCAAACGAGTTAGCTAGATATAAAATAGACATTGCAGCTCTTTGTGAAACCCGATTCTCCGATGCTGGGTACTTAGTGGAGGAAATTGCCGGCTACACAATATACTGACCAGGAAAATCAACATCTGAACCCAGATTTTCAGAAGTTTGCTTTGCAATTCGGAACTCTATCAATAAATTACTAATTGATAAACCAGTTGCAATTTCTGACAGAATAATAGCTTTAAGACTATCCAAAGCACAATCTCTTACTATCATAAGTGTTTAGGCTCCGACAATGAAATACGAAAATCATATAAAAGAAGCTTTTAACCGGAATTGAGAAATATAGTAAACGCAACACATAAATAATAAAAATTACTTTTACTTGGAGATATGGAAGTACACATAACTCGAGCTATGAGAGGGGCTGATTGCAATACAGATCACAGGCTAGTTCGATCCAAACTTAGCCTACAACTAGCAGCTAAGAAAACCTCTCGCTGTGCATCAAAGCCCAAATTGAATTTGAATGGCATCTCTGATCTATCTATCCAACAAGTTCTTCATCATATCATGGACAGCAAAATTAGCAATCTGCAGACTGATTTATCGGCTGAGAATATTTGGAAGACCTTATCGCTCAGCATGTACAATGCCGCAGATGTAGAAGTACTGGGAACAAACAAGAAGAAGAACCCAGATTGGTACGATGATAATGAAGTAGAAATGACGCAGCTTGTGTCAGAAAAACGAAGGGCACTACTCAACTGGCAAAATAACAAGAACTCGGCAACAAAGCGAAACACATTTGTATCAGCTAGGTTGATGTTTCAAAAACGATCACGCGAGCTTCAGAATGAGTGGTGGAAAAATCTTGCTCGGAAAATGCAAATGTATCATGATAGCAACGACATGAAGAACGTTTTTAATGCAATGAAGAAAGTTTATGGACCATCCTACCATACAGTAGTTTCCCTGTTGACATCTGATCACAAAACAAAACTGCATGCTACTACCCAAGATATACTAAACAGATGGTAGGAGCATTTTGCGAACCTGTTTAATATAAATACTCAATACAGCCATGCTGTAATTAACAACATCCCTCAACATGACGTCTACCATGAATTAGATGTAACACCTACCATAGGTGAAGTTTGAGCGGCTATTAAATCTCTCCCTAATGATAAATCTGCAGGTCCAAATAATATACCAGCAGAACTCCTTAAAGACGGTAGTGGAAACGCAACTTCAACGATGTACAATCTAATTACCAAAATATGGGAAACTGAAGAGATGCCTAAAGTATCTAGAAACTCTGAAATATTCCCATATATAAGAAGAAAGGCAATAAGTTAGACTGTGGAAACTACCGAGGAATCAGCTGAGTGTCTGTAGGAGGTAAAGTCTTGGCTAAAGTAATTGTACAACACCTCAGTAATCTGATAGCTGAACAGGTACTTCCCGAATCTCAATGTGGCTTTCGACCAAGACGGACTCCAATGATATGATCTTTGTAGCTAGAAAATTAGAGCCACGAACAAAACATGCTTCTGTACATGTGTTGCATAGACTAAGGCTTTCGATTCGATGCCAAGAGGAGCTTTATAGACCGTACTAACAAAATGCACAAATTGCACAAATTGCACAAATAAATTGACGAAACTAATCAAACATTTTCATGAATATATGGAAGCCTGTGTCAGCATGGCAATAATAAATTCGTTCAAAGTTGAAAATGGTACTAAACAAGGATGTGTCCTTGCACCAACGCTCTTTGCACTTTATTTAACGGCCATGTTGAATACCGCTTTCAACATCTACAAGGTACTACGAGTACAAACAAGTTTCCATATTGACGATGGTATGTTAAAACTGTCACGCCTTAATAGTAAAAGGAGAGTTCGTACCAGCATTATCAACGATCTATTATACGCAGATGATTGTGCCCTAGTAGATCACTCACCATCCAAATTTCAAGAAGCAATAGATCTTTTGCCTAGGCATCGAATAAATTTGGGCTTACCATTAATCTTGAAAAAACAGTGATAATGTCGAACCAAGAAAACTGTTAATATAACTTCAATGTTTTAGGTACTGCACTGAGAAAAGTTAATGCATTTAAATATAATTTTATACCACCCAGTATTATTATATATAAATTGTAAGAGAAATATAGCAATTGTACTTATTTCCAACAACCGTTTTTTGTATATTTCTTAATAAAATATTTTATTAGTACTTAATCCTTTGATTTTGTACTTATTCTTGAATGTTTTTTCCCGTGCACTAAAGTGCTCATTACATTGTGAAATACACTTTAGTGCACCGATGTTATGACAACGTTAAGAAAATTGTACGTCATGGAAAAATAATGTACTTCGCACACTAAAAACAATACGTCAAATCCTATTTTTTTGTCAGTTGTAGAAAAATGTATATTTTATAACAAAACAAAAAAATAAGAAGCATTTAATTAATCGATGGTAAAAAAATGGTATCTTTATCACAATATTTTAATATTCCAACGTATCATAAAATTCTAACTTATGAGTTAGAATTTTATGATACGTTACATATGTGTAACGCGGCAATATGTTATGTTTTTCATGACATGTCTGTCTACTTGAGAGTATAGATTCTGTTAGTCTGTCTGTAAGCCTTACCATCTATCTGAGATTCTGTCTGTATGTGTAAATGACTGCTAGTATGTTTCTCGCCCTCTTTTACTCTCTTTTTCACTCTGTTTCTATTTACTTAGGTTTCTTTTCTCTCACTCTCCTTCTTCTTTCCCACAGTTTTTTTCTCCCTTTCTTCCTCTCTCTATCTCTACCTGTTTCGTTTTCCCTCACTCTGTTTATTGTAAAACAAGTTTTTATTTTTAATACTTTGTATCTATTTTCAATGTATTCATATTTCTGAAAACAATGTAATCTTTTTCTGGTAATTTTCTTTCGCTAGATATTCATTTAGTAGGTATATTTTCCAGATTTTTGCTTTTGCTGAAAGCTATAAAAACATCGTAAAAACAATGAACAAAAAATGTAGAACAGTAACGATACAAAGCATAAAAATCTGCTTGTGCAAAAATTCATACTTTGAAAAAAATATAACCTACATTTAGAAATTTCCTCTTTTTAAATAAATTTATATATCTTTTTTTTATGATTTCGTTGGTATAACCAAGAAACTTGGAATACCGGCACACATGTGTTTTTCTGTACGGTCAAATTGTAGCCAAACGACAGGACTTTTGACGTAGAATACGTCTTTGTCCGCAGCTGATATGGGAGTCGTTTCCGGAAATCCAGAGTAACGAAATTAGGGCAGATTTCAAACGCTTACTCTTACGCTTGGTATTTAAAAAAACAGACTTTCTTAGGCTGGTCTCACAATGGAACTGACTACGTGCGACTCTTGGTCGTACGTAGTCGCACGACTACGCATGAACTTAATGAACTTAATTAGGGAATGTAATCAGCGCTCTCACACTGGAAGCGAGTCGGGCGACTACGTGCGTTTTTTTTAGACCTGCGACTCGATACCAGCAGACTCGGATTTTTGTGAGTATGACGCACGACTTTGTTCAGTTTGTTTGTTTTTTTTTTTTTTTTGTGAGTAATTATGGACTCGGAAAATGTTATTCTTTTAATTCAAGAAAGAGAGTATTTGTGGAACCAGGAGATCTTGCTTCAAATTGTTCATTAAAGATGCAACTCGCCATGTTCTTCTCTCTTCAGGAATATCTGGTTAACCCATTCCGTTCTTCTTGAACGTCTTCATCTTCGCCTTACAAACAAACTACTACTTTCAACCAGGTAAAACAACCCATTCATCTTTTCAAAATATTCGAATACAAATAAAACCTATAAATGTGAAAAACATTTACCACCAAGCTGGTTTTTTGTTCATGAATAGAGAAGACCAGAAACCATAAGGAATTATATAGCCAAATTGGTGATAAAACTTTTTATTATATATTTTTTTGCTGTTTACATTTTATCTTTTACTCTTGTATAACAAATTTCAATGATTGTTGATTTCAATTTTTTTTTAATATATATTCGTAAACAAAACCCAAAAATATAAATGGTATGAATAGTTAATAATCAATATTGGCAAAATATTTTGATTATACAACAACGAGTGACAGAAGCATATTTCCAATATTAATTTAATCATGTGATCATAGGGCATAATAAAATGGCAGTATATAAACAAATATTTGCTAAAACATACATGTATGATTATTAAATAATTCCAAACAGACCTAGTTATTACTAGAAAATAATAAATAAAAAATACATAGAAATAAAAAATCTATATGTAATATGTAAATGCACATTTCAGGATTTCGTAGGTATTTATCAAGTGAAAGAGTGCAATAGTGGGTTGAATGATAGAAATCTTTACTTTTGATGGGTTACTTAATAGATTTTTATGAAACTTCATATTTAAGAGAGTAAAGCCGCATTCAGAGCTCTAAAATCAATAGCTTATACACTGTAGCTTATAGACTGTTTACTGTCACTAGAAGTTTGACATATGGTAAGACGTGAAACCGTTCACACCTTTAAATTCAATACGTTGTTCGTTGTGCATTGTGTTTAATTTTCTAAACTTATAGCTAGTGAGAGGTTTTAATGAGACAGACATATAAACACATTGGCTATCGCATCAGTTTACATAACATAATGTCATTATTAACAAATCTTACTCAAAATTACAAAGACGGATAGTAAATATGATCAATTTAGGTAATTAGGTAGTTAAAATCTAAGATAACAGAATTATAAGAACGATAATACATATAAAACATTTTACGAAGCCAAGTAGTTGGTTTCAAAAACCACAGATGGCGGTCTATTCGTAACATATTAATTTCTAACTTGATATGAACGGTACGTACAACGTTGAAACAATGCATAGAAACATAATTTACAGCTAACAAAGAACAGTCTGCAACCTGTTAATTTAAAGAGCTCTGAATGCGGCTTAATATAGGGAAATATTGTTACATAGCTGTGAAAGTAAAATTATAGGAATAAATATATTTTACAATATTTTGTGAACCTGTTTTACTATTATTATATACAAATGTTTATAAAGCCATTTTTTTGAATGACACGACTGTAAAAAAAAATAAAATAATAAAAACTATATTTTGCGATTGTTGTAGGTTATGGCGATAAAATTCTCGTAGTGGATTATTTAAAATATCGGTATTTCCAGATAAGAGAGATTCTAAGTGGTGAAATTTTAATAACTTACTTCAAAGCTTACACTTCCTCTACTTCATATACAACACGTGAATTTTTAATTCCATCTATATACTTGAAATAATCCACTATAAAATTTTTTGTCACCATAACCTGCCTCACAAAATATAGTTTTTAATTTTTTTTAGAGACGTGTCATGCAAAAAAAAATTGCTTTATAAACATTTGTATATACTTAATTGTTGATACAATAGTAAAACAGGTTCACAAAATATTGTAAAATATATTTATTCTTATAATTTTACTTTCACAGCTATGCAACAATAACATTAAGTACCATCTACCTACGTTTCAAAATTGACCACCACGGCGCTACGATCTTAAATTTCTTTTCCTATAGCTATAGGTTTCGCGCATCATAAACTTATATTTCTTTCGGCCAGAATTTAGACCAAATTTAATCGGATCAATTTAATTATTTTTTTAATTTGAAGATAAATATTGACCCCGGTGTGCCCGTGTGTTGAAATTTTGTTTGATTTTTAATTTTCAAAAACCTAAAATTTATCAATCTTAACATCACTGTTACTAAGTAAATAACTAAAAATTGCAAATTTCAACTCAAGGGCACACTTAAATGTACTTTTATCTTTAAAATGAACTCTTGCTGGTAAAAATTAATTAATATTTAGTACCCATTATGCCACCATAACCGTAAGAGTAACACTATTTATATGAAAAAAATCTAAAAATATACTGCTATAGTAACCGATCCTAGCGATGAATTGTTGACTGAAGTAGAAATTACCTAAAGTTTTTTGCAAATATCTCTGAACAAAGAAATATTTAGAAAATAATTATTTGAAGAAAGTTGCTGTACAACATGAAAGTAACAACTTCTATTTTTAAATTTTTTATTTACCAAATTTACAATATGGATAATCTCTGTGGAAACGCCAACTATAATTCTTCATTTAGTTTCAAAATTTTAAAACATGTTAAAAAGAATCTTATTTGGTTATGTATTCTATTGTGATGGTTGATTCTGTGGTGGCCTCAGCTGATTCTTATTTATAAAGTAACCTTTTGTTTTTATTTTTCTTTTGTATTGTTCCTGAGAAAATTGAACGCATTGTTCTACGTCTGAAGTCTTGCACCCAATTTTAATATAAATACATAGTTATTCAAGATTTCTAAAACGAAAAGCGATGATACATATATAATGTGAAAATTAAATATCGAAATACTGACTCACCGAGAATCAAAGCCATCAACCTAAGAATTTCGCGTTCTCGTTCTAAGGTTGTATTCTTAGGTTGACGGGTTCGATTCCCGGTAAGGCAGTATTTTGATATTTATTTTCTACATTATACACACACCGGCAAATTTAAAGGAACAAACATAAAAATCTAATTATTTTCCCTTTAGTGTACATATTGTTGATATCTCTCAGGTGATCTTTTAGTACGATGTTTTTTTGGAATAATGTTCGGGCTGAGGTCAGGGGAGTACCACTGGCCAACCCATTGTTGTTATACCCACTTGATTTAAAAAGTCTGTTACACAGTGGGCGACGTATGGGTGCGCATTATCCTGCAATAGGGTGGAATTTTCTTCGATATATGGGGCAAAAGGTAAAACATGGTCTTGAAGAATATCTCTGATATACCAATCTGCAGTTAACGCTCCGCCATCAATCACCACTAACTCTGTGCGAACTCCCAAACATATTCCACCCACACCATAATTGAACCTCCACTAAAAGATACAGTAGTAGCAAAATTAATTGGTGCATTTACGAGTACCAGTTTTATTTCACGGATGCATCAAAAACAGAGAACAGTTGTACTATAGCTACAGTTCACAACGATGAAAGTAAAACGTACCAACTACCAACAACCAGTAGTGTGTTCGAAGCAGAAGCGATAGCAATCCGGAAGGCGATCGAAATTGCATCTCACACCATCCACAGACACATAGCCGTACGCACTGATTCGTTGAGCGTACTACAGGCCGTAAACAACAACTACTCAAAGGAAACTGTTATTCAACAAATTCAAGACCAACTACATCAGATGACAACAGAACAAAACAAAACAGTGCACCTCATCTGGGTTCCCGCCCATATTGAAATAGCAAGCAGCAAACGTGCAAACACAGCCGCCAGAGAGTCCACCAAACACGAAGAAACCCTCTATTTACCTCCCAACAAAACTTACGTAAAACAGAACATTAAGAAGAAACTCCGTATAACCAGACTGACCAAATGGCGTGATGCCACTAACAACAAACTACGAACAGTCACGGACGATATACAGAACTGGAACTCAGGCACCAACAGACGAGAACAAGTAATAATGACAAGACTTAGAATCGGACACACCACACACACACACGAACACCTCATGGCAAAACTAGATACCAAAATATGTGAAACATGTAACGAACAACTTACCGTTAACTATATACTAATTGACTGTCAACACGACACTAACCTACGTATAAACTAAAACTTACCACAAGACCTTCAAGACATCTTAAGACTAGACTCAACAATGACTAATAACGTACTTAATTTCTTACAGGCAGCCAATATACATAAGCTAATATAAGGTATATATACAATAAAAAAAACAAAATGTACCAATATATATATCATATATGTAAAAATAAATAAAAAATAAAAAAATAAATAAAATGGTGCATTTTGTTCTCCTTGGCGTCGATACAATCTTCGTTCGTTGTTTAGTAGAGCATTCAAAGCTATCTAGATATAGGCTATAAAATAATAAAATTTAAAAAAAAAAAATCAATCCGTTTCTTTAAATTTTCCGGTGTGTGTGTAGATGTATCATAGCTTTGCGTTTAAGAAATTCTGAATAACTAAGTATATATATTATATTTATTTGTGAATACACAAAGAGACAGTGTGAATTTTGGATTCTGTCATGTACTCAATTACATGCCTTCTTAGTCTAGTGGTCTAGAACGAGAACGCGAAATTCTTAGATATTTTGATATTTTATTTCTACCTTATTTT
Source organism: Liopterus haemorrhoidalis (assembly GCA_963971575.1). Lineage (NCBI taxonomy): Eukaryota > Metazoa > Arthropoda > Insecta > Coleoptera > Dytiscidae > Liopterus > Liopterus haemorrhoidalis. The sequence continues at coordinate 47,749,195 of OZ020614.1, forward strand.
AATTTGTTTTATTATTTTCTGTGATACCCGATGGTTACTGACCCCTTTACATCCTCTTACCATCGCCCTCGGGCTGTTAATTTTTTGCGACAGACTTCCATTTTCATTTATTTATTTGTCAGTGCAAGCATTCTTTTATTGTGTACATATTTATAAGTATATTTGTATATTTATTGTTTTATTTATAAAGTTAATAATATTCTAGTCATAAAGATGGGGCGCCAAAAATCTTAACTAAGTTTCTTTTCTATTTGAGTTTTGAGATTTAAATTTAGAGATGTAAGTTTCGTGATTTGAGTTCTGAGAATACAGGTTTAAACTTGATAAGAATTAGAAGTTTGCAGTAGAAAAGACGACAGATCCCTGAGATCAGACTGGCGAAAGGCACCGACAGATAGTTTAGTTAAAAGAGAATCTTTAAATTGCGATTCAACTTCTTTAATTACTATAATAATTTTTGAATTATCGCAACAATACCCATTCACACATATCTATACACACAATTGTACAATACAATCAATTGTGCGAGATTGATTGTGCTTATTGTGTTTGTGTCATACACACATATGATTATATATACATACACATATATTGATCTTAACTAATTGCTTATGTGTTTAAGAAACTCGAAATGGTGAAGATCTAGTAAAACTACATTTTACCTTCTTTGCGAAATTAGAAAATAATAACACATATACGGGTCTATTCGGTATCTTAAAAAGTTAATTTGACCTCAAGGTCGAAGTTAAAAAAATTTAACCACGCATTTCAATATTTTGTTATTCTGTAACTCTATGGCGTTAAAATTTAAACCTCGATGTGTTTAATTCAGTAGGTTATGTTTGGAATTTTAACTCCAGTCATTTACATGGTGTTAACATTTTAACCAGTTTTAATTCTAACCACTAAACGTGAAATGGCCAGAAAAAAAGGATTTTTATAATTAATCATGGCAAGTCTGTTTATTTTAAACCAATTATTACTAGAACAAATTGAACAAAAAGAGGTTAATAACAGAAAAATTAAGATGGGTGAATAAAAAATATATATACAAATGCTTTTTAGAAGATACGAGTGACTCTTTTAATTTACCTGAAGAAACATTTTAAATTATTTTCATTTGTCTAAAACTTCTACGGAATATCTCGTTCTACAAATATTGTTTTTTGAAAATCCGAGAAGAACCAAAAGATTTCCCGATACATTACAAGTAAATATTTAAAACTTTAAAATTGTGATACATTTATTAATTTTGATTTCTCTGTTTCTTAAAAATAAAAATAATAATAACGTAAATATAATCTGAAAATAAAAATATCTTAATACAGAAGAAAGAAAAGGATGAAAATATATTGGTACATTTGCATGTTATGGTAATATTATATTATTTACTTTCTGCACTCATAATTATATATTTATAAATATTGTATATTTCCGCAATATAGATTTATTATATTTGAACGTTGTTCATTTACGATTCAACCATAACACTTGTTTAGATTAAATCTACACTCACACAAGTAAAATACGTTCCCTTGTAGATAATTTCACAACATACTTTTAACCATAAGGTTAAACAGTTAGAACTTAACGCTTGGATTATAATTTGAAATACCGAATAAAAACAAGGTTAAAATTTTAACGCTTAGTTAAAATGTTAGTTTTTAACCAAATCTTTTAAACCACAAAAGATACAGAATAGACCCGTTAAATGGTTTCAAATTTTGTTAACGTATTCTGCATTTAAGAATTAAGTAAGAATTTTATATTTCATTTTCCATTAAATCGTTCTAATACGATGAAAGTGTTTTGTTATTTTTGTCCCAGCGTAATATTATTTTTATAATATTGATTAAGTTACAATGTATACCGATAGAGGACAGCACATGTATACTGAAAATTTTCCCAGGATAACTCACTTATAATTAATTTTAAAGACACACAAAACATAAAGCTTTGAAAGAACATCAAAGTCACAATACCATATTCTTCCAAATCAATATTAATTTTGGATTCTGTGTTGTTATTTAAAAATGTATACGTATAGAGAAATTTATAATCAAAAGCAATGCAAAGGCTCCTAATTAATTTTTTGTTAATCAAATTCGCTAAGAAATATTGAATACAGAACAATGACGGTTGGTACATAAGAGCTGCAGAACCCCCAAAATTAAATGAATTTATACATTACAGACTTTTATACGAGGGCATATTGAAAACTAATGCCTCCATGGCTACAACTTTATTAATAATTGATATATGGTTTACATATAAATGTGAAATAATAGTATAAACTGTCCTCTACGCACTGATATATTCACTTTTCCACATAATCGCCATTGACAGTAATACATTTACTCCAACGTGGAACGAGTTTTTCAAGTCCGTCACGGAAAAAGTCTAAAGACTTCCCACGGCACCATTTCCGCACCTCCGCTATCACCTCTGCATCCGAAGAGAAACGCTTGCACTTGAGATGTTCCTTAAGTTTTGGAAAGAGGAAAAAGTCACAAGGCGCAAGACCTGGGCTATAAGGTGGATGAGGTAAAACGTCATGAAACCATTTCATCAGTAAGCATTCGGGGCACCCAACGCGCGCATACTGTCCTGTACTGCAGCACATTGCAGATAATGTGATGTACTCTTTCTTGTCAAATACCCACCCTGTTGGCTATGTCAGTTTGTTTACACCGTCGATTCTTACGAACCAGTTCATCCACGAGAGCCACCTGCCTTTCACCACATGCAGATACTGGTCGGCCACTGCGTTCCCGATCATGGACATCCGTTTCAGCAGGACTTGCGTCTTTCACAGTCCTTACCCACCTCCTAACAGTACTCACATCAACACACGCCTAACGGTAGACGGCACTTAACCTTCGATGGATATCAATGGGCGCTACACTCTCCGCAGTAAGAAATTCAATGACAGCTCGTTGTTTTAACCGCACATCCATGCCGGCCGCCATGTTTAGAACTGTCATGCGCAAACTCGATGCTGCTGAGAATCTCCGCTAGGAGGACTTATGTACAGATACTTAAGGTAAATGGCAAACCACTTTTGACACGGTCTGGCCCGTCATTATAAAAGTTATGGCCATGGAGGCATTAGTTTTCAATATGCCCTCGTACATTACAGAAAGAAAATCTTAATTATACTTCTGGCTACAGCACCTTCATTAAAGGTTTCCACGAGCCGCCACTACTACAGAATATTAGTGACATGCTATATTGTACATATGTTTCTTAAATCTAATATTTATATTCCTTTTTATTTGTCTTATATACACTTTTTCACAATTGTTACGTTTTTGATGTAATTAATAATTCCTTCTATATAATCTATGTCCTAAATTATATAAACAATTTATACCCCTTAATTAAATTTGCACATGAATTAGAACAGCATAGTTCCCTACCGTTCTTAGATTTACTAATTAAAAGAAACACTAATAATAAAGTAGAGTTTATACTGAAAGCCAACTCATACAACAAATTACATTCATAATACTTCAAGTAGTCCAAGAAACCATAGACACGCTATTTTCCATAGTTTAATTTATAGACTATAATATTAACCTTTGTCCGAAGAATATTACAATAAAGAATTATAACACATAATAACTATCGCTGAATATAACGGTTACAATTTATGTTTGTAAATTTAATACAAAAACACAATTTTGTTACAAACAATACAACTATTTCCCCATCCGAAAAGTTTCAAAAAATAACTAGGAGAAAATTTACTTATCACCCTACAATAATTCAAATTCTAAAACCTATTTAAATAAATTAACATTTTTTTCGTTTTTATAAGTAACAGGGCCGCCCCTAGGCGGGGGCAAGTGGGGCACCTGCCCCAGGCCCCGCGCCTGTAAGGGCCCCGCGCTTCGACCGTCAAGTAATAAAATAATAAAATAGACTAAAAATATTATTCCAAGTTTTATAAATAGTTGGAAAAAATTTATATTTTTATTGAATATAAGTATGTGTACTTTGTTAATAGTTATTATTATTAAAGAAAATATCGTTTTTCAATATATATATATAGATGGGGCCCCGCAAATCCAGTTTTGGGGCCCCGCAACTCCAGTTTTGCCCCAGGCCCCGCAAATGCTAGGGGCGGCCCTGATAAGTAAGATCAAATTATGAGACTTATTATGAAATCCCAAACAAAATCAAAAACTTGGAATATCAGGAATTTTCAATATAAATGGTAAAGTGTATATAGGGCAAACAAGACGGAATATAAATATTAGATTAAAGGAATATATGTACATTATTAAAAATTATAATTGGGAAAAGTCAGCTCTAGCAAGTCATAAATTAAACAGAGGTTACAATTTTGATATCAAGAATGTGAATTTACTAAAAACGACCAATAATACTAGACATGCTAGAGGCGTTTTACATGATAAAATATTATAAACGTAGTTATACAAGGTGTCTGAAAAGAAATTTTATATTTATTTAGCTTACTGGGTTATGTCAATCGGTAGCCTGGCTCTTGGGAATTTAGTCGCTATGGAGCGTTTCTCGGGAGCAGACCGCGCGTTATGCGTGCGAGAGTTTTACAAAAACGGTGATTCGGCGACTGTAGCGCGTAGAAAATTCTGCAGTATTCGAGGTTTTCGCCACTTAAATGATGCGCCAAGCATTCCTCTCATTCGACATTGGGTTAAAAAGTTTGAAGAGACTGGTACAACGCTGGATAAATTAAAATCCGGGTGACCTAGGTTATCAAGAACGGTAGAAAACGTGGAGAATGTTAATCAGTCTGTTCGTGACGACCCGAACCTTTCAATTCGGAAGCGCGCAAGTGCTTTAAATGTGCATAGATCATCATTACATCGCATTATGCACAAAGACCTAAAGCTGCACCCCTACAAAATTCAATTGGTGCAAGAATTAAAGCCCCAAGATGCCAGTCAGAGGCTTAATTTCGTAAATCAGGTGATTGAGCGATTTTCAACGTTTACCAACATTTTGTTTTCGGATGAAGCTCATTTTCATCTTAATGGCCACTTAAATAAGCAAAACTGCCGCTACTGGAGTGCAACGAATCCGAAACGCAAACATCAGAAACCCCTACATTCGCCTAAAGTGACCGTATGGGCTGCGATGTCGGCGCGAGGAATTATCGGCCCTTACTTTTTTGAAGACGAAAGGGGGCGTGCAGTTACAGTGAATTCAGAGCGTTATGTGGAGATGTTAGACAACTTCTTGGTACCTGAACTGCAAAACTTTCCTGGCTATAACCAAAGAACATGGTTCCAACAGGACGGAGCAACTTCACACACGTCCAATATGTCTCTGCCACGTGTTCGTGAATTTTTCTCAGGCAAATTGATCTCCCGGAGAGGTGACATAAATTGGCCTCCACGCAGTCCAGATTTAACCCCTATGGACTTTTTCCTATGGGGTTATCTTAAATCTAAAGTTTACGCCAATAAACCGACTTCACTGGCGCATTTGAAAGAAAATATCCGTCACGAAATGGCAGCCATCCCTGAGTCCACCTGCCGAGACGTCATAAGTAATTTTACTGTTCGATTAAATGAGTGCCGAGAACGCGAGGGTCTACATTTAGACGATATTATTTTTAAGAAATAAATCCCCAAAAAGTGTATTTTAATAATTAATAAAATTTTTTTCTATATACGGCTTACTTTTTTTTTAATCGATCCACTAAATATAAAATTTCTTTTGAGACACCTTGTATATAGCAATGTATTTCAATTTTGTAATTACTGTCGTACAGATGATTGCTTAGCATGTCGAAATGTTCATTTAGAAAATTAATAAAATAAGTGAAGAGGAGATACAGTGTTTTATTTACAATTACAGAATATTAGGTTTGAGCAAAAAACTTGAGACCACCAAAACATGTTTAAATGAAACTTTTGTTTTTTATGCAGTCTTATTCCATTTTATAGCTGTATTCTTTTTTTTTCCTATAAGGCTCTGCAAGAAAAAAATCGTGTGATTTAAAAAAAAAAAAGAAAGATAGTAATATAAAGTATGTTAGAGATAATCGATCAAAAACAAAAATTATTTATTACTGTTTTTGATAATTCAGCATGTTTAAAGCAAATTTGTGTTTAATCATTTAGATCAATTAACAGAAGAATCCGAATTTGTATTGATAAAGACGATGATCACATATCCCATCTTGTTCCGTTTATAAGTTTATTACTTTATTTATTGTGTCCATTTTAACATGCAATTTTATAAAAGGAATAAATAGATAAATAAACAAGATTTATTTTTAAGAAAAACTATCTGTTTGAAGCAAAATTTAAATTTATTCAATAGCTAAGTAGTGTAAAAGATTATTTGATTAGTTCTAACGTACAAATTTATTCAAAGACGTACGTGATTTTTTCTCGGCTTAATCTGACGTATTTTTATTTTTAATCACACGTTATCACATAAACAAAGAATTACGTGTGCCTTTTTGCATTTTATTGTGAACGAAATTTTGTTGCGTGCGGTCTTGGATATGAACACGTAAAAATATTGTTGCCGGTGACTATGGGTGCTGGGTAGTCGACTCCGATTGACTAGAACTAGGACACGTAGAAAGATTATCAGCACTTGTAGACGCATGGACCATGCGCCTATAAGTAAACAGTAATCTTTTAAACTATAATGACCAGCGTACAAGAAGCTGGCGGTCACTTATTTATCACTTATAGTCACTTATACCATATATTTTGTTGATTTTTTTTTTTTTTTTTGATTTAATTTGTAGCGAACCACATATATTTCATGGTTAATATTTTAATAAGTTAATATATTAATAAAATATCTATGATGTAGCAAATTTCCGACATGTACAATTACTTATGGGTAGACTTACCATAATATCTTTTTCTCAAACCGGGACAATTATGAAATTTTGCTCAAAACAGAAAGTAACGCCTTCTACGCTTAGTACTTATGATTAAAAAGTGGTTAACAAAAAATAAAAATTTTAGGTTATTCCAAACCTTTAAGCGGAAGCAAATTATTTAATGTTTGAAGTTGGCTTTTACTAAACAAAATGATCAAAAGCTTTAATCGAACGTTAACAATTACTAGAATTCAAAATCTAGTCCCACTTAAATCAAAGAAAAAAGCTATACGTAGTATTAATTTTTAATTATTCTTAATTGAACATAACTTATTATTAAAAAGTTATATATTAATCACTAGCGTGAAATTTCTTTCAAAAATTCTGTTATTTTTAATTCGTTGCCTAATCGCCATTTTCTAAGGCTACACTTTTTGTACTGCGTGTATATTCGGCACTTTTTAATTTTTACCAAATATCCGGGACAAAATGACAAACTGGCCGGGACGCTGAGACCATAGCTTCAAACCGGAACAGGCCCGGTCAAACCGGGACTTATGGTAAGCCTACTTATGGGTAGAGTAAATTTGAACATGAGTTTTTTTTTTACAATAAATAATCTGTTTTAGTGCGTATATACGGAAAGATAGATTCATATTTTAATGAAGATATTTCAGTAAATCATCGCTACTAACAATCTTTCTACGTGTGCACTAACCGGCATCAACAAGCGCAGCGAACAAACATTTATAAACGCCAATAAATCGGCACCGCGTACAATCTTTCTAAGTGTTCGTACCTTTACTGCGTCTCATCGTGCACTTTGTTGCGTGCGTCTTATTGACAAATAAATTCTAAACGGAGCTTAGCATCTGTTGCACTGAAATCTTAGTAATCTGATTAATTAGATTACTTATAAGAAAGTACCGTTTAGCTGAAGTTTCAATTAGTATTAAATTTGATTTCGAATGTTGAATCAGAAGATGATGTTGCACGACTGTATGTAGTTTAGAAGGTTTGTTACTAAATCTGAATTAATCAGTGATATGCATCGGCTTAACTCTGTATTGATTTTCTCACATTGGTTGTTGTTTTCGAAACACACTGTTTATCTGCAAAGTGTAGTTCCTTAATACTTATGAAAGTATATTTTCCACCGTTGAAAAGATATATGATTTACAAAACTTTGTTCATAACTTTAAAATGACGTCATATAAAAATAATAAAATCAAGTATTATATAAGTGTATTTAAATATAAACGTTTATACTTGAGAACGATTATGTAAATAAGGAAAGTTTATAAAGAATCTTGAAAGCAGATCTTACAAAAAAATATGATCACAAACGGTTTGTAAAGGATAAGGAGAAATATGTATTGTCCCCGGAAAATACGAAAAACGATGCCAAATATGTAGAGTGATTGTGACATTCTTCTTTTCACATACTTTTCAAACCAGACGAAAATAATTTATCGCTGTTAAATTTATGTTCAAGGTTTATTAATCAGAGATGTTCTTAAAACTTCCACTTCCCTTACAGCAGAATTTGACGTTTTCAAAAGGTACTCACAATTAATTAAAAATTTCCCTTCTCAAGTTTTATACATTTAATTATTTTACCCTTTATTTTGTATAAAACTTTTAGGTTAAGAACATATATTGTTACCGTGGATAATAGCTGGGCTCTTTTCGTTTTATAGGAAACGCGAAGTTCACATTTATTCATTGATTATGCCAGCGTTTTTCAACCTTTTTCAATTGACCTCACACAAAACAGGGTGCTAAAATTGTCAAAGCACACCATTAGTTTTTGTAACGAGTTTTCTAATTATTTTATAATTATAACATGTGTTTCAAATTGTACTTTACCATTGTGTTATTTGCAAAAATAATCTTGATCATGATTTAAAACAAAAATGTTTTTTAATGCTACATACATTTTTCTTAAATTCCTGACATTTTTAAACCTTCGGGGACCTGGAAATTCTTGAGAATTCCTGCACCTCTTTATTTAAATAAAGTTTTCGTAAATCAGCAGTAATAATTATTATAATTAGAGACCGGATAAATATTAAATATAATTTAAAAAAAAATAAAATAAACACAAAAATATGGCAAAAAGCACAAAAATATAGCAAAAAAGCACAAAAATGTGCCGAAAACCATGGAGTTGAATACAAAAAGCACAAAGTTTTAAAAAAACAACGTTTGCAAAATAACGAAATTTATTTAAATAGTACAAAAAAAATAACAACACATTCTGAATCTACATAGACTTAAATAATAAATCTAACCAAATATAGAGGACTAACCCTACTCTTGTTCAAAACAATTAACCACTAAATGTTGTTCTAAATGTTTCGTAGTAAAATTTTGTCTTTTCTAACTTAAATATTCTTATATGTAAAGAAGCTTCTTTCCACACTTTAGATTTAGATTTAATTTATTGATGTTTAGGTAAATAAGTGTTGTACATAACAATGTCAGAAAAAAGAAAAAAAAAAAAACTGTAAATAACATTATCATTCCAAGATTACATAAATATATCAAAAATTTTGTGCAGTGTATATCATTCTAAGGATACCTAAAAATAAATGTGCTAAACTATATACTCATTATGGTATCGTTTAGAAATTCCTCTGTGCTATAATAAGCCTTGCCTAATAGCAATATTATAATCCTTCTTTTGAAGTAATTCAAATTAGGTTTTTTTGTTTCTTGGGGAAGTTTGTTATAAAGTTGAGCCACTACATATTTTGACGCTTTTTTAGTAACTGTGTAATGCAATTTTGGAACCCGTATATTATGTCTACTTCTGGTGCAATATTCATGGATATCTTGATTTAATTTAAAGTTATGTATATTTTTTTAAATATACAACAATTACTGATAAATATAAAACGACGGAAAAGTTAAGATGTTCAACTTTGGAAACAGATCTCTACAAGTTTTTCGTCTATTAAACCTTGCAATAGTTCTAACAGCCTTTTTTTGTAGAATAAAAATTCGTTGCCACTGTGATGAATTGCCCCAAAGAATTAAAACAAATGACATTACACTTGTAATTTACTTTCTTTATTGCACAAGTAGGCATAATATACGGTTTTGAGTATATCAGTAGACACAATTTGTCTCAGTATGGTTAAGGCATAAACACTACTATTTAGTTTGCTAGCGACGTGTGTCATGTGATCTTTTCACGTTAGTTGGGCATCATATGTAGACCCAGAAACTTCATACACTTATTTTCGTATAACGCATTGTCAGGCAATATTTTGTTCTGACTAAACACAAGATTGGTTGTCTTTGTTTTATTTAGTGTCAGGTGATTAGCACTGAACCAGTCCAAGGCCTGGTCGAACATGCCTTGAACCACATGGGATATTTCGCCTGGGTGACTCTTTTTTACAATACTAGTATCATGCGCAAACATAATTGTCTCAAAATCAGCTAGAGCAAGTGGAAGGTCATTTATATAGATAATAATAACAAAGGTCCTATAACTGAACCCTGAGGGATCCCGATATTTATTATTTAGATGTTGGATGTACCCTCTTGCGTTGTAAGTATCTGGTGCCGGTTTTATAAGTAGTTTTTGATAAGACGGGGAAGTTCCCCGTTCTCCGTAGTGTTACAATTTGGATGCTAATATGAAGTGTACCACGCAATCAGAGGCGGATCTACATACGGGCTAATAGGGCTTAAGCCCTGGGCCCCGGATCCGCAAGGGGCCCCCAACCTCTCGTCTTTTTGTTTGCTCTTCATTTGGATTTGGTAGGGGAGGACCTTTTTTTTTTTTTTGCTCTTCACTTGGATTTTGTAGGTGAGGATCTTTTTTTTTGCTCTTCACTTAGATTTGGGAGGTGAGGAACTTTTTTTTTGCTCTTCACTTATAAAAACATTCAACATAAGTGAAGAGCATGTGTAGGGCCCCTTGGCATTTTTAAGCCCTGGGCCCCCAAAAAGCTACATCCGCCACTGCACGCAATCAAAAGCCTTAGTAAGACCGAACTTGTTATGGGTTCGTATTTAAATTTAGATGCAATAGTCGCATCATCGACAATTTCCCTACTTAAGATATTTGATATTTCAAAATTTATTATTTTCAATTTTCAGTTCCCCATAGACACAAATCCACTTTTCTACTGTAGGTTTTTGTTTGGGCATTTTAGAACAATAAATAACTTTACATTCAAAATATTAGGTATTAAAAAAAAAATGGACAAGACTGTACAAGAAAAGAAAAACTAACAAAAAAAAAAAAACATAAAAGACAGACACACTTGCAGTGGACAATGTTCGCTGCGAGTATAAACCAACGAAATCGGGGAACACTCGAGAACATAATATTATCGTAGAAACGCCTTTAATCATAGTAATGCAACGTCTTTAAATTTTACTTAACATATGTATTTTGTAAGTTATTTTTATTAATTGCTTGTACAATAAAAATTAATCTCGATAAATAAACAAAAAAAACTCTAAATAAGCACAAAAAGTAAAAAAAAAGCTTAAAATTGTAAAAAAAGCAAAAAAACATAAAAAACTAGTCAAATGATTTATTTTCTTCTAATTCGTGCACATATTAAGAAATACTCTTGTTGCTTTTAAAAATGAAAAAAAAAATAGAATCTTAAAATCCGATCTCTAATTATAATAGTACCTGTTAATAAACCGATAGGTTTCTGCTATATTTAAGGATATCTCAAAATATAAACAGTGTAATGAATACAGACTTTATTATAACATACGTTATAGTATACAATACCTTTTTACATATATTACATATGTATTAACATTTTCAAACTCATTTAAATATTTTTGTGTCATGAATTTATACATTAACACAAAAACAAATGTAAATATTATTCGGTGAAAACTGAAATAATACTTCAAAATTATTTTTTTTATTTATTTATTTTAAAATTAAACTTTAATAGGTATAAAACATTTATTTCCCCATCAGACTATTGTTTTCATTAGTTAAATAGTAATAAAAATATTGACTTAACGTGAAATAAAATAAAATAATAATAATAATATGTTTATTGACTTAGTTACACGATTAGGTACTGTTTTAAGTAAGTTAGGTAAGTTATAATTAGGGAACGGATGTAATTAGGCCCTGAAATGAGTTAATACGTTTGCTTAGGCGTAGTTTTTGAAAATATAATTTTGGCATATTTTGCACACTTAAGCCGCATTCAGAGCTCTTTAAATTAAGAGGTTGTAGACTGTGCTTTGTTAGCTGTAAGTTATGTTTCTATGCATTCTTTTTAACGTTGCTCGTACCGTTCATAGCAAATTAGAAATTAATATGTTACGAATAGTCCGCCATCTGTGAATTTTGAAACCAACTATTTAGCTTATAGCTAATATTTTATATGTATTATCGTACTTATAATTCTGTTGTCTTAGATTTTAACTGCCTAATTACCTAAATTGATCATATCTACTGTCTGTTTTTGTAATTTTAGGCAAGATTTGTTAATAATGACATTATGTTAGGTTATGTAAAGGCATTCGATAACTACGGTGTCACTGATAGAATGCGATAGCCAATGTGTTTATATGTCTGTCTCATTAAAACATCTCACTAGCTATAAGCAGGGATGGGGAGTCGGAGTCGGAGTCGGGAGTCGGGAGTCGAGGAGTCGAAGCTTTTTGGAGGAGTCGGAGTCGGAGTCGGGAATCGGAAAAAGTTATCGACTCCCGACTCTTTGATTACATATTTATCAAGGATGAGAACAATCCGAAACCGAAAGTAAAATACCATACTACCAGAAATTATTAAAGTACGGAAACAGGAACGACATTTTTTCTCTGTTCATGAACGAAAATGAAATTAAAAATATTCAATTCCGGTTTCCTTCACGCTTTCCAGTTAAAAATTTAATTAATTTTTAGTCATATCTAATTTTTCTTTTTCTGTATACTTTGTTTATTATGTTAAAACGAAACTAAATTGGATTTTTATTTTCTCAAGTTGTAACGGGCTTTGTGATTATTTTATGTTTCATGTTGGCAGCTAAAATTTATATGTCAAAAGAAAAAAGTGACATGTTATGAAAAATAAATTATAGTCTGTTCCAAACGATTAGGCGGAACTAACCGAAAATCTAGTTCCGCCTAAACCAAAGGAACAGACTTTATATAAAATACAAAACAATTTTTTTTAATATATTTGAAAATTTGTATTAAAAATGACTCAATAGTCAAGATGAAATAAAAATGACATTTTATAAAAACAGCTCACCCAAACTCAAGATATTTAATGTAAGTATAGTCTGTTTCTTTGGTTTAAGCGGAATTAGATATCGAAATCTACTAACTTTTAAGGATTAAATGAAGCTTTGTATCATTTTGTTTAACAAAAGCCCACTTTGATAGTTAAAAAGTGAACTCGTGATAAATTAAGAAAATAAAAATTCCATTTAGTTCCGCTTAAACATTTGGAATAGACTTTACAATTTTCCAGTGAAAGGAGTCGGGAGTCGGAGTCGGAGTCGGAGTCGATTTTCGAAAATACCGACTCCGGAGTCGAGAGTCGGGAGTCGATAATTTTTCTGTCGACTCCCCATCCCTGGCTATAAGTTTAGAAAATTATGCACAATCCACAACAAACAGCGTATTTAATTTGGAGGTCTGAACGGTTTCACGTTTTACCATATGATAAACTTTCTGGTGACAGTGAATAGTCCTGTAAGGGAGGTAATTTTGGTATTATTTCATAAATAAAATTTCATAAATAAATTCATTATAATAATTCAATTAGAGTAAAATATTTAATCTGTTAAACGATACAAAAATAATCTATTGCTTAGAAAGGGCATTTAAGATAACGGGAGATTGTTTATTATTGCAACTTGACACTTTTGTCAATGTAAAATGAAAAGTGAATCGTAAATTATTGTGTTAAATAAATATACGTTATCACCAATAAATTATGAATTTTAAGATAGTACAAGACCGATAGTCAAGAGGTGTTAAATGACATTTAACAATTGGGCGATGCAAGCATTTTTAGGGTGGTCGAGTTTTAAGTAGTTCAGCTTAAGCCGTCGTATGGTTAAGACCATGTTTTGGAGTTGGTTTTTAAGAGACATGGGTTAAAGACATTTAGAGTGTTTGGGCGAGTCGAAATAAAGTAACAATGTAATTCCGTATGAACGTTAGTGTAATGACCAATTAGTGTTTGGTGTAAAACGTGTCTAGTGTGTGCGAATGTGTGTCTCTTTTGGATATAGTTGTATCGACGTAATTGTAAGTCTATTGTAATTAGTGTAAATATTTAAACCTTAATCGTAATTAAAGTAGGTCAGCTAAAATGTTGAGTTTAATTGAAACAACCCTTAATCCTTCCAAGAATCATAGCAACCAGCTAGCGGACTAATAGGGGGGTCCAGACTTGATCCGCTGGCAAGTCTTGGAACCCATAATGTGAGGGATGTACAGAGTAAGTACAAATGGAATAAATAAATCAGCCAACCGTGACATTTCATATTTATATATCAGAGCTCCCCACAGTCCATAAGATACAGTGCATAAGCTATTGATTTAAGAGCTCTGAATGCGGTTTTAAAAATTTTAAATAAACCTGAATAAAAACTAATCATGCCAGTAATAAGTACAGGTCCAGCAGAGAGGTATGATGTTTTTGAAAAGACTGTCACACATTTAATTTCGAACCAATTTCAAAATTTATTGTTTTCATACATAGCTAGTACATTGCCATTTGCAAAAAATACACATTTATTTTCGAAAAAATAACAAACTTCGTAAAATCACATCAGTTAGGTGGCGTCCATTTGTGTTGAGGCATTCTTGTAGACGGGTGGCGAAATTGTCCATACAATGTTCATGCATGGCACGTGGAATCCTTTGAATTTCTCATGTTTTCGGAAAGGTCTTCAAGAGCTCTTCTTACGTGGTTTGTTTATAAAAAGTAGTCACAAGGTGGACTTTCAATGCACTCTTTCAATGTTTTCCGGGCTCCGTACAGTTCGATCACGTCCCCGTGCAGTCCCTGGTCTCAAAGATCCTGTTCTTTGAAAACTATTCACCCACTTCATAATGGTATTCCATTTTGGAACACGACCATGACGACCAACATTAAAATGGTTTCGAAATCCTCGCTATGTGAGCACCACAGAACGACCCGTTTCAATGAAGGTGTTGTAAATAAACACACGATATGCTACAGACCAAGGCTCCATTGTTACTGAAATGGCATCTGTTGACGAGTAGATATTAACCATTCCGAAAACAGTGTGACCACCCAAACGCACGTAACAGTGTTTTCAAAAACATCATACCTCTCTGCCGGACCCTGTACAATTAATAGCATGAACATAAATGCAGCGTCGAGCTATGTGTCTCAACATAATGCTGCCCTTCACGTGCTTTACTACTATCTTAGACCATACCTATGGTATTGACCCCATACCGGTTATACCCTACGTCCCTTCTGACATAGAATAGGTGGTGGAAAATTCCATATGACGCATTTACTGGAATTACTCCTTCCCGACCTCAAGGTTACTAACAGCCACTAACCCGGATATAACCCTATTGGATATCGAGACCAAACAGATGTTTGTGTTTCAATTTTCAAGTCCTGCTGAGAATAATATCTTTCTCAAAGAAGAGGAAAAGAAGTCCAAGTATATGGATCTCTTGTCCGAGCTTAGAAAACTGTATGCAGGTTACAAAGTTAAGCTTCTAGATCTTCTACCCCCTATTTGATCTCTAGGATGCAGAAAGCAGTGTTGCTCGGGGTCACTTTGCATTGTACAGGCACTGGATCTGGCGTAATTTCCGCGTCTGAATATTGCCAGGGTTTGGGATGCAGCCGTGTATATTTAGCTCCACTAGGCTCTACTGTAGCGTGGCTCAAAAGGTTATAACCCCAATAACAATAATAAGAAATAGGAGTAATAATAATTACAATATGTTAATTGTTACAGGATTAGGTACTGTTTTAAGTTAGTTATAATAAGTGAACGGAAGTAATCAGGCCCTGAACTTGTGTTAATATGTTTTCATAGGCGTAGTTTTTATAAATATAATATTGACATATTTCAAACTCTTAAAATTTTTAAATAATCCTAAATAAAAATTAATAACGCCAGTAATGTGAATGGAAATAATCTATCTCATTACAATTTTATCCTTGTATAGGCCTAGCCAATTAGTGAAACTTTCGACTTTGATTTGTAAACATTGTGTAAACATACTATTTTTTTGAACGACTGCACCACAATATGCATAACAATTTTAAGGAAGCGGATTGCACAAAATATTTAATCAAACACAGTAGAATATATGTATTAGCCGCATGATAGGGATGTTTTCGGCATATTTCTTAAAAAGACTAATTGTGTCCTAACTATAGTCATAATATACATTTTATTATATACATAACTATTTCCTATAGTACTAGATTTTATATTACATTATTAAAATTTATTAAAAATTCGTAATGTTCAATAAAGAACCGTTTCATCCTTTTTTTGAATTCCATAGGTAACTTATTCAGCAGTTCAACTGCGTAGTAGTTCTTACAGTCACGTAATTAAGTAAGCCTCAGAAAATCTGGGTAAAAGTTCGACTTGCCTCTTCTGTTGTATTTGTGTATTTCTGCACAAGTTTTAAAACTGCTTATTTTTGTGTACGTTAGTAAGACAGAATGGTACATGACTGCAGATGGAAAGGTCATTATATCTAAGGAAATAAAATTGTCTCGGCAATCAACTCTGTAGATGAGCGTGACATTACTCAGATTGCACGTCGTTGTAAGCTACAAATTCTGCTACAGAATGACCCCATGCTGTAATGCTATATATCATCTGGAAATAGTCATCTGGAACAATACATAATATGTAATTCTTACGACATCAGTGCTTACAATGGATGTCAGGTTTCCTAACAAATAAATAACAGAACACAATTTGTTTGCCAGTGCACCAACATGTTGATCCCAATTGAGTTTGGGATCAATTTGTACGCGTAGTAGGTTTATAGATTTCAGGTTGTTAAAATTACCTCTTTTTTTATTGTTAAGAGGATTTCTTGCTTATTACTGAGGTATAGAGAGAGTCGATTGGTGTCGAACAAGTACTTAGGTCTCTGCATCGCAATTTTATTAATAGTGATAACATCAGCAAGTAATGACGATCTTGCAATTAATGTTTTGTCGTGAGCGTATCAAATATTGGTTCTACGAGGCGTGTCCGAAAACTGAAGATGCATCACGTGTATTGCCCATAAATATATTTTTATGCTCATCTTGGAAACACTATCGTCGACCGTGGACCCTTACCGGTAAGCCGTGCTCGTTTGTTAGTTAAAGAAACGTATTTGTTTGAGTGAAACGTGTTTGAAATGGCAGTGGCGAGCCAAAGTCCCGCTAAATGTGAGGTGCATACCATCATACGATTTCTCAAAGCAAAAGGTGTACGACCAGCGGAAATTCACAAACAAATTTTTGCTGTTTATGGTGACATTATGAATCGGCAAAATGTGACGAAATGGTGCCGTATATTCCCCGAAGGTAGGAGTGATGTTCACGGCAACAATTCCGCGCACGTTACCACTACGCGTCTGGAAAAATTCAAGTGGAATTTATTGTACCACCGTATGGTCCGAACCTAGCGTCCTCCGATTTCCACTTGTTTCTTCATCTAAAGAAACATCTCGGTGGGAAAAAGTACTACGACGATAATGAAGTGCAAGAAGAAGTCATGAAGTGTCTCAAAGAGCAGGCGGCCGACTTCTATGACTCGAGGATACAGAAGCTCGTCCAAAGGCTTAAAAAATGTTTGGACAATGCTGGCGACTATGTTGAAAAATAAAGTTATGTACAGGCAATTCATTCAGTGTCGTTTTTGTAAACTAAAATTTTTGTATTTGTGTTGTATCTGTATATAAGACCTTTGTATCTTTAGTTTCCGGACATGCCTCGTACCAATGTATGAAGGGAAGGCATTGATATAGATAAGGAAGAGGAGAGGACTGATGATGGATCCTTGCGGAACGCCTGAGGTAACAGTTAAGGTATTTGATGAGACATCTTGAAATTGAACAGTCTGTGTCCTATTTTCCAGCATCCTATCCATCAAATTAGATGTAGAAATATTTCGTTTATTTTGTGTTCACGTTGCTCATGTCCTTATAAGAAGCAAATATTTTGTCTGCTTCCATAAAACTAGATATCGAAAATGACATTGCTTTAGCCAATTCACAATCCAAATCAGATTTTGATTTAATATCAGAACCTTCTGTACATTACAATTAGTGGTGTTTATTTCCCATTGTGTACTCTCGAGTTCAAAGAATAATTTTCTTGTTTTCCCGATTTCTCAACCAATGTTTCTCGGGATTCGGAAAATATAAAATCACAAATTTTCTCCCCTAAGATATCCTAATGCTATATTAACGACTAGCGGTACAACAGCAGTTTTATGAAGGCACACTAATTTGCCAGAGTACACCGATTGAAAATCACTGTATTAGAATATAATTTTTGTATCCTAGCGACATTTTTCTTTTTTGATAAATTACTCAAATATCAAGAGATATTGATTTTATATTATAATAAAAATAAAACACATTTCTATTATCACACGGAACTATTTTTATAATCATTTCAAGGTTTTTTGTCGTTAAAATTCATTTTTGTCTTATTCAGAAAAGAATAGTTCATTGTTCAGGATTGTGATGTCGAAGTCTATAATGCAAAATCTCAATTCTCATTAATCTAATGTTTTTTGATATTCAGTTATATATATTACAGATCTTCCACCAAGATTTTAATATGAAACTCTCACAGTAATAGTTGATTATTAATTGTTAGTCCTAATTTCGAAACTGTAATAACCTATATGAATGGTTTCAGTGGTTCCGTACACTTGAGTCACATATTACGCGAAAGTTCTGTTCCGTTCTCGTCGCTTAAATGGAGACAGATAAAACCCGAGTTAATCATAATTAAATCCCCAAAACTTGAAAGAAGTAGTACATGAACTTATCTTTACATAATTTTTGTAATATAAAAAATACGTTTTGTTATATACAGCACTGTTAGTTTTAAATTTTCCAATAATTAAATTCTTGGATATTAGGCAACTTCCCAAGGATGATTAATGTTATAACTTAAATTACGGTTCGTAGTATAGTACGAGTTAGTAGTATAAATATTTGGTTAATCTTCAATATCATACTAATCAGACCACAGGTCTTTATGTTGAATTTGCACGTGTATAGTAGCTGAATCAAGTAACTAAATCAAGCTGCTAAACTAAACATATTTTTTGTTAAGTATTGTTTACACTCTGTTTAGTAAAATGTATTAATACTAAATTGTATAATTGTAAATTAAAAACCTCCTTCTTAGGGAAAAAGAAAATTCCGCCAGAGGCTAAAGTCAGGTCTTTAAGAAAGTAGCCATCCCAATACTTATATATGGGTCAGAAGCTTAGACAACAACAGAGAAACTTAAAAGCAGAATAAGAAGCAGCGAAATAAGGTTCCTACGGACAGTTCCGTCTTTTCCATAAGGGCACATGGGGCACGAGCCCAGGGCCCCCGGCTTGATGGGGGCCTCAAAATGCCGAGGTCGTCATTTACACGGAAAAAAGAGCAGCTCAATTTTTAGTGCAATTTTACTACAATTTTACTACTTTTATTAAAAAACTTTGCAAATGAATCGGCGGACTTGAGTATCTCAGCCTTACATACATTACATACATAATAAAAGCAGATAAATTAGAAGAAATTTTCCCGATTGGGGAAATTGCTATAAGGATATTCCTTTCCTTAATGGTCACCAATTGTAGTGGAGAGCGCTCATTTTCACGGCTAAAAAGAATAAAAATAAATTACGAACGACTATGTTACAAGAAAGACTCAATAATTTATCAATCATGTGCATAGAAAGTGATATCCTTAAAAAATTATACTTTGAGGACATAAAAGAAGATTTTGCACAACAGAAATCCCGGAAGAAACCATCATCATTAACGTAAGTCCAATTCTCAAAATAATAATCACTTCACTTATATTTGATTTGTAAAAAGCTAACCATAATAACCAATAAAGTCACAAAATAAAAGTACATACTAATGTTTTCATTCTGTTTTTTTTTTACTTTCTAAAAGGACCCCAAACTCTGTGTGCTCAAGGGCCCCTACATGGCCTAAGATGGTCCTGCCTACGGAAGATCAAGGGGAAGACAAAACTGGACCGAATAAGAAACACAGAGTATAGAGAAGAACTGGGAACAAAACCAGTAAAAGAAGTGATAGAAGAAGGCCAGTTGAAATGGTTTGGTCATATATAACGGATGGCTGAAGGTAGAGACACAAAAAAGATTTATGAAGCCAGGCTATCTAAAAGAAGACGCCGAGGAAGATCTAGGATGGAATGGAATGATGAAATAAGAAAATCTGTAGAGAGGAGAGATACCTCGTGCAGTGAAGCAAGAAGTAGGACTCCAAATAGGAAGGAATGGAAAAAACTGTGGAGACGTTTCCCCGTGAAAGAAGAAGACAAGTATAAATAAAATTCAATCTCTCACAAAGCCCGACACCAGAGATGGTAAAAGAGCTCAACGATTAAGTAAGTATAATTGTAACCACCCACGTGACAATATTTTATCGAAATTATAACGTTTTCTCAACAGGCGTTCTGTCTGTACATGTTCGTAAATTTTTCTCAACAGAGATCACACTTTTAGCAATAGTAATACAGACATAACGAAGCAGGCATTGGAATCCACAAGGAAAAGAAAACGTAGCCTCTCTAAAGCCACTTGGAGACGAGTTGGTTTGAAGAAGGTCGAGGAGGTTGCGGTACAGGAAACTCGTGGGGAGAAATGAACAAGACGCGTAAAATCGAGATTAGATAGAGACATGTTCCGCTGGAAAACTTAAAAAAAAAACAATTTATCTACGGCCGGGTAAAATAACACTGTACCTATTATAGTGTGTAAAGTAGCACTCTTAAGCTCTAATATAATGTATTCACTTTACACACAAATACTGAGAAGTGTTGTCATGGCAACCAACTGTCAATGACATTTTTACAAATTAGCAAATGTACACTGTCATGTTAAATAAATACCTAAATGAAAGGATAATTGTTGAAAGGAAATCTAATTAACCAGAATAATCTTCGATTAAAACACATAAATTCCAAGTCAACATTAAACCTGTTCTAAAAAACGAAAATTTCCAAATTTGAAAATGCGTTGATTGAAAAGTTAAACATTTATATTTTTTAATATTTTATTTATTCATAACCATATATTATAGCTACTGGATTGCCATACAGTGCCAAACTCACGAACGAAATTTTAAGTGCATTTATGTATGCGTATAGTCTTCGTATATAAAGAACTCGCGAACGTATATATACGTTTTCCCACGACTAGGGTAAAGGTGGGATAGATGCCCCAGTTATAGAAAAACAATCGTGTTTCATTAATCTTAATTATTAAACTTTATCTGTTACTTTGCTATAATTCTTAGATAATCTTACTACACAATAACATAAGATTAAAACACTTATAATTATTCTAAATATATAAAATTAATGATTTAAAATAGTACTGTAATTGGCCATATATCCCATATCGATGGGATTTTTGCCCCATATGGTGGTATTTATGCCTCACTAAAATAATACATTTGATTTTGACCAACAATTTTAATATTTTTTTAAAATAACAATTAAAATTTACAATTTAATCAAAATTACAATTTATTATTTTTTTTTTACCGACTGCTAACATATATACGGAGTGGTCATACCGATTTTGACTATTTTTAGCATGATGTCTGTTGGTGTGTGTGTCTGTCGGTCCATGGAGATGTGTAGAGCAATTTTGGCCAAACGGATTTTTATGAAACTTCATATTTAAGTTTCTGACATCAATGGCACCAGTTGTTCAACTTTTGGTACAAATCGGTCAACTATAAATGTAAGTTTACTCGTGTCGGTTTTAAGATTTTTGCGAATATTTCACAACAGAGAAAATTTTCGAAAACATCTATTCTACAAAAATTACTATACAAGTAATAATTAACAACTTTTATTTGAAACATTTTTTGATAGGACTTAATAAATTTTTAAAACTTTTCAATTTTTGCGATATTTTTTCCATTAGTATCTATTTTGGCATATATGTTGTTGCGTATCCTTGGGAAAATGTTAGTATAAGATTATATATATATATATATATATATATATATATATATATATATATATATATATAATCTAATTATATATATATATATATATATATATGTTTATATATATTTTATTATAAGATTATATATACAATGCCCGAGCCATATATCCCACATTTATTGCGGCCTTATATCCTTTTTCTATGGGATAGATGCCCCATCTGTTTATTTCGAATGTATACAATATTGAGCATTATTTTCTACTCTATAATGTGAGGTTAAGTGTCTTCTGATACCTAGTAATGAAACTAATTTTGTTAAAGTTATAGTTACGCCATAAAACCTTAAGACAAAATGTCGTAATTATTGAAATACAACCACTCATATGAGCACCTACCTTAACAATTTAATTTTTCATAAACTATTAACGTTGATGATAATTTAACACATTTATTTCAGAAGACTGTGTTTCTCGTACAAACTGTCAGTACTGAAATGATACAAACACACACCGTTATGGATATATGCGAAGTGCGGCGTTTATCCCACTGGGGCATCTATACCAACTTTACTATACTATGGAACTGTCTCATTTCGATACTGTTAGTTGACAGGATATTAGCTTAATTTCGCATGTTACCCTCATGCACGCGCAGGCGATGCGGGAATGATAAATGCGCATGTACGTTGTGCAGGAAAGAATAAATTCGCAGTAATGCGCATGTGCAGTTTCCGAGAATTTTCATTCCTATACTGGCTGCGCGCGCATTAATGGCTGTTAACCATATTTATATTGTATTTTCTTGATTATTTATTGATTGAAAATAAGTCGGAGGAAAAGTACAACATATTATTTTCGGTCTCCAGTAATTAACATTAAAAAACGGAATAATACGGTCATCGTATTTTGAAAAAAATACTTATTATTTATTCATATAAAAGGATATGAAGAAACAAAACAATATTTGTTACAATTATTATAGAAAAAATTGTTATAGGTATTTTGACGTTAATAATATGAATTATAATTGAGAAGTTACATTACTGGTGGTGCTGCTGTAGTCGAAGGAAATATGATAGAGGACAGTAGTACTCAGCCTGTACTTAACTGCCAATTTACATATAGCGAACAGGTTAATTTAAGCACAGTATGTTTTTATTTTATTAAAATGCGAGTAAATATTTGCGACTTCTTAGAATTTTTAAGCACTACATAGGTTACTAGTTGAATAACAGAGTCGTCTCGCGAAAAATGCAATGAACAGAACGAAGGAAATATGATTGACAAAAGTAGTACTTAGCCGTCAATTTGTACATAGCGAACAGGTTAATACAGGAGAACTTGCTATCTCGAACGTTGCTAATTCGAATTCACCGTTAAATTATACTTTTTTGTTGGATATTTCGAAATAGATTTGTTTAATTCGAAGTTATCGTTGACGAAAATGTTGAAATTTGGACATTGCAGACTTTGATTTATACCCCTCACTTATATGTAGGTGTTTTGTGTAATTGTGTACTTTAGTATCAATAAACATTTAGTTATAGATATGAATCAATAAACATTTAGTTATAAACATGTACTTGTGTTTACTTCATAGCCCTCAATTACCTACATATTTTTCTTTATTCGAATTTTTGGATAATATCAATTTTTTTGGTGGTCCCTTGAGTTTCTAAATACCCAAGTTCCACTGTTTAAGCAAATACGTATTTATTTTTTTTTAAATGCGAGTAAATATTTGCGACATTTTTTAATTTTTAAGCGATACACATGTATCGAGGTAAATAACAGAATCATCTTGCGAAAAATACAATAAACAGACTCTAAATCTTTTCTCAATTTCGATTTCATATTAATTTTTCCTTTTTTCTTAGAAAACGTAAAAAACTAAGATGCCTATATTTGTTTTTTTCTTGAATGACAGCAAAAAACACAACAATTTGTTCTGCTTTTATAGTTTTTCACAACTTCTGTCGAAACTGTCGAAATTGTAAAAAAATTTAATACTAAAATATACGTAATAAGTTCTAATTGTACTGCAGTACTTAGTACAACAATTTGGCAACCAGTTAGCGTATTCGAGCATGTCACTTCTCAATAATGTTTAGTTAAATTTCTAATTTACAATTGACAGCACACATAAACGTACGGTCTTCGTAACCTGCACCAGTCACTACAAGTTTGTTGGTTTAAAATAATTTTAACAAGGCTAACTTATGGTTGGTAGAAATATATGAGGTTTTAGTCACTTAACACAGTAATAACTCATACCAAAAAATACGGTTTTCGTTTGTTTGACCCATATATACCGAGACTTATACGAAAGCTCTTAGTAGCGAAAGGGTTAATATTTTCGATGGTGGATTTGTTTTATGCAATACCTGTGTAAATGATTATTTTCTATCTATTCAATAGAAAATACCTCCTTCACACATTAACTGCATAAATACAGTAGAACCTCGATCATCCGAATTTTCGATTATCCGGATTCTTTTAAACGAGGCAATTATTTTACGAATTCGCTGTGTTACACCGCTGTGTTTCGGTTTTCACGTCATGACGTGTCTGGACGTACGATTTAAATATTTTCTTTTAATATTACCGATATGTCATCGAAAAGAAAACGTATTGAACTATCTTTAAAAGACAAATTAGATATCATCAGTGCATTGAAATGAGGTGACTCAGGACGTTATTGGTCTGTTAAATATAGCGTCGGCACTTCCACAATATCGGATATAAAAAAACAAAGTGAAAAAATTACACAGTTTAGAACGTATATATATATATATATATATATATATATATAGATCAATAAAAAAAGATTCATGCTTAATGTACGTAATTTTTCTTTCCTATTTCTTCTCACTTTTTTTCGATTATCCGGATTTTTTGTTATCCGTACTACGTTCATTCCCGACCTAGTCCGGATAATCGAGGTTCTACTGTAACTATATTTTAGTTAAATTTCTACTTTAACTAATTTTTAATTTAAAGAAATTGTTTGATTTTAAAATATGCCTACGCCCATAAATGGACTTCCTGCTAAGTAATAAGATTTTTAATCTGTTGTCCCTAAATTGTTTTTCCCCATTACTGATAATGATTTGTCAAGCAATTTTGCTGAAAGTCTATTTAGTAAAATGATTAATATCAATATTGATCTTGTTTGTAAACGACAAAGTCTTTAATATCACTCTTCCCCACCATTTTGTATTAAAACAACAAGGCTGTTAATGTAATAAAAACATATTTCTTTCAGAAATTTGATAAACAGGGTACCATTAAAAATAATTAAATATTAAAGTGCTATTTTAGACCGATTAATTTTTTTAATTTCACTTTAAATATAAGAAAAATTAATGTTCAGTTTATAGCTGTCAAAATAAATGTTGGTTAAAATCAGTTTAGATTTTCTAGTGGAAAACTTTACAACTAAAAAACTTTTAAAATTAAGATACATCTCTTAGATTAATTTTTTATAATTTAATTAAATTTGTGTTGGTTATATTTATTATTATTTATCGTCGTGAATAACAGCAAAAAAGTTAATGAATTCTGTTATCTTCTTCTTGGACCATGATTTTATCAATAATTTATTGCTTCCACGAACAGTAAAAAATATCTCATAGATTACTTCTTGTAAATTAATTGCAATGTCATTCTATACTGCACAAATGTAGTAAATGTTTTTATTTTGATGCATCTACGAACCAGTGTTTATGTATCACAGGACTTGTTCAATGAAACATATAAATAAGAACATGTAACAATAGGGCAAGTTCCAGAATTCATCGATTGCATCGAAATTCTATCAAAGCGTTTCTTAATTCATCGATTGTATTAATCGACGCGTTTCTATATTCACCGACGTAAAATCCGATTAGCAATCGGTTCCATCGGATAAAAAGACTGATTAACTGGTTGAAGCAAGACCAACTCTATCAAGAGGTCATGATTGAAGTTGGCCATGACTGAAGCGTAATTTAAATGAAATATATGTCGCGATTTATCAATGATTAACGTGAAATCCTAAAATGTTTCTGGAAATCATCATTGAAATATTTATTCACTTGCATATTTATTCGCTACATAATTGACCAATTTGCGGTATATTGTTTTGTGACGTATTAAAATAATTCTTCATCTGAAAAACTTAATTCATCAGAATCAGACGAAGAAGATGTATAATTTTGCACTTATTTCGAAAATAATAATAGCGTCATGACGTTAGCAAAATTTTAGGTTAGGTAAATAGTAGACAAATCAACAAATCGTTCCAGATTTCAATGCTAAGCATATTGCATCGGTTCCATCGATTACGTCATTGATTGAATTAATCGATTCATTTGCTGATAAATTCTGGAACTTGTCCATAGTAGTCTCTTGATTCAACTGAGAAGAAAGGGTTTTTGCTAATCGGCATCATTTAAGTTCTTAATTGCAACATACAGAACTTTTATTTATAATTGACAGAGGAGTCCGTGTATTCTCGGTGAAACATATTTAATATAAGATTAATAAATAAAACACTCGGTAAATTTCACAAATATAAGTTTAATATACTCTATACGTATTTCGGCAGTGACGCCATCTACAGGAGTTCAAATTACAAACTAAACTTATTTTTTAACAAATACATTCAGTGGGAACAAATATTAATGGTAGGGAATACAAGTGTAAACCATATTAGCAGATAAGGGAAAAAAGTTTTTTACCGATTTATTAGGGGTGAGTTGTAAACGTCAATCTGGTCATTCATTAAGGGAATTCCAGAGTTAATATTTTTGTGAATTTCTCGGTATTCTAAAAGGTTCAGTTTAAGGCTTTTATTGTGAATGTGTAGGATTTTAAAGTCATTAACGGAAAGGTTATGATTATTGGAGATAATATGTTCTGCTATGTTGGACTGTTCTACTTTTTTATTTTGGATGGCTTTCAAATGTTCACCAAATCTTGTAGCAAATTTTTGACCAGTTTGGCCTATATATATTGTTGAACAATCTTGGCACGATGCTTGATAAACTCCACTTTTGTTGTGTAAATCAGTTTTATCTAGTTTATTATTAACGAGTAAATTTTTAATTGTATGTTTGTGAAACTTACCGAGTGTTTTATTTATTAATCTTATAGAACTTTATTTGTCTACTTGGTAAAATAAAAAATAGGTTTCAAATATATTATTAACATGCCTTATTCTAACGTGAGACTGGACACAATATGTATAGTGGGAATTTCTTATTTGTGTTGTAATTAATTGTCCTATTTCCGGGTTTTATAAGTATTTCTTTCTTCGGGTTATGTTAAACTTAAAATATATACATAAATTATGTAGCGTATATTATAAGGCTCACAAAAAAAGAATTATGGAAGGAATGGTGGTAGGATTTATCATTTGTATAGATCATATTTGTATACGATAGATATTTTTTATGCAACCCCAGCATCAATATTATCAGTATCTATGGTAGCGGACTCCTTAGTAAACTTTTTAAATGAGAGATTTGAAGTCGACGAAAATTTTAAGATTTTAAAACTTTTTTTTACTCTCCAGATTTCGACAGATATTAAAAAGTCCATTATGTTTTGAGGCAAAACATGGATTTTACTAAACTGGGAACAGAGTATGCTGAACTTCCCGAGCTCGATAGCATTCCAGGGTATAGAGAATTATCGCTTAGTACTCTTTTACTGATATCGACACAATCTGAAGAATATAAAAATATCTCTAATATTTTGGCAAGCATTCACGCTGCGAACCGCATTAGGCTGATGGTGAGAAATTTATAAGTGTAAGCCACACCATTAAGCCGAAAAGTCGAGGAATTATAAAGAGCGATATAGAAAATTTCTGTTTATAAATTTATCACAATATGCCTCCTTTGAGCCAATGTGATCTCCGATCAGCCATACTATTATGGCTCAACAAAAAAGATCGTCGAATAAAGCAGATTATGAAATACAAAAAACAACCGTGGCATATTTCCAGAAACAGAAGAAAACAAATAATATAGAGCTGTAAAAGAACTTCCAAAAAAAGAAATTTTAATTTGCATAATCATGTATAATGAATTTTGTTCTGTGTGCTATGTATATTCATATATATTTACATTATATAATCAAATTATGATTAATGAATGAAAAGTGCCTATAGAATAGAAACAAATTAATGAATAATTATACAGATATAAAATTTGTACTACTGTTTTTATTTACCATGTTTTTTTGAATAATTTATTACGCTAGAATTTATCGGTTTAGCCAAAACAAAACTGATATTTGTGCAGTAGAAAAAAACCTTAGAATAAGGCCTGATTATTATGTACTTATATATTTTACGACTGATAATTTAGGACTTAATGCAATTGATGTCTCTATATACTCGTCATCACCATCCTCCTTTTGATATGACATCCAACTATACCTAGCGTGACCTATTGAACACTGCGTGAATTACAGATTCACCAATTTTTTTTTTTTTTGTTAAAAGCGAAGTGCACAAAGTAAATCCAAACATTGCCTGCAGTACTTAAAAACATTTTCATCCAATACATTTTAGCATCAGTCATGTATGCTGCAGAAAAACTACACGCTCGCGCGAACCCAGTCTGTCGCATGATCACTATTTGAGACCCGGTTGGCGGATGTGTCTCTTGGCCATGTCCGTTCGTCCGCAAGGCGTCAAACATGAGTAACCGTTCAACGGTTCGACGTCGGAGCTCGGAATTTTCTGCAAACGATTTATATACCCTGCAGGGTATTGTACTTGAGAGAGCAGTTTCCACATTGCGATCTGTTGTAACTCAGCATTTGGTCACCACCAAACACACAATGACAAATCTAATTGTTTCTAAAAGAGCTATGATCAATCCATGCTGAGTAGGGGCTCCAAGGACTCTCGCGCTGGCCCTGAATAAGAATAGACGATGGTCGAAGGACAAAGAGCGCTACTAGTAGAGTGAAAACCTACCATCAATAACGTATTTGAAATACTCTTCTCAATTCGCGACTGAAACTAACGTTGTCGGCGCTGCGTACAAAAGCTAATGGCGCACGAGAAGCGTATATGTCAGAAGTTTTTTCTTAATATTTATCTGTTCAAACAATATTTCGGCAAAAATTCACTGTATTTAAGTCACTATATTTTAAAATACTTCTTAATTCACATAAACTGCAGCACAACACGCTACAAATATTATCCAAATATACGCTTCTGCTTAATTTAGCTAGTCACCACCAGACGTCTCACTGTTATTTGCAGTCGCGAATAACGCTTAGTACTCGTTTAATAATATGTGTTTTTGTAAATGCACCGCTCCCACCACTTGAGTGGGAAGAGAGATTGAAACATAACTATATTTGTTTCTCACTCTCCAAATGAATGAAATCGTTTGATTTTCCAATCGAATTATATGCTTATTTAAACCGGCTTCGACAAACTTAATCTAAGATAATTCCAGATGGCCTAATTTGCAATGGAGAGGCAACAGTACAAATGCTACAGGAAACCAGTGGACCAGAGTAGTTAACATCCGACAGTAACGGAAGAAATTAATTATTATTATTAGTAATGTGTTAAAAATTTACATAACTTATACAATTAGATAAGGAAAAATAATATAGAATACAAAGTTACATACAATATAGTTACACATTCTAATTTAAAATTAATATTAGTAATTAAAAATATTAAATTAAAAGTCTATTTAAAAATTAATTAACTATCATCGCATATACAATATTTGCTGACAGTTATTGCATCTAAAGCAGCGGTTCTTAACCTTTTTATAATCGGGATCCCCCAACTAGCCTAAAATATTTTCTGGACCCCCCAAGAAAATTTTTGAAATAATATTTAATTTACGGAATATAAATGCATTTTATAATATAATCCATATATCAACTTACCAATTATGAATTTCTATTTATTCTATTTTCTTTTAATTTCGGGACCCCCTAAGGTCTTTTCGGGACCCCTTTGGAGGTCGGGACCCTCCGGTTAAGAACCATTGATCTAAAGGACGTATTACTGACCATATTACTCCTGAATGTACACAGATTGAAAATAAGATCACGAAATCTGGAAATAGAAGGTTATGGCTCATCTCGAACTGTTGCGCCAATTATGTAGTGATTCCATCTATGAAAAACTTGATTAATTAGAAAATATTCAGGAGGTCTGAGCCGAAATATCTCTCTTTCCAGTTTATATTAATGACCACGAAACCTATTGTCATCATATAGATGGAGTATGTCTTTCATATTCGTCGAGTTGTCATTATGAAGAGTTCTCTCAGGTCTGAATAAGGTCATAGTAATTTCGGCGCTTTTGTAATATAGGCAAATACAAGCGACGTAGACATTGCTCATAATTAAAATTTGCAAACCCAAAAGGCAACCTAGTAGCTCAAAATGTTGGAGACTTCAATGCAAATGTTGGAGACCAAATGTTTATGGCATATTCTAAATGCAGACGAACGTAAGTTTTATAAAATTGTGTAAATAATTTAAGTTGAATTCGAGCAAAACTTTTCTTGATTATAAAGCCACATTAGCTTCTTTAACAGGACGGCTAACTTATTGTAATTTGCCCAATTCAAATTATCGGGAACGAGTACTCCGAGGCCCACAGGTTTTATGGTAGATGGAAGTTTAGTACTGCATAGATAAAATAAGACCAGCGAAAGTTTGCGCATCAAGGGTGAATATATGAAGAGATAAATCGTATTACGATATTTGATATATCACATAAATACAACATGACAGAACGAAACAAAACATTAAACGTTTATCCTTGAACTAGTATCGTACGATTTGTAAGTCGGCTTTGAAGCGCAAACCTTCGCTAGTCCTATTTTATTTATTTATTTTTACATTATTATTTACATTATTTACATTATATTTTGTGTTTATATTATTATTATAAGAGACCAGTATAAATTTGTAGTGTTTTGCCATATTTTCCGCCGTATCAGTGGCTTCTTGCAATTTATCAGTCTAGTATAATATGTTCGATTATCAGTCTTGTATTACACACGTCACAGATTAATAAATCTTTTCTATCAATTTTATATTCATCCATCAGTCTGGAATGGCCCATTATTAGTCTAGTCGTTGATTAGTGAGTCGAATTTTGGATTATTGGGAACAATAAAGGACAGTACATTTGGAATTGTTTAGGAGTAAGTGTCATAGATTAACCATTCATGGGTAGAACTAATGTCGGCTTGTAGAGACAAAATAGAGAAAACAAAATATAATGTAGGCGTATTGTCAATATAGGACCAAAAATTAAAATGATAAAATTCAAATGTTGTTCCATCGTGAGTTAATTGTAGACTTAGTTGAAGAATTATATGCAAGTCAAATTACAAACCTGGAAAACTCACATTGTAAACAGTTAGTATACAATAGTAATCAACAAGAAACTACATTTCATTATCCCATCAAAATTTATACTCAAATTAACGTCAGCTGTGACGTTTACAATATACGTATATATATACCGAATGGCTTTTACGATATGCACTTTCAAAACACCTGAAATTGTTAGATGAAAAACTATCTTTTAGATACAATCTAAGTATCGATAATTAACTTATTTTTTATTTATTTATATAGGGCATTTCTTGAGGAACAGCCCTGTCTCCATGGTAAAATGGTTACGAAGTACGTCCCTATCAGAATCAATTCCTACCGTCTTCACTTCAATATTTTTACTTTCCGATTCAATGCAATTTTGCCCAAGTCTAGATTATGTTTCGATTAATAAATACTTGAGAAAAATTTGTCTAATTATTAAATCTGTATATGTATCTATAAATGTATGTGCCGTCAAAACTAAAGAATGGCTGCACCGATTTAAAAACTAAATACACCAGCGTGTCAAATAGGCCTGTTTTTATAAAACTCAGGGTTTCTGATTTTTTCAGAATAAATAAAATCAAGCAAAATGCTTTAAATTGCATGATAATAATTCCCTAAAAGCATAAATGCTTAGAACTTTGTTCTTAATTATCGTACGAGAGCCTGGTTTGCACCAACGTGTTAAGAAAAGCTTTCAGTAAGCTAAAGTCTTTTTTTTATGCCTTGGTAGGGATAACATGCGACGTTAATTCATAGATTTCACAAAATCAGTAGGTTATAAGATAAATTATAGCCGGTAAATGTGTCATACGTTTTAAACACGAATCTTTTTTCTTTCTTATTATTTTTTTCATTTCTTCGTTATTCTTCACACGCATATAATTTATACTAACGAGTGTAACGAGTCGGTTAGTTCGACCAGACAATGCCTCTAAAACTTTTACAAACCACCCGTGCAAGAATTTCTTTGAAATGGACTGCTAGCATTTTTTAGGGATTTTAAAAGGGCACATTACAGTTAATATTTGTGAGAATTCAGACATGAGAAAATTAGAAACCTTACGTTACAACACGTAACTTCAAAATATTTTTTTTTATGGTTCATTGTTCAAGGAAACAACTTTGAATACTGACATCTCCCTTGAAAAATCCCTTGAAGCATCAATGCTGAGAACTCTGTACCTAATTATCATAGTAGCCGTTGATACGCAAGAGAAGTATAGCGGGAGAGGGACAGGTGAAGGGAGGAACCGACATCGGGCACGTACTAGCTGTAGCACCATACTAGCTGTAGTATATTACAAAATCTCACGTAAACAGTTTATACACATGCTATTCAACAGAACAAAATTAAACATAAATATAAGAAAAGACTCTAGATTATTTGTTGATTTAGTTGTACTTTTTCTTTTTAAATTCGTTACACTTTATTTACAAATACAGTGATTTCTTTGTGTAAACAATATTGATTCCACTTAAGCGATTACTTTTTAGACTAATAACGGAGAGGTTATAATAGCGAATAGTTTATGAGCGGGGGAAGGCTGATTTATTCTACAAAGTTTGTAGTACCCCGGTTAAGATCCACTGATCTACATTATTGTATAAAGAATTTTAGACAAAAACCACCCATTTTTTGTTTCTTCTATTTCCGTTTACAAAAAATCGTTATGATTTTATTTCGATAAGAAAATGCAGTCTCATACTAGTTTAGATTCAATAGATTTTTCAAATGAAAGAGTAATATTTCTAACCTACTGCTGTAAATGCATCCGGATTGAATTTGAAAAGTAATCAAGAGATGTCTGTCAACAATTCAGAAATCTGAAAAATCCAAGCTGTAAAACAGTTTATCTTGTTATTTCTTTCAGAAGAATCCTTCTAAAATATTTAATAATATATTTCGCTGTAATATATTTTAGCCATAATTTTTTTTAATCTTTCACTCACTTTATCTCTCTTCTAAAGCATAGGCAGTTGAACAGACTTTTGGTGTCACTTTTATAAATACTCCATTTTGCTCTGGTATTTTGCGTCAGTTTTACCAGTAAGACCTCGGAGTTTCTAGCATTCACTAGTAAGATTCATGGGAAAAATAAGTATTCCTTGGTCCGCACGGCAAGCACCCTACTTTAAAGAACCGCATTTCGTAACAATATTTTTGACAATCTTAAATCAACATCATAAATCTTAGTAGGTGTAAATATAGGTCTATTTAATTTATATTTACAATGACACTAACCAGAAAGACTACAAAAATATTTTGTTGTAGTAGTATGCTTGACACAGCTTTTGAGACGCTTTTCACTGGCCGACAGATGTTCAGTCTACCTTTTCAGATTTTCTTTACCGTTCTGTTTTCTTTTATCGTGTTCTGTCTCCTATAATTATCTGCCTCTCTTTCTAAACTCGTATTTCATTCTAGAACTTGAATATACATATAATAAAATGCTAATTGCATTTACTATGACAAAAACTCATATTGATATGACAGAATTAGAGACGCTAATAATGTAAATAGAATGCTAATAATATTTAATATTGCTAAGAATGATTAATAAATGCTAATAATTATTTTTAATCGTTCATAATATTTAATAAACGCTAATAATATTTAATTTATGCTAATAATTATTACTGAACGCTAATAATAATTAATAAACGCTAATAATTGTGAAAAAAAAAATGTTTAATAATTTTTAATAACCTTGCAAAATAAAAATGTTATCAACCACAGTTAATATATTTGTTAGTTAAAAAATATACCCAAATATTAGCATGGGGCCCAGCTTTAAACTCAGTATAAAGCGCTGTGGTAAACAGTGGCATAAATACAGTGGTACGGTTAGGGGAACTGGTATGAAGTACAGTCTTGAGGCGCTTATTTCTTTGGAAATGATGAAAAGAGTACATGCCCAGAAACTAATGTCCAATTCGGAGCAGGGAATGAAGAAGAAATAAACAAATACTGTAAATAACTGGAAGAGAGAGTATGTCAATTCTACAAAGAAAAAGAAGACTTACTGGAGCACTGGCTGAAGAACTGCCCTGAATTTAAACCAGACACTCGAAACGCAGCAGAGATGGAAGTAATGCCGGGTTTACATTGGTAGAGTAAAAGAGCTATTAACTAGCGCAAGTAACTAGAAACTAGTTACTATCCCTGTGTAAACAATTGACATCGTGACTAGTAGAGTACTAGCTACTAGTAGTTGGGCTAGGATAGCAGCTAGCTCGTCGACGTATTTACTAGCTACTATCTATTCCCCCACTACGCAAAATTGACTGATTTTAAATTGGCGGCAAGCGGTAACCTGTCATAACAAATAGAAAAAAAAAACATATCAGGTAAGTTATAGTTTATTTACATAAATTGCGTAACATTGATTTATTAATTGATGATTTCTTTTCAAATAAAGCGTTAATTCCAATTTTATTCTTGCTGGAATCGCATCCCTCGTTAGTGAATCAGTTCGTTGTATTAATGGACTAAGTAAATTTAATAGCCTATTAAAATCATCTGGTGTCATCCTTAAACACAGTCTGTACTCTCTCTGATCTTCCACGGCTAATTCACGAAATAGAAGGGCTGATGCGCCATGGGTAGCTCGTATATCAATCCATTTTTTAACCCATTTTCGTTTAGGCTTATATGTTGTACCGATTTCTTCAATAAGACAATCAGTTATTTCCTCCACAAGAAATGATGTCATAGAAAATACCATTTTTTTAATTGCATCTCGCCGGCGCTGATATTTATAAACTATAATTGATGAAAGATAATTGCTCAAAAAAATCACAGTGAAGATGTCAAATGTGTTTTGACACTTACTATCCGGAAAATAAGATAGTATGCCAATTGTGCACAAACACCTACTATCCCGAAAATAAGATAGTAGAGTAAAGCACGTAGTACTTGCACTAGTTACTAGCTCTTTTACTCTATCAATGTAAACCCGGCATAAGCTTTGACCTGCATCTGTCGTTAAGAAAATTATTGTATCCAGGCCCTATACTAAATTTTTGTCTATTAATTCATACTGATGATTTTTGTGGCAATACCAAAACCAAGTAAATTATAAAATCCATTTATAAACATACTCTGATGCATTTGCAACATTAGCGGGAATATGACAGCTGAGCGAGTAAAACATGTGCGCTGTGCACATGTATGTAGTTTTTAAAATAACTAAATTTACATTTTATGACAGCATTTTTTTTTTTCCTTTAATAACATTATATATCAGCAAACATTATTTTTGTTTAATACATCATAATCTTAGCAAACCATATTATATCCATAGCAAATTTATTATTTCTCTTAGCATATTATTATTACCATTTATTATTCACTATTAGTATTTATTATTTTTATCTTAGCAAGTAAAAATTAAATTATTAGCAAAATTATTCGTTTTATTAACATTTAAATACTAGTAAAAGAAAACTTGAGTTTGATAATACTTTTTCTTTATAATAAAATCTTTCTTTTCGGACTTTCAAACAAAATTCAACTATACAGTTTAGTTTTTAGTTTGCTAAACTTGATATCTATTCGGCATTCAGACAGGCGGAAATAACTTACTACTAGATTTGGGATTTGTCAAATCGAATATTTCAACTGAATATTACGTTATTCAATATTATAGCCCTCTATTGAAATATTGAAACATTACAGTAAATAGACTCTGTCATTTTCATCGTAATTTGTAGACAATTAATCATTTTTGCAATCAAATAAAATGAAAAATATTTTAATACAAAACTATTCAGTAATTTTAACGCCGATATTAATATTCCCGACATATAAAACAAAACTGGTATGTTTTCTAGTTTTCATTTATTATTCGTTTTAAAGTTATTTAATATTAAAAAAAATAATAATAAAAATTGTTTTAGTGACGCAGAGGTAAGAATCCTACTTGCGTATCAAAGATCTGGGATACGAACCCTGGCAAGGCATAGATATTACTATAAGTTGTTATCACATCATCATTAAAATAGACAAAAATCCCAACAAATTTACTGGTGTTGTTTTGCTTGACATACAGAAAGCTTTCGACAGTGTTTGGCACAATGGTCTTGTCTACAAACTTATTAAATTTAACTTCCCACCATATATAATTCTTTTGTTGAAAACATATTTAGCAAATAGGCAATTTAAAATACAATTAAATAATTATCTTTCTCTTAACCGAACCATAACTGCAGGTGTTATGACCTACCCTTTTCAATATTTATGTCAATGACATACCGAAAACTCAACATGTCAATTTATGTCTCTAAGTTGACGATACAGCTTTGTTCACTACATCGTTTAGATTGGATACTATTATCAACAGGTTAAATAACAATTTGCATAAAATCAATAAACATTTCAACAAATGGAGAATCAAATTAAACGCAGAAAAAACAGAATTTATAATATTAACTAAAAGACGTCCCAATCTTAATAATATCTATGTTCAAATAAACAATGAAAAATTGTATCATAATCCCTTCATCAAATATCTAGGAGTAATATTAGACAAATCCCCAAATTTTACTGAACATATCAAAATAACTACCAATACTGCTAGTAAAATCCTTTTTCAGTTATTTAAAATATACAATAGAAGATCGTTTTTATCTTATAACACTAAATTACTAAGATATAAATCTATAGTAAGACCAGTACTAACTTACGCCTGCCCAGTCTGGCGTATAGGTAATGAATCTAATCTAAATAAGTTACAAGTAATCCAAAACAAGTGCTTACGTATCATTAGTAAATATCCCAGATATGAAATGATCAGCAGGATGCATAAAAATAAATAGAAACTATTTCCAGTGTTGTAATAGATACATTTGAAAATATATCTAGATACAGATACAGATACTTGAGGAAAAAATTATCTAGATGCAGATACAGATACAAATTTTAAAATGTATCTAGATACAGATACATTTTTTTTAACAATGTATCTAGATACAGATACATTTTTTTTACAATGTATCTAGATACTTCAAGATACTTTTAAGATACTTTCGGAAAAATGAAAACATCACAAAAAAAAGAAATAACTAGAGCAAGGAATATATTTGTTCACAATAAAAAATAAATTATGCACTATTATTACTCTTAAAATAAACACAAATAGCCTTTGAAGCTGTGTGTCAGAAATATTAACTAACTATATACCTATGTAATCTTTAAAAAAATCACTTTTTTATTACAATTTCAGCGGATACCTCGAACATTTTTTGTTCGCTAATATATTACTGATTATTAAATGAGTATTTAAAATTTTATATAGTAGGTATTGCAAAACTACGTCATAACACACTCATGTTTAGATTCAGAGTGAAGCATGTTTACTCCCACCAAGCAAGAAAGAGTTTACTGGTCGCTGATTGGTTAATTTAAACTTAAAATTCAAATATCTGAATGATGCTAAATGTATTACCAACTTGAAAAATCGTAAGGACATATTTTGTAAAAAGACTTTGAAAAAGACAAAATAGGAAAGTATCTGAAAAAAGTACCTGAAATACAGATACTTAGATACTGATTTAAATATCTAGATACAGATACAGATACATATTTTAAAATGTACCTAGATACAGTAACTAGATACTTGCACAGTATCTAGTTACTGTATCTAGATACATTACAACACTGACTATTTCTGAACATATACACAAACTATCAACAAAATACTTTATGAGAACTAGTCAACATACAGACGAACTTGTTTCGAACATCGGTAAAATTGTTTTAAAACCGAAATCTAAAAAACATAAAAGTATCAAACTTGATACTTAAATCAAAACATTTTTATACAACTTCATTAAAATATTCGAAATATTTCGGAAATTAAAATAATGTAATATTAATGTTTTTAATTTTTTTTTTTTTTTTTAATTTTTACCTTTAAGTCATAATTGTCAAACTCTAAATTAAAATTTCTATTTGTTAATAGAGTCAAAACCGATTTTTTGAGGTTACAAGGAACTCTGTATTGTACTGACGTGTTTTTCTCTTTTATTGTAGACATACAAAGAATTTCAATAAAGCTTTATTTTATTTTTATTATAGACAAAACTAAAAACAAAACAGCGAAACGAAACGCTACAATTCATTTATCACCATCTAGGACGGATTGGGCCACCTTGCAAAATATAGTGACAAAGATTTTCGCTAAGATCTTCAAGCAAATCTACCATTGTTCGGGTTAAGACCCGAATTACAAAAAATACAGTGCCTTAACTACAACTTATGGCGTCTATGGCCAGAAATGGAAATGACGCCTTTTTAATAAAATAATAAGATAAATGCATTATTTGTCCAACTGTAAATATATAAAGCTACTTATATTGCACGCAGTGCAAAATGTGATGCGTGTAATGAATCCCTTAGATCACCTTGACAAAACGTTTAAAAATTCAGATATCAATCCATTATGCATTTAATTTAATTTGTTCTGCAAGAAATATTTTAGGCTTTCAAAATTATTAGAACTGTGTATTATTCAATCTTTCTTTGTTTTATTCAAAATTTGACTAACAGAACAATTTAATACAATTTAGTTTTAGCACTGTCATTTCCTGGAATATTGTTATACTTGGTATATAAACGTTTTTTCAACTTAGAACAAGAATTTTCAATAGTTTCAGAACGGTTCGCGAATAGCGTACGGTAACTCTGAATTCTTCTATACGGGATACTCTTGGTCGATTATCCGGTGAACTAAAAATTTGGTCTAGCCTAACGTTAAATTATATTAATCTTTAATTTTTCAAATATGTTTCAATTGTACATTTTGTGTTAATAAACTTAATTCTGAATCGACTTTTCAATATTGTACACGGAAAGATTGACGGGAAAAAGACCCCGGAAAACCAATGATCTCCTAACCTAAGAAAATAGTATTATATCCTCAGAATTATTTCGGATGACAAAAAGCAAGGTGCGGATTGCCATTTAACATTTTATTCTTATTCCAAGAATAAGAGACGATAAGCATGCGCACAATGGTCAAAATGTCGGCCGTAATAAAATTTGTCCAACAGATGTTTTCCTGCTGTGATCAGAAGGTTGGAAAAAACAATATAATGTGTGAAACACAAGCAAATAAATTTACAAAATCTTCTAAATCCATATTACTGAAAACGATTTTTTTTAAAGGTTATATTAAACACAACAACCTGTCAAACGACAACCGTTAAACACAGGCCAACGCAAGTACGCAGGCGTAGCGACGAAATGTTATGTCCGATAAAAACGGTTTCATATTTTTTATTCTTGTGTACTATTCTTATTTCCCATTCCATATTCCTGTTCCGTATATAAACCAACCATAAGTAGTGCATGATTAATGAATGGACTTTAAGGGCTACAGCCCAAGGTTTATTATCGAGTAGGAGGGCCCAGGCCCCCTTGCATAACTGTAAATATAATAATAATAAAAATTGTAGGTATTTAATAAGTGTAAGACGCCAGCATAATACTAGTCTATAATCATATAAAAATCAGCAGTTTTTTAAAATCACTTTTATTCGTTATTTGAGAACTAAGAGCTTCCATTTTATTTTTTTAAACAAAATTTAATTAAACTGCCAAAAGTCCCAGCGTTTTTTTTTTTTTTTCTCCATTTGCTTCGTATTCATGTCTTCATTAGATTAATAAGAAATATATTGATAAATGTCAGGCACATAGTATGCCACTGTCCTAT
This sequence comes from Liopterus haemorrhoidalis, assembly GCA_963971575.1. Classification (NCBI taxonomy): domain Eukaryota; kingdom Metazoa; phylum Arthropoda; class Insecta; order Coleoptera; family Dytiscidae; genus Liopterus; species Liopterus haemorrhoidalis. The sequence continues at coordinate 47,789,305 of OZ020614.1, forward strand.
TCATGCCTACCAAGGAGAACTAATAGATTTTGTAGCCGTAACACCTGAAGCTTTTACTTGGCTACAAAATCTTAATGTCAACATTTGACATTCGATGTTTTACTATGCTTATATTGTTGTTTTTATTTATATTTTGTGATGTTATTGTAATATACATGTTATTCTGTTCCATAATTTACTTACATTGTATCCATACGCTAAATAAATAAAATGTGCTAATAATTACCAATAATAATAACCAACAGGTCAACATTGGTATTTGTGATTGGGTTAAATGTTACGTATATACTACTCCGTCTGATTAAAAGATTTTAATTAAAATTGCACAATTTGATAAAGTTTTTCATAAGCTAAGTAATTCTGAATTATTTTTGTGCAAAATGTTTCATAAAAATATTAAATTTATGAGAACAGAATTGATATAAATCATGCAATTTATATAACGAACCGAAATCTTTCAAGTAATAATTGTATCCATATTTCTTACTTCATTTTAAGTACTTTTAAGTACCGCAAAATATTACTCGAAAATGATTATTTACATTTTCTCATCATTTTCATTTCATCTCGTCTTTCATTCATTTCATTCCAGTTCTAGGTTATCGGTTCATTTCTTACATTTCTTTCTGTCATCTGCTAATTATTTTCTTATTTCCATAATTGATTTTTCCTTTTCACTTTGTCATTTCCTTTATTCTCTCGCTAAATTATTCGAGGTTTTAGTACGTGGTCTTTTACTTTCTACTCATTGTTAACAAGCCTTTATGATTTTATCATTTTTCATTTCTGTTATACTTTTCTAATTGTTATTTGAATAGTTTACATTTATCAGATTTTAATTAAAAGTAATATTTTGTTATTTGGAAAGGAAACATCCCTCGTCTCATAGGAAAATGTAAAAGAAAAAGAGATCGGTTGACTGAAGATCTAGCGAGTATTGGTTAACAAAATAACTCGAAAGAGCTAAGAAAGAAGATGTGGGTGATTAGAGTTAATAGGGCACGTAATATGGAACAAAAAGTATTGACTGGTAAACAATAGCTGGAATGAAGATTTAACTTATGTCGACTAATGGGAAGACCTCAAAACAGATGTAGAAACCAAATAATAGAAGATCAAGCAAGTATGGATGTACAAGACACCTTGAAATACTTGACACTTAACAGAGCAAGAAGGAGAATTAGTGTGAGTGAGGAAACCTCTCGTTAATCCATTAGTAATGCCTTTACCTTCCAGTTTCTAATTCTGATGTATGTTTTCACTTGGACTATGTGTTTTGGGAACATGGCTAGCAGTGAAATTCCATGTTTCAGTCAGACGTGTTAAATATTATTGGTTATACCTCTATCTCATATATGACATTAGATATGTATATAACAGACTTATCTGTGAATGTCAAGCACATTCAGTGTACAATTCGTGGTGGTCCTGTGTCAAAAGTAGATTATTTGTGGGCAATTTGAGCGTCTGAAAAATCTAAACGTATTCTTATTGTTCTTGTTTTTAGGGTTTTGTAGGTATGACCAAAAAACCCTTATACCGTCATTTTGTCGTCTGTCTGTCTGTCTGTCTGTCTGTCTGTTCGGTAAAAATTGTAGCCAAACGGCTAAACCTAGAGAGTTGAAATTTGGCATGTTTATACAACTCTTTGACCCACACATAGGAAAAATACTAAAACATCTAAAAAACATACCCCCCTAAAAATATAAACAAATATGTGCTCATCGAAAACAAAAATATTTTTTTTAAATTCTGAGTAGGGTATCAAATGAAAGCCCTTAGTACGTGGATTAACGATCAAATTTTTATTTTTGCAAAATAAATTATTTTGATGCGATTTTTGCCAAAATTGTGCAAAAAAATGTTTGTCCCACAGCCTGTAGCCCAGATGGTTTAAACTAAAAATCTAAAAAAATTCTAAGTAATGTATATTGGTGTGAACCGAAATAGTACAACAGGAATTTGATCATTTGATTTGATCAGATGATGTTTTCGGAAAATAACGCATTTTTTGTGGTTTTTGGTTCACAAAGTACAACAGTTATACCAATGTAAGACACTCACATGCAAGGCGTACGATAGCTTAATGGGTTAGAGCATTGGTGTCGTAAGCTGGAAAACGAAGGGTTTCGAGTTCGAGTACGCAGCGAATTTTATTTTTTCTGTTTTTTTTGCATTTTTATTATGTTGAAATTATTTTGTCAAAATTCTAGTTATATTTGACAAATGTTGTATTTAATTTTTAAGAGCGTAAATTTAATAACCAGTCTTATTATATGATTAACAGACGATAAATTATTTTAAAAATATCGTTCATTTTGCCGTGATTACTACAAAGTAAAATTTGTCCTACACACTCAGCATACCGCCTTCACTTATTATATACCTGCGAAACCCTGAAATGTGTGAATATTCACACTTCATATCAATTTTTTTTTATCGTATAGAGGAGCACGTAGATTACGCAAGTTTATGTTGCAGTTAAATAACTGAAAAAAATAAATAAAATGGAAGTTTGTTAGGTATTGATGTTTTAATTTTAAAACCGCGTGGGTAACAGCGTCAGGTTTCCGAGAAATTAATTTTTCCAATCCCTAATTTTGCAGCAATTTCAAAAGGTGGCAAATAATGATTTTTCAAAAACCAGTTAGCTATGAAAAAGGCAAAATTCTTATTTTTCATTAGAAATAAATTTAAATTCAATAGATATTCATTAAATGTAAATTTTTAATTAATTATTCAGGTTATTGAAATAATATATATTTAATATATATAATAGTTCCGATAATATATAGTCTATATCAGTGTTTCTCAACCTTTTCTGGCCGGGGACCCCCCGAAATAATGTAAATATTGTCTGCGGCCCCCCTATATTATGGTGTATCAAGATAACGGGAACACGAGTTTTTTTTTTTTTTTTGAAAAGGCGACTAAAATTTATCCACAAAATTGAATGGTAGTATTGAAATTTTCCAGAAAAAACCGGAAGCACAGGATAATAAGGATAATTTCGAATTTTTAAATGGGAACGTTTGTCATATTGGATATCTTTAGATAGAGCTTTTCAACAACTTTTACTTAAACATTTTTTTAATATCTTTTACGGTTGACAAAAAACTGTGATATTTTTAAATGACGATTATATTCCCTATAACGACTTGAAGGTAATGTATTTTTATTTACAAGTATTCAATGTGCCTTCTATTTTAATTTAAACACATTCGCATCCTTACTCTTGAGTTATCTGTAGCTCGAAGAGCAATTAAAAAACTATATAATAAAAAATATTGCACTTTCAAGTCGTACCTACTTCAAAGTACAACTTGAAAATACTTGAAGTACCTCCAACGCGAACCATTGTCAGAGAAACCCATCAACCGACACATACAATTTATTTGACCTTGATATAGTCTACTTATAGTCTGTTTCTTTGGTTAAAGCGGAACTAGATTTTCAAATCAAGCAATTTTTAAAGATTGAATGTAGCTTTTCGACATTTTGTTTAGTAAAAGCCCATTTACTCATTTTAAAGTTAGCTAGTGACAACTTAAACGTTTGAAATAGCCTGTAGTTTAAATTAGTTTTCAAAGTAAGTATATTATGTATAAAAATAAATAGAATATTTATTTTATTTATGTTATAAAAGGTTTATTTTTATAAATATAAATATAAGATACTCGTATTTATAAATATAAATAAAATTTATATCTTGCAAGATTGAGTACATTTTTATTATATTTTCATGTTTTGATCTTGTATGACTTCGAGGCCCCCCGACGAAGCCTTCACGGCCCCCCGGTTGAGAAACGCTGGTCTATATAATTCAGATTATATGTACGATATAAGTGTAAAATGGTGTTAATAAAATCTGGTTAAAGTCAGAGAAAAAAAGCTACAAGTGTTTAAAATTACCTGTGCTGACATGTAACGGCAATAACTTTAAGCATTTACAGAAACTCAGTTGAAATTAATTTTAGTTAACTGGTATATATACACCTTTAGTGAAAAAGTATGAAAATGTCACTTGTATTACTTTTCCGCCGAGCCCGTAATTCAAACAGGTGATGACCATTTGGTTAAGGATATTTTGTAGCGAAATATACTCGTATGATGACGCATCTATTATATAATTACCTACATCCTTTTAAAATCACCCTGTATATGTTCCCAAGTACAAAACTCATGCTCAACTGGTGAAAACTCAGTACCGACAATTTTTACAATAAACTTTGCAACCAAGTACTACTATGCATGTGAAAATAACATCAGAAGTAAAAAACAGTACAGTTTCTAGATTTCTCCCCCTTTTTATTGCTTATTTTCTCAAATAAAGTTATCACATACGTAATATGAAAATCGTCAACACCGAATCGATTGCTTTAGATTTCCCTGCAGGTATTTCAAAATTACATAATTCAATATTAATAATCAAATAACGATAAAAATAAATAAGGTAAAATGCGTTCAGCAGATTTTTTCTCACAAATAAAATTTCCTTTTTATTTTTAAAATAAATATCAAATCCAGGAAAAATTTTAGATGGAAAAAAATTACTTAAAATGCATTTTTGAATGCACAATAATAATACAGAAATTTAAAAGGGTAAACATGTTTGATATTTCAAAATTTTAAAATAGTGTAATTTAAAATAAAATCTAATACGAAAAGTAACGGTGATATGAATTATAGCAAACAAAGCAAATACGGAAATAAATAACACCAAATCTAAATAAAGAAATAACAAAAAAAAATCATTTTGAATAAGTCATATAGGTATTCACGGGAACGAAACTGAAAACTACACAGCCAAAACCACTAGACCTGAGTTTTTCAACCCTTTCTCCATCACGAACATTATACAAGTACATATATAAGTATAAGAAATAAATGGAACTTTATACGAGTATAATATGAATTATCTTTATTTGTGTTTTATACTGCATCAGTAAATAATAAAAATCTAATTTAATTAAATTAAAATATTTTTTGTCGACCGGTCAAATTTCTTTACGTTGTTAAGAAATACTGCACCAGACGAAATAAACAAGAAATATATCTATAACATGTTGTCATACACAAAATAGAAGAAACAACAGCGAAGCAACTACAAGAAATTTTAAATGTGGTAATTTAAATAAAAGAGACAAAAAAAATCACACAAAGATAGTGCATGAACATTTGTTTAAAAAATGAACTCAACAATTCTAATCGTTAGTGACCGTCAGTCATTTTAGTCAGTCTTCAAGTTGTAAAGTAATTTTATTTTTCTGTATTGGTATTACATTGTGCTACACTTTGTTGGCATCGCAGAAGAAAAACAAACATTATTTTCTTTAATGTATAGTTAATTATTTATATATATGTAAACAGTAATCAATTCCAAATAAATAAATATCCAGTAAACCCAAATAAACAACCGAAAAAACATATTTCAAACCATACAAGTGAAACGACCAAGAAGAAGCGATTAATGTCATGACAGATGTCAGTAAGTCCTTAGATGTCGCAAGCAATTGGTGAAAAGTCGCCAGCACTGTTAGTTCTTGACTACTTTAAAAGATGTAACTCAATAATTCAGTCATAAAACTTAGGAGATAAGTCGCAAATTTTGGTCGCTTAGCATTAAGACATCCTGATCGACTTACGAAATACTCTGCAAGAAGAAAACACAACACACCAAACGATATGAAAACGGCATTCAAAAACGATTTAATCACCAAAAACGATATCACAAACTTCCTTAAAGGTTATCATTTACTTGCTTTGATATAAAATTGTTAATTTACTTCATCATCGTTATCATTCGGAATGCATTGAAGTCGACTGCTAAACAGAGACGTCCCCTATTTGTTTCCATTTTAATCTACCTTGGGTGGACTTTATCCATTTGCTGCCTTGTCTTTTTGAGTCATCTTACAATGAATAGATGGCCTTTCTCTATTTATGATTGCGTCCCTAGTTCCCCATTCCATTATTTTCCCAATCCATTTGACATCGTCAAGTTTATATATCCGCACATAATCAGTTTAGTCGATCGAACATTTCTACGTCATGAAATACTCTTGTTTTTTCTCTAATCCAAGCAATTCTATCTGCTCTGATTACACCAAGTATCGCTCTTTCCATAGCTCTTTGAGCCAGTCTCAACTTTTCTGCAGATTTTCGCCTTAAAGTTGTCGTTTCTGCTCCATAGGTGCAAAATGCAACATCGCTTTGATCAAACTTTGAAGATAAATTGAGAGTGTATTTATACAACATATTTGAAAAAACAATATACTCAAATTTATAAAATTTCGATATTGCTCCAGTCTTTTGAGCCAATTATTTTCAGGTATATTGTATAGGTACAAATCATTTTTCAGCTCGTCTCTCTACCATTTACAAGGTCAATATGGATGGGCCGATTGATACTCAATGATCTTTCCATGATTTAATTTACCATTCTACTGTACTCGTTCTCTAATTTCCTATGTGTTACTCGGCTTTGATTTCACTGCTCGGATGTGTAAATATTTACAAAATATACTTCAAGTGCATGACGTTAGTAATGAAGTTTTCGTTATCAATTTACTTTATTTTCTCGTGAGTAATTTCACAAACAAGGACGTCATTACAAGGCGTGTGTATGGTTATATGAAAACCGTTACTTCAAAACAACACCAAAACAAAATTATTCAACTTAATCCAATAAGAACAAACTAATATTTCATCACTTTGAGCGTGAATGTGGATTAATTAAAATTCTTAATAACTTGTCATTTAATTTTCCTCATTTTTCAGAAATGACAAATAAAAAATACAATATCCATAAGATTGACGTTATACACTGTAAATATTTAATATAAATTTTACTTAAAAAAGTTTTATCATGTTGAAATATTTTTCACAAAAGGAAGTTTCAAAAAAAGAAGTAAAATACATTAAAGGGTGAAATTAAAAATAATTTTAAAAAATAAGAAAAGTTAAGGTATGGAAATATTTATAGAATGAGTTGAAAATGAAACTTCTAAAGAAAATCAACCCTTCTAGATGTCTTTTGTAAAAGAAAACCACAGAACAAACAGAGATGCAATACTTGTCGGCGTTTTCGACTAAATCTGGTCTGCTTTGTTGTCTCAGATAAGCAATTAGGCAGAATTCACTCAAAATGTTTATTTACTCTTCCAATAATATAAAATATCAATAAACTGTCAACAGTAGTGTACCGTGTTTCACATATAACCTTGATGTTTGTTGGCAGGCATTTTTTTCTTCTATATCTTCTTTTTAGAGACTAGCAATCATTAAGGTTCTTGTTACTTTAGATACTGCAGCTCGAAATAAATCTTTAAATAAGCATCCAAACTACTGGCATAGATCCTAGCTATAGACTTTATGTATTAAAATTATGTATTCAAAAAATTCTACAACACATCGTTTTGATAATACATTGTTTGTCAGGATTAGTTACGTTGTGGGGTCGATTCAAAGAACTCCCATGTCACTTTATTTTGTGTCTGTTAATTTATTATTAATGTTTAATAAGATTGTTCACTATCCGCACTAACACTGTCACTATTATAGTGTCTTTCTCTGTAATCTTTATTATATTATGTATATTATAGGTTTTCCTCTTTAATCTTTTGTGAATTTTTGGCTTGCCCAGTTGAAAGTTGTGGCTAATGCCGTGCAAAAATGTTATTGACAGTTTTTTGATGTCCTCTATAGCTATTATACCCAGCTCCTCGTGTAAATGGCTGTTATTAATAAACCACGGGCTGCTGGTGGCGATCTGTAAGACTTTAGACTGAAAAGCTTGCAATTTTTTAATGTATATATTCAGTGTACGGCACCCCGTACCATACACGCGTAGGTCAAGTTTGGTCTCAGTATAGTTTTGTAAATTAAGAGGGAAAATTTTCTTTTTAAGGTTGATTTCCTATTCACTAATGGATAACACATCGCAAGTTTAGTTTGGGCTTCTTTTTTTTGGGCTTTGATGTTTTCCTAATATTGTATCTCCAAGTTAATATTTTATCGAGATGCACCCCTAAATATCTTATTGCTTAGTCAGGCGGGGTCCATGGAATAATATTACTAATAAATATGTTTGGCAGGTTACAAGTTTTTCTTAAGGTGAACATTTTAATTTCGCATTACTTATTTAGTTTAATACACCATTTTTTTTTTTAATAATCAGTGGTGATATCAAGTTTTTTTTGTAAATCAAAGACAGCTTTGTTTTGAACCATGTATTTGGTTATAATTGCCGTATCATCTGCAAACATGGTGATCAGCTGGAACGAGCATGCCATGCACAGATATGTTGAATAGAACGGGGCCTAAAACTGATCCCTGTGACACTCCTGCTTGTATGTTTTTAATTTCAGATAAAGTGTTATTTATGTTTACTTGAAAGCTTCTATTTTTCTAAATGGACAACATATTGAGGCGTTAATATTTTCAAGAAATATGTTGGAGCTTGGATTTTCAATGGTTTCTAAATAAGACATCCACAATGTGTCAAATGCTTGCATTAATGTCTAAGAATCCTGCAGGTAGGAATTGTTTGGTCTTAGTCATCCTACACTTTGCTTCGATTTGTCCCAGATATTCCAGTTTTCTTCTTTGCACGATAAGAATATGTTGTTACTCCAGTGGCGTAATTACAAGGCTTGAGGCCTCCCCCATATATTCTTTTCTTATTAATTAAAAAAAGAAAATTATAATTAACTACAGTGTTGTAACGTCCAAAAGCAACTGAAACGTTCCACCGCTGGTACCAAATTGTAGCAGCCAGGGGGGTGAATTTACAAAACTGTACAAACGGGGAGAAGCTGCTTCTACCTAGTTTAGATTAAAAACTAGGACAATAATTTGAACTGATTTCATCTGCTTCTCTGTTGATGAGAATTTTATTACTTATACAAGTGGGAACATTTTATAATAGTAAATTTATTGTATAAAAAGAAAAAAATCAATAAATGAAGAACGAAATTTAAAGTTATAAATTAATTATGTAATTATCAAATGAAGACAAATATTTTAAAACAGAATGAATATGTAAAATGAAATATAAAACTTACATGGTCAACCGGACTCAACTCTTGACTGGATATAATGCATTGCATGTACACCAGTATCACAGCCAGGAGCCGAGTCCCTTACAATTTTGATTCCTATTTATACCACATATAATTTGCCAATGTCATTGTTTATATTTGGCTAATCTTCATAATAAAACTGTTAACATAGCATTGTATTACATAAACACTCGTATTGTTATGAGTAATATCTTTATTATCAAAATAATTCTGATGGTGCAACTATTACAGTGCTCTGCACTAGAGCTTTCAAATTTGATTTCTTAAAATACCCTTTGTCTGAGAGATTTATTTTCTGATTGCCTGTTCGGTTGTATATATTTTACGATTACAGCAGTTGCTGTGCACTCAGAATCTGAACTATTTATCACTTGAATATCGTCAACATCTCCGCAATTGTCATTTTTATGAGCGATAGTGTCACTTTTGGATTTACTCGTATACCCACTGAAAGTATTGAAAGAGTCATCAGGGCCACTTGCATGTAAACCTTTATTCATGATGATTAACACGTACTACACTATTGACTTTATTTCTTATGTTTATTACACAACTTATTACATCATAATTTGTCAATGATATCTACGTATAAATTGATTTTTTTTTTTCACCACCGTTCGTAAATTAGGCACGCATTGTAAAGTAAATTAGTGTCTAAATTGGCACTTTTAAACACTAGTGCGTTAAGTGTTCCAACTGTCAATGCCAGAAATTATCAAATGTAGCTATCATGTTAGAAAATACGTAAATGAGAAATAGATGATACATTTTTGTAAAATACATCTCAACTGACTTAATAACTGATTAAATAACCATAATAATCGATTAAAAAACTTAAATTTCGTAATAACAAAAATTAGCTACTGGTCGACCATTGGTTCAACAATTTTTGTTTAATTCCAAAAACGAATTTCTCATTATTAATAATGTGTTATTTTATTTATAAGTAAGTATTTCCCTGTTATAAATGATCTATTCCTTTTTGATATTTAAAAAAATTAAAACTAAAGGCGGAGCTTTCACACATATGCTATGCAACTTGCATTACAAAACGTAGTTCACGGAAAAAGTGTAATTCAATTTTCAGCTGTTAAATTTTTTTATTATATTTTTTATTTCAAAAGAATACGTACACTACCTTATCCATAAATGCAAAAAAGTCATAACATAATTTTAGCCACGACTTAAAAAAAAAATATTTTTTTTTAACGTCACAAACAAATCAACATTTTCCATGGAAAAACAATTCTTATGGAACTATTCCGAGTCCCATCAATGTATATTTCCTTAAGGATTTTTAGATCAAAACCTCTGGGAAGACATATTGACATTTTTGGCGAAAATTTCAACAAATATTTGATTTTTCAAAAATAAAATTTTGTTTGATTATCTATGTATTAAAATGCTTAATTTGATTCACGAATTTTAAGCAAAATTTATTTTTTTTTCTTAGTAAGTACATATTTGTTTCTATTTTTCCTGCTATGGGTTTTTTATACTATAGTTTTCCTATATGTGGGTCAAAAAGTTGTACAAGCATACCAAATTTCAACATTCTATATTCAGCTGTTTGGCTACAATTTCTACAGTATAGGCAGACAGACACATGAGTGACATTATAAGGGTTTTTTGGTCATACCTACAAAACCCTAAAAATATGCATGTTACCATTTCGCTTTATTAAAATGTATACTTTGGAGGTACAAGTATGGGACATACTATTTTGATTTGTATTTTACAGTTTAAATTGTCAAAGCTTATATCATTTGGTTAAAAGAAAAAATGAGAATTCCGAAAAAAGTGTCAAAAAAGGAATGTCAAAAACAAAAGCTTTACAAAGGTTTCTATTAAAACTGATTCAAAGCTTTTTCAATTTGAAAAGGCGAATACTTTTACATCTACGTCTCATGAAATATTTCAAAAGAGAAAAAATAAATTACAAAAAACTATTACAATTTTTTGTGTCCTAAATCTGAGGTCATGATCACTATGCGGTAACTTTTATATCCTTTTTGATGTAAATCGGATAAATTTGATCGGATAGCGCTAGTTAACAAGATCATAATTAGATATTTTAATAAGATCAGTAAAATACGAATCATAATTTCAAAATTCGTGTTTTCATTAATAAAACTACTTGTTATAAAAATATAGTATTTATATTACTCATAACAATAATATCGTTCTCATTCTTGTTATCAAGTCTAGGCACAAATAGCCATCGTTGTTGTCTGCCAAAAATTTTAACAAACTAACTCTTGTTATCTAGTCTAGCGAAAAATTTGAAATCTGTGCATCGTTATCAGTTATATTTTGGGTACTTTGTTTCTACTGTGTTAGCTTGTCACTTTTGTCTGCAATGGGACATGTAGTTTAATCGCATCAGTTTACTAATTAGAAGCTACTGATTCTTGTCAAAATACGTGGCATTGATTTGAAACCATTGATTGGAACACATACAGCAGATACTGATAAACCATTTGTCACTCATACACCACACTCCCGCTCGATTTGGACGTAAGTTCGATTTGGACTCAAGGTACAGTTAAAGAAAATCTACAAATTACAATTAAGATTCATCTGAATTATGTGCAAGTGCAGCACAACACCAACAGGACACCGGATCCTACCTGCTGCATCGGCAGCAATATTTTACAAGTTTATAAAAACGAATGTCAAGATGTAAAATTATACAGATAGTTACAAAGTTAGATATAGACAGATAGTTTTGTAGTTGTTGTATTATAAATATAATACTTCGACTAATTCGACCAAGATCTGGGTTAAGAACCATAGGTTAAGAAGACCTGGGCTCAACCGTAGCTTTGCAAGTTTGCGAATACGATCAAGAAAGAATATTACTCAAGGGATCATACGTAATAGAAGCAGAAGAAAATTGTGAAACGAAAATCGAGAAAATCACCATCACCTCCCCTAAACTCTAAAATCACCAATGAAGATTGTGAATCTCCCAAATTTGGAAATCCCAGAGAAAGCATCTGAAGAAAGAATAAAATTCGAACACGTAAATCAAAATTCAATAAATTTAATTGGAATAAATCACCTGTAAGAAAAATTGTCGAAGCAGCGAGAAGAACTGAAAAAGATGACGAATTCAAAATTGGATTACAAGGCCAACATATGTATATGTAATTTTACTTTATGTCCTTTTAATATCAATCTCTGTTTCAGTCATCCTATACATGACAATGAAACAAAATAGGACGCTCACAGATGTACAAGATCCACGTTCAACAGCCCCAGTGCCCGTGAGAATCTCGGACTTTGGCGTTAACCCCATAGTCCTCAAGTATCCCGGGAGGAGTTATGTGCAAGTGCAGCACTACACCAACAGGACACCCGATCCAACCTGCTGCATCAGCAGCAATATTTCACAAGTTTATGAATGTTGAGATGTAAAATAATATAGATAGTTACAAAGTTAGATAGGCAGATAGTTATGCAGTTGTTAGACATAAATGTAATACTTTAAAACATAAATTTTTAATTGTCGAGTAAAATTTAACTTTTTTAAAAACAACCTCGATTTCCGATCATAAATTTTCTGTATAACTTGTTTTCTCTCTTCTATTGAACAATTTCAATGCAGTTGTGTCAACTGAAGTCTTTTTGCCCTATTTAGCCTACGAAACAACGACTTTCGTTCAGCAATTTGACTGAGAAGATTGGTTTTTTGAAGTTGGTGTTTCATAGTTCTCATAGAAATTTCTCGTTCTTGGTGCAAATTAATATTTGATGTGACTAATTTTGAGATTACGTTTACTCATTAATGTTTTCGTTGATCAACAGCGTTTGATTTCCGATAGTACAGGACACACTAGCTCATCGAAATTATCCTCTTTTTCATGTAGGCAGATAATATTTAAAATCTATGATAATAATCTAGATTTTTAAAATGTAAAAATTAATAAAACATCTGAAAATTAATTATAAAATTAACAAAATTAAAATAGCACTTAAAACTGTAAACAATATTAATATTGTTTGAAAAATTGCTATTTATATACTCAAAATGGCCCAAGGATATTCAATGAAATTAAGAAAAGAATGTTTATTTGTTACCCCATAAATAAACTCTATCAATAGCATGTAAACAGGTCCGCCGCTTGTTTGTCAACCACCCGTGTGCAAACATTCACAAGACCGTCCTCCACTAGAATCGAACCCAAATTGTACAGGTGTGCAAATTTCAGCAAAACTTGCTTAGAGTCAGCTTAAGGTCAGAGCCGTAGCAACGTCCTAGCATCGGGGCAAATGCCACGGGCGCGAGTCCTGAAGGGCGCCATCGTTCGTTTTTGTTTTGGACAACACTTGTATTTATTTTAGAAGTGAGGACCTTTTTTTGTCATCACTTATATTTTAGAAGTGAGGGCCTTTTTTGTTTTGTCATATAAAAAGGACGCTATTAAGTATTTGCGAAGGGCGCCAGAAACATTGCTACGACTCTGCTTAGCTGCTTAGGGTAACAGAAAATAGAAGATCATTCAAGAAGAAAATTTTATAGCCCACTTTTGCAGTGCATCTACGTATACGTAGTGTTTTTGGAATCACTTTAAGCACTGCCATCTTTGCAGTGTAGCGTCACTGGAAACGTTACATGTTTTTGAAACGTCATATTTAGTACGTTTACATTAATCCATTTAACAAATGTAATATTCGTACGCTGTCACTTGTATCGAAATGAAATAAAAATATAAGAATAAGAACAGAATAGAAACAAGTAAACTATTCTAATAGACAAAATAGTCCTAAAAAGGGCTGATGTGATCTAAAAATATGATCAAAGAAAAGAAAATAGAAGTATGTTGAATTTAACTTAAAAAACTATCCACTACACACAATTTCAAATGGAAATCTATAAGATATCTATAAGAAAATATATAGCTAAACACAAAACTGCTAAATAAACAACAAACTATATAAAAACGATTTTTAGAAATTACTATAAGTTAGATATATGTGAACACAAGTATCAAAACACATCACAACGTATTATAAAAAGTCAAATGTAAACATTGTTTTATTAAGCGATTCCAATACAAATGTCCCTATTAAATAAACACTTTTAAAATTTGTAAATCATCAAAATGACTATCGAACACAAACTTAATATGACTTCAAAAGGTATATTTTCGTAAAATAAAGAGTGGAGAGCAAAATTAGTCTATAATTCACATGCAAAAAAATCGCTTTAGTTATTTTTTCGCCACTAAGTTTGTCATTACAGTTATGACGCAAAATGACCAACTGCGTTGATTGAACGACTGACCTTATAATAGTCTTCTTTGGTAAAATTAACAGTGCCTGAAAATCAAGATTAATTTTTATTAAGAGTCCAGAATTCTACGGGAAGGAGTATATGCTGATAAACTATAGTTCTAAATTATTAATTAACCGTCAGTTGCAATTGTAATTCTTTACAAGCCACACGCAAACAGTAAGCTGTCTAACTGGTGTATTCCTTATTTTAATTGTACAAATGTAATATACATATGTAATTTAAACCAAAATTTATGTAATGTGATGCAAAATTGTAATTGAAATATAGAAAGTACTTCAACTTAATTTTTTTTTTTTCTTCCAAATATTTGTGACGATAGGTGTGATAGTTTCAAAGGTCATTATTACAATTTCCCATCTTTATTATCATTGTTACGAGTTTTCATACACTTTCCCACTTGATTTTCTGTTTTTTTGTAGTTTATATATAAATTTCAAAATTTAAATTATTAAGGTAATAAAAGTGACAGAAAATGTTTACATTTTGCGATTGCAACCCAGAATTGTACACAACAAAGCAATTATAATTCACTGCTAATATAATGGATGTTCGATGTAAATAATAAAGTACAATTTTGGTTTTACAATCAATAACAAAAGGTAATTATATTAGTTTTCATTTTCGTTTCAACAATAACTGTCAATTAAATTGAACACTTGATATAACTGATCCACGAATTTACTATAAATTCTGAAAAATTAGTTAATTTGTTTATTAAAAAAACTCGCAGCAGGCCATAGAAAATTAGCATATGTCGGTTTCTTACAGCAACACATGCTTTGTTATGTTTACGTTTGTTTTGCATAACCTCAACTATTTGGCTAGATCTTGTTTATGGTTCGGTGACATCCGCACAAGAAGAATGCTCATGCGAAAAGAAAAATGCCCACAGAATAGTGCGCACAGTCATAAGTGCTCACACGAAAACTTTTCACACGGAATTATGCTCAATAGAAAATTTCCTACACCGAAAATAACGCACAGTGATAAATGCTCACACGAAAATTGCTTACACTGAAAAATACTCACACGGAAAAGTACCCACTTTTATAAATTCTCACATGGCCAATAAAATTGCTAAGATAATTGGATTTCAACCTGATTTCTTACATTCTTGCTCGGGTTTTTTTTTTCAGATTTATTTTTCTAATAATTTTGTAAAAATCGCAAAAAATGTGTTTCCTTATATTACTTTTATCTTATATCTATTTTTTATTATATTATTATTGTACATTTGAGTAATTTCGATTAAATATAAACAAATTCAAGGAATAAAATAACTGGATGTAATTTAAATGAAGTAAACAATTCATTTATTTTCACATATTTACTAAATACAAAGGTTTTATGTAGTGAAATAAGTGTATTTTTAAAAATTAACACCAATGTAAAACTAATATTTACATTTATTTATAAAGTCAAACTATTTAATTAAAATATTATTTATAATATCTGTGTTCAATATTATTTTGAAAAAATATTGTTATAAATATCTTATTCTTATTTATTTATTTTTATTTTCCTTATTCTTAACTAGAGGTGGGTGTTCATGAATGAACCGGCTCACTGAGCCGGCTCAGTACACTGACCGAAGTGACACGGTTCACCAAATTGAAATAAGCTGGCTCACGGCTCATTGAATAGTTTCAAGTTTCAAGGATACGATTGATCGGGCGATTGTGAGCAGTGACCGAAGTGGTCCGGATCTGGATCGATGTCATGTTGAACTTCACGAGAACTCGGCTTGTAATGTATTATCGTAAAGTGTATTTTGTCATCAATTTGTAGGACAGTCTATTTGAAACTAATAGGTTTAGTCTTTACTTTCTTACAACCTTACTATATAAAAATATTAAAAGTATTGCCAAAATCCCAGATGGCCGATTTATAAGGGCAATAAACATTGCCATAAACTTAACACATCTAGTTTAAAATACAAAAGCTACATAACGTGAATTGTTTGTTTACTATTAACCCGGCAAAAAATTTAGATAATTCACTTCTATAGATTTTTATTTATTTAACTTCATTATTTCTTTATAACAAGATAATGAGGAAGACAGAGAAAGAGAGAGAGAGAGAGAGAGAGAGAGAGAGAGAGAGAGAGAGAAAGAGAGAGAGAGAGCAGTATGTGTCAATAAGTCATAATTTACGTCTTGAATTTATACTAAGAATATGAACAAGAATAAAGGTAATAAAGCGGTAAATACTCCGACGTTTTTATCGCATTTATTCCACTCGACCAAACAATTCCGCTTTCCGCTGTCTGTTCATATAACGCAAGAGCTGGCTGAGCGACGTTCTACCTACATATTGCAAACTAACAACCATGTTGAACGGTAGGAGGACTGACAACTGACCGACCTGTTTCTCGGAAACACGTGTACTCAGCCGGATCACTGAGCCGGATCACTGAGCCGGATCACTGAGCCGGATCAAAGAGCCTGATCAATGAGCCGGATCACTAAACCGAAGCAATGAGCCGGCTCAGCAAACTGAACGACGTACACTGATCCGGTTCCGCAAACTGAGCCAAAATGCCCATCTCTATTCTTAACGATGACAAAACTTGTTGAAAATATGTTATAACCTTTAATTGTACATTGAATTTTTTTTTTTTATAATAACCACTAATAATTTATTTTGAACTTTTTTAATATCAAATTATTTAATTTTATGAAAAATAAACAATATTTAAATTAATACGTTACATATTTCTACTTTAGCACGGTACATTGTTGCTTTTAAACTAATGTGAAATCTAATAACTATAGCGAAAATATTTTTGGGGGCATCGGCCATGTGAAGATTTATAAAAGTGGGTATTATTCCGTCTAAGCATTTTTCAATGAGAGCAATTTTCATGTGAGCATTTATCACTGTGCATTATTTTCGGTGTGGGGAATTTTCTATATGAGCGTAAGTCCGTGTGAGCACTTATGACTGTCCGCACTTTTCTGTGGGCATTTTTCGCGTGAGCATTCTTCTTGTGCGGATATGTCTGGTCACGCTTGTTTATAGTTACATCAGTTTAAATGAGTTTTTTTTAGAACTGAACTGGACTTTGTTATGTTATTCATTATTTTTAATCATGGTTTACAAGTCCCAGCAAAAATTTTTTATTGGAAAATTACTTTCGAAACGATAAAAAAGTGGATGGCGTATGGAATTATTTCTTACGAAGATTTCGAGAAGAATATCGTAAGAAGTTTTCTGAAGTTGTTATTAATTATGACGAATTTAAAAATAAAATTGTGTTAATTTGGTTCATTAAACAGACAGCATTCAACGCAAGCAAGATAGTGGTCCGCCAATTAAATGAACTGAAGAAGTTGTTGCTACTAGACAAAAAGTAATTGACAATGAAGCAAGTACATCACTTTGTCATCTGTCTCAACAAGTGAATTAATCTATTGCTGTATGCCACAAACTTCTGCGTACAAATTTACATGTTCGGACGCCTTGCTCAATGTTTGCCCATAATAGCCCCAATAAAGTAATCGAGGCAAGGGTTATTGTACCCCATATGCAGAACTGTAGATTTACCATCGTTGCAAAAGTAATCAGCAAAAAAAGAACATTTCGACTTCATAATATCATCAAGATCGGCCATATATAATAGGAATAACAGAGGTCCCAGCCCAGAACCTTGCGGGACGCCACTTTGTACAGCACGAGGGGTAGAAAGACATTTGTTAATCTTGACTCTGAATGTGAGATTGGACAGAAAATTTAATCCACGTAAGAAGTTTGCCACGAATGCCATAGCGTTCAAGTTTGTATAACAAGTGGCGAATGGGAACTTTGTCTTGCGATGTCAAAATAAATGGTGTCTACTGGTTCCGAGTTATCCAAGTCACGCGACTATTCATTGGTGCAGTGTAGGAGATTAGTGGCTACTGAACAGCCTGGAAGAAAACCATGTTGTTGCTCAAAAATAATAAAACATATAGTTGTAATGTAGGTGAAAAATAACAAATTGTCCCCAAGAGAAGCTGACTGGGGCAGCTAGTATAATGTACACATATGACACATGAGTTAAAGGTATAACACCATATGGCACGTTGATGGACCAATCGTTTTGTGCTATTACATCACGTTCAATAACAAAGCAACATCTACCTCCCTGTTAATTTCTGACTCTTTTTATAAAAGAAGGAAAGATACTAATATATTTTACTGAAACTTTACAATTGGGACTTGAAATTTTGTCTAACAGTGCGATAAGATTTTTCAGTCATATATAATTCTAAGTTTAAGTTCTGTAGAATTGGTTAAAAATTTAATGTTATATGCCTAACCAAACATAAGAAGGGCTGGGAAGAACTGAAAGCGTTGTGCGTCAATGTGACACATATTCTCTTGAGAGGGAAATACCAACAGAGGGATGTGGACCTAGAGATTTTCATCACCGATTATAATACATATTGCGTAGAAACAGTGGTGTCGTTCAACCGATACAAACTGGTCAAACCGTTTGTTGAATACAATAATAATCGATGAATCCTTTGTTAAATAAGCAAAACTGGTTTTAGTAGATATCGTATCTTATAAATATTAAATATCAAACCAAAGTTCTTTTAATATATGAGAAATTAAAGATACACTAGCGAGATTTTATTAGCCAAATTTAAGCCTTACTGATAAACCGTACCAGAAGGACATATTTCGTTGGAACCCTTAATCTAATCGAAATTACTATTACGAATACGGTCCTCCTAAAGAATCGAAGTAGCCTTGAAACGCTAAGTGAACTTTCAACATTGACCTGCAATCGAAGGGGCAGTATTATTCAGACAGTGAAGCTCAGTAAGTCATTAAGAACAATTAGTCGAGTCGGTCTTCTTCAACCGGTTGAATCAGTTCAGCGAGACAAAAAATCGTCAGTAAGTCAATTTCATGCATTCAACATCAGTGTAGAGTTAGACAAGTGATTGAACTTAAGCGGATAGACTAAGTTCGTGGATTCACTACGGTGACTCAGTGATTTAGTTAGTCGAATACCTTGACTACTCCGGACTACTGAGAATTATACTTGGAACAGTTATCTGTGGATTAACAATTTTGTCAAAAACACAAAAACTGCAATATTTTTGATAAACGCAATGGGGTCAAAAATTCCTCTCGTACGTTTCTGGTCCAGATGAGTTTAACCCGTTTGGGTAAAAGGGGGCGGGACAAGAACTTTTTTGGCTAAAATCGTTTTTATTAGCTTGTCTATCCACGCATTAAGAGGTTTTATTTGATACCTCACACACAATTAAAAAAATATATATTTATTTTTTCATTTATTACATATTTGTTTATATTTATCTGGGAATGTATTTTTTTGAACACTCAGCATTTTTCCTATATGTGGGTCAAAGAGTTGTATAAGCATACCAAATTTCAATTTTCTATGTTAAGCCAATGACAGCCTACGGCAGACAGACAGACATATGAGTGACGTTAAAGGGTTTTTTGGTGGTCATACCTTCAAAACCCTAAAAGGACTACTAATAGAGTAGATTTTATTGAAAAAAAAGTCATTTTTGCCAATTTTTCAGTGACCAGACTGCTTCAATTTCAAAATAGTGTTTGGTGTTTATTGAAATTTATTTTTGTTGTTTATCACGAAAATTACTAATATTTTGAAAAATACACATCTATTTTACACTCCTCTCTTGAAAAAAATCTGCGTACGCCCATGTATATAACAAAAACCGTATGAAGTACAGGCACGCCAGCTAGTATTTTATAACTATTTTTTTTTATATTAATTTTTATATAAAATATCATGAATTCAAATTCGCCAACATTTTTTGTATGTAAAACGTTACAACTGGCTGTGGAAATAACCACCTGGGATCTAATTTTTTTTTAGGTATTACATATTCAATGATATGCTAACATCTGTGGCATCCAGTATGTGGTTGCTAGGTCTATTATGTTTGACCACAGCCTCAAATAAATACTCGGTATTATATTAGTCGGGTAATGGTTGGGTTAATGGAAACTTGATGAAATCCTATTGAAAATGATGCAAGAGGAAATTAATACCTTTATTCTGCGGTTTATATTTTGCTTTATAACTCAATTCCACTTGCAGACAATCCTACGTATTTACTAAGTTCAATAATATTTAATTTAATAACATAACATTTATATCTAGTTTCGTAGAAATAGAGCTATTGGTTTCCTTTTCAGAATTTCCTTGAAAATTGTTTTACTTCTATGGAGCGTAAATGTTTTGTGGAGTAGAACAAGGAAGCCCTAAAATTAGTGTTACAAAGCGATTCTGAGTAAACCAGTCCCATGATTCTAGAGCTCTCGGAACAATCAATCTCAAATCCAGAGCATATACTGCGTAGGATCCTGAATTAAACTGGAACTAGGTAAAAAGCATACAGCAACGCAGAGAGCAATCGGATAACTCCCCTAAATGTAGAAGCTCAGACGAGTCCGTTTAGATCACAATTAGAAAGAGGAAATATAAACTGCAGTGACTTGGATAAACCTTCTTATTACAGAATGAAAAAAATATATGACCTTCCAACGACTTCCAATTATAATTCACAGTTTTAATTTAATTTTAAATTACAGATCAACTGTGGATAACAGATTGGAAGACTGAATTTTTTAAATGCAATTTTGGCAAGAATCGCCTCAAACAAATATTACTTTTCGTTTGTTAATCTATACTTCATTTATATTAAAAATGCAATGTGTGGAAAGAGATAGGATTTTTTTTTACCTTGCTCCAGATTGGTTTAACGTAAAGCCAAATTTAGAAGCTATTACGTATTTTTGAGGTTGTTTCTATGACATTTAAGTTTTATATTAAGTACTTTTTTGCCAGTTAATTAATATTAATATAATATAGCGGAAAAAGCACTTGGAGCTGGTCCTGTTGGTAGGTATTATAAATTACTACCTGTAGTACCCGTACTTCGTACGGTTTTTTTAGTATACATTTTTGCTGCAACGTAAATGATAAGTGAGATATTTCAATTTCAAGTAGAACACAAAATAATTCTTTCTTTATTCTAAACTCCTATAAATATAAGTGAGATACTTCAAAATGTTAGTTTTAGGGTAACCCCTGCGGTAGTCTCCAAATATTCATCTAATAAAAAAGTAATGATCATTGCTTTCTAAATGGCGAGAACCGAAACTAGTGAGCAGTTAATAAATAAAAATAGTGAAAATTTACAATGTTCGTTATTTCAACCATTATTAAATAAATCACCTAATTTTGTATTGTAAATTATTGTTAGAATTGTAATTAATTTATTGAAGTTTGTAATTAAAACTTGTAAGTTGATGAGAAAAAATGTTGTCTCGTGATATATTGAATAAATTTCATGATATATTTCATAAATAAATATAGTATTATTATTCTTATTATATATTTTTATTAATTTTTACGATTTTTACTGATAATTTAAGTTGCATATTTTGAATAACTGCTTGCATGTTTACACTATTTTTACTGCATATATATGCGCATATTTTGTACTTTTTTGTTGCCTATAATTCCTTGCTTTATTTATAAATAATGGATACTAATTATTTATTATTTATAGTAATTAACATGAATGAATGTTTCGATGTGTAAGAGGGTGTGTTCCAAGGTACATTGTTCCAAGGACCATTTGTACCATGGTACACTTTACAAGGGTTTAGAAAATATAAAAAATAAATAATAATGTAAAAAGTGCACCAGCTGATAGAGCCAAAATCAAAGTTTATTTTACATTAGTATTATTTTTTTAAATAAATATATACAGTTTGTTCAATGGATACTTTCCCAAAATTCTAAAAATATCGCACGTACATCCAATTTCGAAGAACGGCCCAACAAATCTATTACAGAATTATAGACCAATATCTATAACATCAACTCTGTCGAATTTTTTTTAAATTCTTATAAAGAATAGACTAATATCATTTCTCGAAAAACACAATATTATTGCAACAAATCAATTTGGTTTTATTAAAAATAAATGTGCCGAAAATCATCAATCATTAGACAATTCCAGGCCTTGTTTATCTGTTTTCTTTGATCTCGCAAAGGCTTTTGAAACTGTGAACCATGCTGTACTTTTAAGAAAACTTAAAATTTATGGTATAAGGGGAACAGGCAACAAACTTTTTCGGAGTTATCTAAAAGATAGAGAACAAGCGGTAAAAATAGACGACAGTATTAGTTCTAGGCTCCCAATAACCTGTGGTGTACCTCAGGGCACGGTGTTGGGACCAGTTGTCTTTTTACTTTATATTAATGATTTATTGAAATTAAAAGAATTAAAAAGTACTATTCTTTCTTATGCAGATGATACTATTTTGATTTTCGAATCTAGCACTTAGAATGAGGTTAAAAGTAGGGCTGAAAGGGATCTGGAATTGATAAAAAATTGGCTAGATGCAAATATCCTTTCTCTTTGTTATAAAAAATCATATTTTGGAGCCTTTAACAACAATAAAAAAACTCAGCCAACTTTGATTTTATCAAAATTCATAGTAACTGTACTAACGTTAATTGCAACTGTGTTGTAACTATTGAAAAATCTGACTCTGTAAAATATCTAGGAATATTGATTGACTGTAATCTTAAGTGGAATAAACATATTTACACATTGTATAACCGTCTAAGAAAAACTATATAGATACATATATATTTAAAAAACTCCGTGAGTTTATGCCACTGAGAATACTGTCTAGTTTGTATTATAGTCTTGTTCAGTCAATAATTAATTATGGGCTAATAGCTTGGGGTGGAGCGGCAAACTGTCATATGTTAAGATTAGTAATAATACAGAAAATGATAATAAAATAATACTAGAAAAAAACCTTATATTTCCCTAGAGATAGGTTATTTTCTGAATCTAAATTCATGAATATACAACAATTGTTTGCGCTATCAATAATAAGACTTATTAATAAAAGCAAGGCTCATATCTCACACATGCAACATGCCTATGCTACTAGAAATTCTGGACAAGCATTGCCTTACAAAGCGATTAAAACGATAGGACAGAGGAGTTTTAGTTTCTTTGTACCAAAAATCTACAATAAATTGCATAATTTCGCTTCACAACATAGATTAATATTCAACAAAATAATGTAATCAAAATGGCCAAAAAAATGGATTAACCAGCTAATAAAAATTGAACTAGATACAATCTTTAACAACTGTTAATATTTTGTAAATGCATTGCACATCTTTTATTTTTACTTTAGCCTATATATAAAAGTTAAAATAATTAATACATAATATATACATAGGATCGCTCATTACTTAAAATTCATATACATTGATACCACGCACATACCTTTGTGGTATATGTGGTGTCTCCCCAGCATAGTAATACGTGGTATATCTGCTAAATTGTTTTAGCTTTACAGCTATTATTTATTAATTTAATAGTTCTGTTTATATTTCTGCTTTTTCTATTTGAGGTTTAATCTCTTATTGCATCTACTTTATAAATGTACCAATTTGTACCAATCCTGTGGGGTTCCTCAGGGTTCGATTCTGGGTCCCATTTTATTTCTGGTCATACTAAATGATTTATTAAAATATAATTTTTTAGAAGGTAGTTTAATATCTTATGCGGATGATACAGTTCTGTATGCTTCCGGAACTACTTGGGAAGAAGTGTCAAGTAGAATAGTAGATTTCTTAGCTTATATTCAGAACTGGTTCGATAAAAATATTCTTACATTAAATTATAAAAAAACGCACTTTATCGCTTTTTCTAGGTATAATTCTAATACTTTTCCTATCAATGAACTCATCATTCATAAATTTAACTGTTCCAAAAATAATTGCAATTGTTCTACTACTATAAAAAAGGTTAATGATATTAAATATTTAGGAGTTCAGATAGATTCGAAGTTAAATTGGAACTGTCATATTACTACTTTAATCAATAAAATTAGAAAATTCATTTATATATTTATTAATTTAAAAAAAAAAATGAAATTAAATAATCTCAAAATTATATACTTCTCGTTTATTCAATCGATAGTTAGTTACGGTATTCTTGTGTGGGGAGGAGCTGGCAAGATGTTAATTAAAAAAATAGAAACCGCACAAAAAATTATTTTAAAAATTATGTATGGAAAACGTCGGCGTTATCCAAGTAGAGAACTATTTATAGAACTTAATATTTTCGCCATAAATCACTTATATTGTTTATCTATTTATAGATATATTTATATAAATAAACAGTATCCTAACTATCAGTATCAAATAGATTAAAAAAAATCGCAGTTTTTTTATCCCACTGGTATTAAAAAGAAAGTTGGTCAGTCTAATTTTCGTTACTTCATACCTGTTTTGTTTAATTTCTTTGTTAATAAGGACTCGGTAGATAATTTTATGAATATGCTTTCTCGTAATCATAATCAATATACTGTTAAAGTCAAGAAATTTCTGCATAGTGTTTCGGAAGACTGCCTCAAAGAAATCCTATAAGGAAACGGTTATTACATGTGAAATATCCTAATACGAGTATGTAAGCTCTGGAAAAAAGTGCTGAGAGATGAATATTCAGAGCAATAAAGAGTAAACGTAATAATGTCTTTTTACCTAATAGTTTTGTAATTTAAATAAAAACAAATATTTATGTTCCTATATTTATTAATACTTTTTTTTTGTCTATATTATTATTTCATTTTTTTCTCAAGGTTTCACAAGGAGCAACAAGATTGTCTGTCTTAGCTTTTTGTGATTCCTCGCGACTGTTTGTTTTGTATTATTATTGTATATTTTTTAAATTAATTTTTTAATGTGCATATCGTGGCATTATATATTTATGTCACTGTATGCATATGTACAATGTACAATTATTTTGTGAATAAACACAAACATAAACATATTTCTGTAATATTTAATATGTTATTATGAAAATTTGGAAATGTAAAAAGTGTTCCAAGGTTCAATAGTCTCCCCTAATATTTCGTCTTCTATTAAGAAGCTTTTACTCTCTTATAGGTATGAATTTCCTCTGGGAATCTTATTTTCTCATATAAGTTGAAGTATACCTAATTGTTTGAAGAGTACTTGTAAGTCTTAGGAAACAATAGTTGTGTTAAACGTTTTGCGTGATAGTTTAGTTGTGCGTTGAGAGTTAAGGGCTAAAGACAAATGTAATAATGTTCCGTAACTGCCACATAATGCGTACGGGGTAGAATCAAGAGAGCCATACTTCTCCTGTCCTTATATTCCACTTAAGGTGGTGACGTTAGTCACTGGGGCACATTTACTTTTATACCCTCATTAAAATGTCAAACTTATTTGGTATTCTGAAAATTATTTCATTCCGATTTGCTTTATTCATCTGGAATATTAATAATTCGGGTGAAGTAACCGCCTAACTTTCAGGTCATAGTTGGTCGATCAAAACGCCATCTTTCGGAGAAACAAACTAAAATTTCTAGATAAAAAAAAAAAAAAACAAAGTAAGCCGAGAAAAAATGTCGGATGTCTTTGAATAAATTTGGACGGGTAGAACCAAGATTATTAAAGTAAAGGTTGTCTCGTAACTTGTAGTGGGGGGGGGGGTAAATAGCGAAGCTAAACGTCATCTCTATGCCAACGGGACGTAGGCCTTTGTTTATCGTATATGTTATATACGCGAGAAGTTTGAATTTTGTCTATAAATATAAAAATATCGTTTAATTTTTCGATTTTCTACTGGTTTTAAATTCTTTTTTTTTTAATTTTTTTAGCGTGTTGTAATGTTTTAAGTTATATATTATTAGTGTTTATTTATTAGTGTTTATTTATTAGTGTTAAGTTATTAGTGTTAAAATGACTGGAAAAATATGTAGTGTTGCTACTTGCAAGTCTAACTCTGTGAAAGCGAAAAAAAGTGGAGAACAAATATCTTTTTTCGCGTTTCCAAGGGATAGAAAATTAGAAATGAATGGATACGAAGATGCCACAGAAAGGATCATTTTGACCCAGAAAACAATTTGTAGTTAACATTTTAAACATGATGAACAAATAAGATTTGTTTTCGTATAAACAATTTTTATTGTATAGTTTTTTCTGTTAAGATAGTTCTGTTTATAAATGAAATATTTTAAGTTTTTTAGTAACAGTTTTAACCCAGAAACACCCCCTAAGAAAGAAATTTTTGAGATATCATGCCTATATTTGATCCTGGTTCTACGCTATTGAACCAAATTTCGTTAAAAAACGTCCAGCCGTTTTTAAAAACTGATATAACCTCCAATGTTATTAATTACTATATTATTATAGCAATTTGTTTTTCTATTTTTATTGAAATATTCCTAAAATTATATTTGTATTTGATTTTATTGTTATTTATTGACTATAATACAAATACCCATCACCTTAAATTTTATATAAATCAGTATAAAATTTCCTTAGGTTTTTATTTATAATTTATTCAGTAGAAGTGTATTGAAATAAATATCTATTATGAATATAGTCAATAAAAATATTTAATAACATGCAACATCTATACTAATTTTGTATGCTAGTTTGAACTAAGCCGACATGTGACGTCTCACGCTCTGATTGGTCAGAAGTTATGAGACAACCTTTACTTTAATAATCTTAGGGTAGAAGTGAGTAGTTCTATATATATATATATATATATATATATATAACTTTTGACACTTACATTTTGCTTTAAATAGAAAAGCTGCGTTCACAGCTCTTAAATTAGTCGACTATAGACTATGACTTGTGCACTGTTGATTGTCACTAACAAGTTTGTCATATGGTAACGCGAGTGATCGTTCAGAACTCTAAATTTAATGCGTTATACGATGTCGATTGTCGATAGTTTTCCAAACTTTGTAGTTAATGGTAGTTAATGCGTTGTTTTAATGAGACATATAAACACACATTGGCTATCTCAGTTTATATCGTAGAGAACCTAACAAAATGTCATCAATTAAATTCGTATACCGAAGACAAATGAATCCTCGTTACGTGAAAATAAAACAATGATCTTGTAAATACGTTGCAGATATTCTTCTGTAAAGGTCTATATTTTTAATACAGTAGTCAATCTGGTATTCTAACAATATCTTTTGTATCTACAGTAATATAGGTAGTAATTACAGTACATTGTTCGAAATACATATCATTGTGGAAATATTTTGCGAACAATGGTGCAGAGAAATGTGTAACATATGTCATGAGGCACGCCTTTGGCTATATATGTCTTGTACTCTCACACGCAATACTCTATTGTTTGTTTATTTATAAACATAGATAAGGCTCACTGTTTTGTTATTAAATTTTTAATATAAAACTGTTGGAATACTAATTATTTATTGTGCAAGAAAATGTAAACATATATTTCTAAACTCTTAAAACGATAATTTTCAGTCACAATCAGATCAATTCTGTAAAAAGTTATTATAATATTTACTGTGTAGTAACCAGTGGGGCACCCAGGGAGGAGGCCCGGGAGACCACCCCCCAAGAAAGAGGGAAATAAAAACACACTAGAAAATTAATTTTTTTTTTAGGTAAATATATGTATTCAAAAATAGAGGTGAGGAGTTTTTTTGGTCTACACTTGTAATTCAGAAGCGAGGACCTTTTTTATAGGTCATCGCTTGTATTTCAAAAGGGAGGATTTTTTTTTTTTAAATTATCACTTGAAATTTGAACCCAGCAACCATGGGCCGAATGCCGGCAAGCTGCTTTTTCTGTTGGTAAATTGCTGGCACTAAAAGTTTGTGCAACGCCAGTGTTAATAATATATTTCACATTTGTATTTCGCATTCCTCCTATACGAAGTACTTTACCAGCATTTTATGAGCACTCCTTATTTTTGTTAATATGTTACATTTTACTTTTGTTTTCCATCGTTGAATAAATTTATTCAACGAATAAAGTTGACAATATCGCATCATTCTATTGACAGCAATGTTAATTACTTCATTAATAGTTTAAAACCGATGCGATATTGTCAATTTTATTTGTTAAATAAATTTATTCAACGATGGTGAAATGGCCAAATGAGTATTTATTTTGCCCCTAACCATTAATTTATTTTAATACTGGGTAAGTATAGGTAAGGTAAATATATATATATATATATATATATATATATATATATCGCGGGTACTTATCTACCTAAATATGTATACTTAAATGGAAGTGACTTACCAAAATCTCAGGTAACAGGTTGTCTTGTAAATCGAATACAATTTATGATTATGTTTAAAACATTCCTGTTTTTGTCAACTCTTTCTTTACTATTGCGTTTCTATAGGCTGAGTTCAACTAGCTGAAATATTTACCAAGCATAGAAAAACTAAACACTTTGTTCATAAGTACCGATTTTTTATGCATTTTAATTTTTTCCCAGATGTGCCCTTAATCCGTAATAGTGATTTTCGTCCATGTTAATTCTCCCCGAAATAAAACGTAAGCAAAACAAAAAACAACTTGCTTTTCGTCGCATCCGCAAATCCAATTGTTCTTTAAAATTTTTCTATTAAATTTTCTTGTCCGTGTTTTAGAAGCAGAATCCGGTAGTGGTCTTCCCAGTTGTTTTATTTTTTTCTCGAGGGAATACGAAGAAAATGTACAAAAGGTTACTGATACTGTTCATTTCTAATTTCTAATTTCTAATTTCATGTCTAAAAGTAACACAAAACAACACACACACACACACGACACAGTAAAAAAACACACTATAATACGGGACGTTTTCTATATGCAAGCGTAACCCAAACTAACGAGCCGAATTACAGCTGTCTCCGCTGTAATATAATTCAAGCGCTTAGTCTGACCATCCGCACTTCCCCCGACTCTCCGCGGAGGACTACATACCGTCTGAAAACGGAGCCAGTTTCGATTTGGCTCGTCTGACTAAATATATATGAAGCGTGCTTCGTCGCATCAAATGCATGACAATCGAAGAGTTCCGTACTTAAACGAGTGTATGTTTATTTGTATTTATCGGTATTTTTAAAGAAAATATAAGCTTTTGAATGATTAATTTGTGATGGTGTTGCCATAATTTTGCAATGGTAGAGCCATGGTTCCTTGGCTCTTCATGAGGAGCCGCCACTGATGAAAGTAATATTTTAGTAACAGTTAGTGCGAAAGGAATGAAGTTAATAACAGAAGCATAATACGCATGCGCATTGGTGGTACCCAGATGACAGTTGAGGTTAAAAAAGTCAAAACATTGCATTGTTAATTGTTTACATTATTTTGTTTCTATAAAATATATTTTATGTATTTAATATTATTAAATATGTAAAAAAAAATCAAAATGAGTGAAGAAAACTCCCCCCCCCCCTCGCAGGTCCTTAGCTACGGCGCTGACAACGTACGATTTTATTTTATGATTTAGGTCCTTAATTGAAATGCACTAACAAGGCAAAGAAATTCAGGCACTTGTTAGACACCAAAATTAATTTTGCTAATTCTAAAAATGTTACAGTATTTGCTTAGTCCCAGTAATCAATAAATATGACACGTAATAAAAAATGTATCATTGAAAATGATTCATATAAAATAACTTGTCAGAAAACCGCTTATCTTGATTATTTGGACGACGTCCTGCACGCCACACCCACGTTAACCCAATCTGCGAGTTGATAAATTAATATGAGCCGTTTTGTTTTCTTATTACTTTGTTTATTATCATGAAAATTATATGAATTCCGGTTAAAAACATCCATGTCTTCGCCGTGATTCAAACCCGGGACCCCAGGTGGCAGGACATTCATCGTAGATCTTCAAATATTATTGCAAGGAATCTTCTAAAATGGAAACAAATGGGAGCTAAAAAATGTAATGATCTGAATTAATACAAAAAAGAACAGTATTAGAAGACGGAGGAAGCCGAAGGAGAACAGTATATCACTGCATTACAGAGTCCTATTAGAAGAGAAATTTTTAATAGAAAATCCATAGCAAAATGCTAAAGAAATTTCCTAAACTATATGGTTTCTCTCTTTCTCTGTCTCTCTCTTTATCTCTCTCTCTCTCTCTCTCTCTCTCTCTCTCTCTGTCTCTGTTTGTCTCCCTCTCTCTTTTTCGCTCTCTCTCTCTCTTTCTCTTTCTCTCTATATCACTCTCGAGTTTTTGCTTTGTTTTCATAACATATAAAACACCATTAAGGAACCGCTTAAAACAAGAAACTTCCAGACAATATTTTTGGGGAAAATCCCATAAAAAAATTATTTTAAAAAAATAAATAAAAATGTGTTGGTTTATTCACGAATTTCATTTGATATCCCATCCAAAAAAAAAAAAAATTTAAATGTATATTTATTTCTTCTTGGACTCCGGCACCAACAGACGAGAACAAATAATAATGACAAGACTTAGAATCGGACACACCAGACACACGAACACGTCATGGCAAGACTAGATACTAAAATATGTGAGACATGTAACGAACCACTTACTGTTAACCATATATTAGGTGTACCAGTGAATAATCCAATTTTTTCAGCTACATTCAAGGTTTATTTTAAAAGAAAGTAAATTAAATTGTTCAATCAAAGTATTCGCCCTTGCTTTCTATAACTTTAAGCCATCTTTCAGGCAGCTGATGAATTCCATCTCGGAAAAATGTTACGTCTTTGGACACGATAAAGCCGTGAAACCATTTTTAACAAGTGGTAATCGGTTGGAGCAATGTCTGTTGAATACGCCGGGTACTGCAAGACGTCCCAGCCAAGACTCATTATGGTGTCTTTTGTATTGGAAGCAATGTACGGCTTGGCGTTGTCATGCAAAAATTTCACTGAACGTTCTCCTTTGCCAGTATACGGGCGTATTCGTTCCAATTCTTGACTCAAGCAGATTAATTGACGTTGGTAGCAGTCGTACCAATTTTCCACAAGAAAGACTTTCAACGCTGCTTATTGAGAAAAGAAAGACACGCTATCATTCGATGATTTTTCATGGTTTCAGTGAGTTCATGCGGAACCCAATTTCCTTCTTTCTGGATCTGTTTCATCTCATGTAGACGTTTGGAAATCGTTTGCTGCGTTACTCCCAACTGTTTGTGCCGAATTTTCAGCGAGCAGCTTCTCCAAATCATCGTTGTCGCACTTTCGAGGGCCTCCAGGGCGTTGTTTGTCGTTCAGACAGAAATCACCGCTTTTAAACCGCTTAAACCAAAATGCGCACATATCGTACGATACAATACCTTCGCCGAGAAAAGAAAAATCTATTCGCACGCTCTTGCAGCATTTTTTCCTTGTTGAATTCGTAAAGAATACAGTATCGGATATGCACCTTTTCTGTTGCCATTTTCGACTGTACTGAACTGAATACTTTTGAAGATTATGTTAGGCTTTCAGGCATACCAACTATCATTTTTAATAACTATATTTCAACACTATATAACCGCAAAAGAGCGGGAAAATCAATTGATTCTAAAATTAATTTCTTAACTGCTTAAAATAATTTGGATTATTCATTTGTATACCTAATACATAGACTGTCAACTCTACACTAACCTACGTATAAACTACTACCTACCACAAGACCTTAAAGACATCTTAAGACTAGACTCAACAATTACTAACAACGTACTTAATTTCTTACAGGCAGCCAACATACATAACCTAATATAAGTTATATATACAAATCAAACAAAATGTAACAATAATGTAACCTTATTAGACAATAATAACCAAGTAGCTGATGTGTCTTTAAATAAATAAATAAAAAAAAAATACTTCTTGGAATACATATTCCTTTATATTTTCCCGCAATTTCTCAATAGTTTTCCTATATGTTGGTCAAAGAATTAAAAGAGCATGTTAAGATTTCAACTTTCTAGGTCCAGCCTGTTGGCCACATTCATGGGCACCCGCAGAATTTATTCAAGTGTGGGGGGGGGGGGATCAAAATATGAATGAATATTTTTTTAAATATTTAGTTATTTATTAAATAAACTTTCATAAATACAGAACACTATTTAAATAGAAATTGAAGGCGTCTGCGATCATTGGCAAATTAATTACTTTTTCTATAAAATCTACTCTATTATTATTAATTTTTTCCCTGTACACTCTTAACATACTCAAATCGGATAAACGATCATCTGTCATAGTTGACATAATAATAATTGAAATAAAAGTGTTTATAGGTCCGGGCCAGACCCGATTTGACTACACACTTTGTTTTTGTAGTTAGCTGTCATCACATATCAGTATTTGGGCTTCTTTGTAGCGTTTCTATCAGTAGCTGCCGTATGGAAAATGAACATTTCACGTAAACATATCTTGTATATTATATTACAGAAAAAATAAAGTACAAAATCTATCTACATGCAGTTTTTTATCTGTCATGAGCTCTTTAAATTAACACTTTGTAGACTGTTCGTTGTCACGTTGTAAGTTATGTTTTTATACATTGTTTTAAGGTTCTACGTACCGTTCACAGCAGTTATAAATTAATGAGTTACGAATAGTCCGACATCTGTTTGTCTTTAAACCAACTACATGGCTTCGTAAAATGTTTTCTATGTATTATCGTTTTTATAATTCTGTTGTCTTAGATTTTAACTAACTAAACCTAACCTAATTACCTAAATTGATCATATTTACTGTCCGTCTTTGTAATTTTGAGCAAAATTTGTTAATGATGACATTATATTAGGTTATATAAAGGCATACGATAACTACGGTGTCACTGATAGACTGAGATAGCCAATGTGCTTATATGTCTATCTCATTAAAACATCCCTAACTATAAGTTTAGAAAATTATCCACAAAGAACAACGTATTCAATTTAGAATTCTGAACGGTTTCACGTCTTACCAAATGACAAACTTCTAGTGACAGTAAACAGAGAATGCGGCTTTAGTAAAATGTCTGGCGCTTAGAAATGATTACTATTTGCGCCTCACGCAGCCCATCTATATAACTAGAATATTATTTATAAATTAGAATAAATAAATAATAGTATTTTAAACATTGTTGTAGATTATAATCAGCTGATGGTTTGGTAGCCGTCTTGCGATGTCAGTTCTGAAGTTTGACAATTGACAATCAGAATTTCTGTGTTTTTAAATTAAATTTACTAATTTTCTAATGATAAGACAGCATAGTTGCATAGTTGCAGATAAAATATTGTATTTGACTCGCATATAATGGCTATATTTCACTCGAAAGATTACAACCCTCGCCCATGGCTCGGGTTGTATACTTCATCCTCGTGAAATATAGCCTCCATTATATGCTTGTTAAATAAAATACTAGTTTAACATTGGATAAAATAAATAAATGAGAATAAAAAAGCATATGGGTTAATTTAAGTGCCCCCTGACCACAATGGTTACTTTCTAACAAATTTTAATTATTCCACTTATCTTGTTGCAAAGAACCATAAGTTAATGAGAAATGTTTTACAAATTAATTTGAATCATTTATTATATTATAGTAAACACCTCATATTACACTTCCCTGATTGTAACCAGTATATACCTCATACCTAAATACTAGTTTTAATCGGTCTGGTAGTTTTAATCCTTTACCCATGAAATAGTTTGAAAACCAGCATCACCTATACAGTCGGACACAGTATCTACCTTGTTAATTAATTAATAATTGCCAATAACTAATATTATTAAAGCTGCTGCACATTACTAATCAGACGCATCCTTGTCCTGCCAGACAACTGGACACTAGACAACAGTCGTGTCAATTTCGATACGAACTAATTTGTGTTAAGAACATCGTTGTGCTGTTTCCGCTCATGTTGGACAGGCGTCAGCCTGTTGAAAACACCTTTATTTGATTAATAGGTTTTCACCTTGATACTTCAATTGCTGCTTACTCATAAATTGTTTGACTGCTTTTGGAATAATTGGAATTTCACATAGCAACAAGATAATATCGGCATTTAGCTAAAGGCAATAGGGGATACGCATAAAATTTGTATTTCCTTAAAACTACATTATTTTGATATGTTAATGTTAGTTATGTCACCTAACAAAACAAAAATCACATTTTAATTAACATTATAGCCAAATTTTTTAATTAAATTATTGTAAATTTGAAATATTCCGAGCACGGGGCGAAGGTTGCCGAGTAGAAACGACTGAGTATGACGTCAAACGATAGGGTTTTCACATCACAGATACAGACAGCTACAACATAATCTTCACACGTGTGTGTATTGTATTGTTCGAGAGTTTTGTATTTGTTTTTAAACAATTTTTCACGTATTTACTATTAAAATGGCAGATAAAGATTTTGTTAGGGCTCAGAGTGATAATTTACCCAACATTGATGCATTTATGCACACAACATAAAGTTTACTTTTTTCTGAAATATCGGTTTTATTTCGCCTCATAGTTTTCAGCCACAAATTTCGCCTTTTCTGTTGTTTTTCGCCATTAGGTAATGATATAAATAGTTTTTTTGGATTTCTAGTTGAACTAATTGTGCACATCGGTACTGAACAATATTTTCGATAATGTTTCGAAGTATTGGGGCCTGGATATTCCATATTTTAATATAAAATTTAATTCGGTAAACATGTATAAATTGTTTTTATAGAATTAAACTTTATTTTAATTAAAATCACTCTCCTTTACATAACCTATAAAAGTTACACAAACAAATAATTCACAACAGACTATGTTCGCTGCATAAACAACCGTTCGCTGGATTGGCTAGTAGTCTCATGCGTCAGTTAGAAAGGATTATGACGTCACACGTCGTTTTCGCGCGCTACATACATTTTTTATTTTTTAAAGCCTTCAAATTAAAAAAAAAAAATTAAAAACTGTTTTTTATGTTTATATACAACAAGAGGAATATAATAAAAAAATAAAAAAAAATCACGCCTATCCCCTATTTGACAAATTAATTACCATATATGCATTATCATTATACAAGTTGAGGTAAAAATATGTATGTAATGCACTCACCGATGGAGGTATCCCATCACTTTTTCGCTTTTCAGTTACACAA
Source organism: Liopterus haemorrhoidalis (assembly GCA_963971575.1). Lineage (NCBI taxonomy): Eukaryota > Metazoa > Arthropoda > Insecta > Coleoptera > Dytiscidae > Liopterus > Liopterus haemorrhoidalis. The sequence goes on from OZ020614.1 coordinate 47,824,628, forward strand.
AATATACCGAGTGACAACTTTTACCCAGAAACAGAGGAGAATAACATTAAAATCTACATTTTTTGTGATTCCTGCTCTCTATATTAACTTACAAACTCCGTAATGGTATGAAACGAAAGAAATTTTTTACCCGCTTCTAATAATAACAAAAACTTTTGCAATCGATTTTAATATTTTCAGTATTTTATTTCATTGGCTACGAAATGTGGGAAAATTTATAACGCATTTGATTTTTAAATAAACACCCATCGCCATAAATTTGACAAGCAAAAACAAACCATGTAATAATTTTACCTATCAAACGAAAGCTTTATCAAACATTCCTATACCTTTTAGAATTATTAAACAAATTAACATTTGATAATTTATTTTATTAAGTTTAAACAAGAAAATGATTATTAATTAAATTTTAAAATAAATTTATTACTACTTATTTTTTTTTTTATAACAAATATTCAAATAAACCACCGTTCTGTAACAATATTGGCCCGTTGCCTATCTGTTATTGTACAAATTGCATTCTTTAAGAGAATTAGTATTTGTGTGGTTTTATAAATTTTACTTTTAAGGTGACCCCACAAAAAGAAATCACACGGTGTCATCAGGAAATTTAGGAGATCATCAAACGAGTGATCTAAATATTCACTTACATCCCTTCGAATATGCTGGACACCCGTCCTGCTGGAACCAGACCTTCTGATTTTCACGTGCAATTTCGTCAATTACAGAGTCAACCTTAGTGAATTAAAGATGTAAGCACAACTAGGAATTTAAATGTTCTTCTATTTCAAACACACCAACAATACGGTTGGTGCCGTATATAAAAATATCAGCCCAAATATAAATTTTTGAGTATATTGCGTTCTAGTATTTAAAGGATTTTAGTATTAGTTTTAGTAAAGGAGTTTAGTATAGTCTTTTAGAAGGTTTGGTTCTTTATTTAAAGTAAATGTACATTAATCTGTGTAATAAATTGACAACAGAAAATATCTGTCGCGAATAGCACGTTCTTGTATGTTTTCACAGAATACATGTCCACTTTCTTAATCGAATGGTAATAATTTCTGATGGCATTGCATTTTATAGGATGATACTCCTGCATATTTAAAAATTGCTAAAACTCTTTGCTGCGTTGTCAAGTGAGAGTGTTCAGACGTGATAGCAATAATGCTCAAATGGTGTCCCGATGCATTGTCGCTAAGTTTGAACAGTTGGGAAGTTGCTGACTCGATGGTCGACTAAACGAATATCGATGGTCGCCTAGGTAACGTTATCGCCAGGTTGCTAAATTTGACATCCAGTTGCTCGACAGTCGACTCAACAGAACCGCTCCTTCGTAAGAATAAGTGAGAGAAAATATGTAAAGCTTAAATTTTAATTGTTGTTATTTTATGTTTTTCTGATCATTAACAACTTATTTAATATACTCATGATAAACAAAGAATCTGAACAAGCTCAAAGATCGAACTTCTGATATACGTACAAGAAACTTTTGTTGCTTAAATACTAAAATTAAATATGATCAAACTATTGAAACATTATTTATGCGCCAACATTTCTAAATATAAATCAAAACATTATCAGGGGTATTTTGTTATTTTTATTAAAATATTAATAATTTATAAAATAAACCAAAATACGAAGAAGGATTCCCCGGTAGCGTAAATGAATCGACAGATATTTCAGAATACTTAATTGAACAGTCCAGGGGCGCAATCAGAAAATGAGCAAGGGGATTCAATTAAAAGAATACTAAAATAAAGGGGGGTAATCTTATTTTAGTACGTTACTCCACACTATGCGTTCTACTGGTTAAATTTACACATGCGTCGACTTGCTTTGATTTACTTTTTCACTTACATATAAACAAATTTCAGTTATTAAAATATGGATATTAGCAGCCTGGGTAGATGCACACTTTAACCCCTGGTTGCGCCACTGCAAGAGTCCCCTCTGGCGGACTTTTTATATAAATTTTGAATGATATGACGCGAAGGGCGAATGAGGAAAAAACATATCACACTTTAGAAAAGTATGGATATATGTCTAGGCAACCTGAATTTCACAAACGCTTATTCCCATGCAGTGGTGCTTCATGTTAAATCTCTGTATTTAATGGTAGTAGTTACTGGAAAGAATATAGGCTCGCGCAGCTCCTCCTCTCTTATTTATTTGATTTTATTCCGTTTATACACTGGTATACTCAATTATGGTACCTACAGGTACCTTAATAGAAAGAAATGATTTGAAATGCGCAGAAGAGAATATGATACGTCCGAGGACCAACAAGGACGAAGCACGCGTGTTCAGAGAAAGTACAATCAGCAGCACAAACTAAGTACTTGAATTACACTAGCTATTAAATGCTACAGAATACTTTTAACAAAATAAAAACAGAACACTTCTTTCTAGACTGTACCGCTACGGGCACTTTGGCAGCTTTCTGTAAAGTGGTCTCTCTATACTCTTTGACCACAAATCCTTTGCGCATTATTGTTTCACTTTCTGCATTTCGGAACCTGTAGCTCTGTGACTTGAGCTTCAAGCATTCTGCTAAAGACTAAATATAAATGATTATTCCGGCTACTGCATGCCCTCCAAAACGTTCATGTTCTGGAACCAGGACAAAAAGACATCATCACTTGGCCTCTTATCAATTAAAAAGGATACTCGAAGAAAGGAATAACTTGTGATATTGTCACAGGGACATGGAGATGGGTCAAGTAAATCAAGGTTGCGGATTATTTATTAATGTTTTATTGGTGCCAGATAATTGCCTAAACGAGTAATGTTTTCAATACATGGAAGTAGAACTGCTCGTGGTTCACAGTTGGTCTGAAAAGATGATAAAATGGTCTAGAATAATTGAGTAGTAGGTAGTCAAGAGGTAGGCAGTAACCACGCTACGAGAGTGTCCTGCGCTATCTAAGTATCGGCCCAGCTATGCAAATTACCAAGATAAGATGTGAATGTAGATAACGGGGTTTTTGTCAGAGTTCGTTCAACGCGGATACGGGTATGATTCGAACAATCCCGAGGACGACGCGGGAAAGGCAAAAACATCAAGCCCTCAACGTCGCAACACCAGTCAACTTGATATATTTATGATGTAAAGATAAACACCAAATAAAGTGTTATAGAAACTAGTGTATTTATCTTCCACCCTGTGACAACACCCCAAGAAGGTAACTTACCTATAAAATAGTACGACCGTATAGAGGTACATATTTTTGTAAGTGAAAGATGTACAATGTTTAGGATCAGTTTTAATGTATACATACTATGTATTTGTGCGTACTATTCGAATATGAAATAATTTACTCCTTTTAGATGTCTTTACAGAAATAACAAGCATCGGAACTACCATGAAGTTCTTTAATGAAAACCTTGAAAACCGTAAATCTAAAATAATCATAACTTACAGCATATTTTGTAAATTGCTTTTTGTAAGAATTTAAGAAAATTAAATTTTTCAGTAGCTTATAAATTGCAGTTATTAAGCGATGAATGATTCTTGACGTGATGAGTGACGGTTTTCAAGATGTATAGTTAAGTTAGAGTTGTCAACTTCACATTATTTCCAATTCACAGAAATATTTTCAAATGATGGATCGGTTATTATGATAAAGTAAAATGCAGGAAATGTTTTGATTTAAATATATTTTATAAATCAATATTTAAAAAGATAAATTATATATTTAAAATTGTTCTCACAATAATAAGTTGATAGTAAGTAAACTACCGATTTTAGTTAATCGATCTTAACCAATATTATATTATTAACCAATATTTGTACATACCCACAAATCAATTTGTTCACACATAATATAAAAGAAAAGAGAAGTATCGTTTCCGGTGAGCCGATAAGTAAGAGGGCACTGCGCAAGCCAAAAGAGCATTTGTGAAAATGAAAGCATATTTATGTAAAAAATATAAACAATACGTGTTTAATACCGACTTCATTATCCTATCAGCTATTAGATCTAATCCCATCAAAGAATTAGCGAATTTTCCAATCCCAATTTAACTTCTGTACAAATCCACAGTTTAGTTGCTAGTTTTAATTACTGTTTGCCACTAGAAATGTACATTAAGTTTTGAATAAACATTGAACGAGAGATTCAATATTTCATTTAAGATTTACACATTTTAGACACAAATCAAGATTTATCCCATATCAATGGCTTTTACAAACTCTGCAGGGCTTTTTCCTTCTTAAAGATTCGCTTCTAGTCTGTACGATTCAGAACCAGTCCATGCTAGTAGTTGGGTTTTAGTTTTTGGAAGTCAGGGTATATCTTTTCCATCGACCTTCTTCGAAGTCTTCCTTTTGGCCTTACAGTTCTGGACATGATTAGTTAGTTAAAATTTCTGGCGCACAGCAACGATGACTATTTGCGTCATCTAGAACTAGACTATATAATTCAAACAATAAATAAAGAAATAAAATCTTATACACATACACAATAAAAGAAACCTTGGAAGGACAAACACAAATAAATAGGATAAAAGTCTGTTGGAAAAATTGTGCAGACGCAGGGTATTGGTAACTGGCTGTAAAGGGGCCAATTACCATCGAATATGGTATAAAATAATACAACACATTAAAATAAGATGCAAAGCTTCAGACATAAAACAGTAAGCTCAATTCCCTCAGGAAGAGTAACAGCCTGTCCATGAGTACCCCGTCGTCGCCTAAAGGCGACACCTGACAGGTCATAGCACACGCCTAGCCTCTCCCTGACATCCTCGAACTGTACGCACTGAGATAAAATGCGTAACACAGACAAATCTATGTTATTCGTCTCATTATTCGGAGGCTCTTCACCTCGAGGGAGGTGTCCATGGGTCCACCAACAATGACCAATACGGAGGCGTGTGATGGCGGTTTCCTCCCTGTTGTTTATACTACAGGAAGAACCCCAGTACTTTACCGTATTCCTTAATTTGTCGCAACTTCGCATTTTGTATGCTGTTCCATTTATGTTTCCGTTTGGCTAACACTAGATGTTTCAAATAACTCTTCGTATCATCTGGAAATATGTAACTTATATCAATCATAGGTCTGTGGGAGGCGGATTTTGCAGCTATGTCAGCCACTTCAGCTGATAATTACCTTTAATACCAACATGTCCCGGTATTCAAAATAGCTCTACCCTCACATTCTGAGTATTCAGAGTACTTGACATGCTGTTAAACATTCGTCACCCATTCCTATTGTTTGGTAATCTGATCCTGTGCCCTGGTCAGCAAGTTCTGGCACTCTCGTTAAACCCGATAACTTCATGATCCTTATAGAATTTTCTTTAGTTTAATTTACTGTACTGATATCTAATTGAAGCCAGCTTATTTCTAGCCGAGTTAAGGTTCTAGCCATATATACGCCCGAGAATTTATGGACTACTCATTCTTATATTTTCATTTCTCCGAATTCTCCATATTTCATCTTCTACTGGACCATATATTCAACGCACTACTTTTCTTTCAAGGATTCTTAACTGAGCTTCTTGCTCCTGTCAGAGTGTCCCAGGGCCGCCCCTAGCATTTGCGGGGCCTGGGGCAAAACTAAAATTGCGGGGCCCCAAAACTGGATTTGCGGGGTCCCATCTATTTATATATTGAATAACGATATTTTCTTTAATATTATTAACTACTAACAAAGTACACATACTTATATTCAATGCATTTTTTTTTCCAACTATTTATAAAACTTGAAATAATATATTTAATGTATTTTATTATTTTATTACTTGACGGTCGAAGTGCGGGGCCCTTAAAGGCGCGGGGCCTGGGGCAGGCGCCTCACTTGCCCCCGCCTAGGGGCGGCCCTGGAGTGTCCAATACTTACTGTCATTCCTGAGTATTCACCGAATTATAGTATTGCACAACCATATCTTTGTGTTCTTAGATAAAATACAAGATTTGCGATAGCAAAGTGGGAATAATAAGCATTGTTCGCTGCTTGGTTTTGATTTCTACAGAAATCCTCATTAAAATTGATGATGTAACCTAGATATTTGAAGTCACCTACCGTCCAATTTGTATCTCATAGACATAGGCATCTGGATAATCCCTTGAAGCCGATCTAAATATTTTTAGGTATTTCGTTTTATCTAAGTTACCGTTAGGGGAAAGTAGAGTAAATCGTACCATCTCGTTTTTAGGTAACTCCGATAATTTTCCAATCATCAGTATGACAAATTGCCAAAGAGCTACATGTATGACATGATGTATATAAAAAATTTAGTACGAGTATGGTAAATTGTACTCATGTAGAGGTTGGTATATTGTATCTACAGGAATACGAAAAGGGACGAAAAAAAAATCTTTCTTGAAGACTCAGCAAGCAAAAATTCATACAATAATGGTATGGATTTAATTGAAGTTGTATACAGGATGTCCCAGCCAAGTGGCTCACCATTGCTATCTTTGTTAATAATATAGATGGAGATTCGGTTAAATGGACAAAGGTCGAGTATTTTTTCTATGAAATATTATGACAGACTCAAAAATATTTTTTTATGTTTCGTTGACCAGATATTTTGAAAATTAACATTAAAAATGAAAATTTTAAATGAAATACCTTGTATATTGTTAAAAACATGTTTTAACAATATTAAACATGTTTATAATAAATTTTCTTATCGAGAGAGAGAGATAAGAGATATCGACGTTACAAACTTATAAAAATAGTAGGATTAAATACTTACATATAATAAAAACAAAAGTAAAAATCACCAAGTATTTTGATTACAAATATTGTTCGAATAAATATCCATTACTGTTTAAACGCAATCTTATTCTTTATTTTATGTTTCGCATTACATTGCGTAACATATTTTTATAAATTTTGCTGCAATATATGTTTCCGATATAGAAGAAGAAGTGAAAAAGGAGCAGGCAGGAGGAATAGTAATCGGTAAGGTAATGTTATGTTACCTGGCATATGTAGATGATTTAGTAATACTGGCATTAAACGAAAAGGAAATGAAACAATTAATGAAAAGGTTGGAAAAATATCTAGACAGAAAAAGAAAACTAAATCTAAACGCAAGTAAATCAAAAATCGTGGTATTCAGAAAAGGAGGAAGAAAGGAAAAAAAGGACCTGGAAATGGAAAAAAACAAACATTGAAAATACATATACATATTTGGAGTATACACTACAGAGAACCAATACAGAAGAAAAACAAATAAGAAAGATACATTAAAAAGCATTGTTAGCAATGAGAGAAACATGGGGAATTGGAGAAAAAAAATTTAAGATAATTTTAAGATAAGAATAATGATGTTTGATAGTATAATCAAGGCGATAGCGATGTTTGAAGCGGAAATATGGGGATGGGTTGAACAAGATAGAATAGAAAACCTCCATCTAAAGTAACTCAGATGGATATTAGGATTGGCGCAATACACCCCCAACTATTTAATATTAGAAGAAACGAAGAGGTGTCAAATAAAAATGCAGACAGGGAAGTTGGCGATGAGATACGAGGAACGTATAAGAATAATGTCGGAAGAGTCAATATTCCACCAATGCTGGAGAGAATTAAGGGGAAGGGAGTTGAATGCAGTATGAAAATCCAGATGGGAGAAAAATAGAAGAAAATATTACGAAAATAAGGTGTTCTCGACAAAATTTATAGAAGAAATGAGGGAATTTGGAGACCAAGTACTGAAAATCATAATAGCAAGAGTAATTGAAATACAGATACTGACACAAACGAACAGAATAGAAAACGGCACCTTTTCCCCCATATATAGTCAAATAAGAACCAACAACATTCCAAGGTATTTGACAGAAAACAAATATATACAGCTGATAGCGACATTTCGATGCGGGAATGAGACTCGGGGTAACATATCGTGGTTAAATCCAGAAGAGAGAAAATGCAGACTGTGTATAAGGAAAGAAGAGACGCTGTGGCATATAATGTATGACTGCAAAGTACAAGAGGTGAAAATTAGCTTGGCAGAAATATTAAAAGATTCCGGAAAAGGAGTACCCATAATGACAAAAATATTGAAAGAGAGAATAAACACAAACAGACACGGAAACAGGTAAGCAAAAACAAAGAATAAGAATAAAAAAAGTAAGAATAATTTTTACCAAAAATTACCAGCCTAGTTTGGTCATTTTTATCAGCGCCACTAGGTGACAACTTATTTGTGTAAATTTAAAATTGGTTCGAAATATTTAAAATATTTTATATTCAATAGTTTGCACCTTTGAAATTGTATGTCATGTGGGTTGACATATGTCAAAGATAAATGATATCATAGTTAAAATGATCATAATAAACAAATCTGTAGTAGGTTTTACAGCGTAAGGAATATTCTGAAATGACATATTTACATTTAAAAGTCAGTACTACACTATAAAAGTAACCAAAATAACTAGATCTGGTTTGACCTTACAAAAGTGAACGCAATATATTAAAGCGGGCAAACAATTAAATTTTACTGTGTAATAGTTTCTCACGATTTATTTAAAACTGATAGAAGTGTAAGTACGATTTTTTCCATGTGTGCCCTTTTCCGTGTGCGCTTTTTTCCGTTTGTGTATTTATCCGTGTGCGTTTTTTCCGTGTGCGTTTTTTCCTTATGCGTATTTTTATATTATATAAGTAATTGGAAAATTAATTTTAATAAATATATTTTAAATTTGACGTCTCAAATCATTTTTAGTTTTAACATTATAAATGTAAAGCACGAGTGAAAATGAATCGTTTTCCCATCTTAAAAAGTTAATGAATAAATAATTTGGGATAATAATCATTATTTGTCCAGTTTTTAATAATGGGCGAAGAGTTGATTCAAATTGAATACGTGAAGTAAGGCGTATGGCTAGAGATAGAAGTCTGAGGTGTCGAGCAAGTTCCACATTAAGGTAATAATGTGTTTGCCAACACAGTTGGCAACGGGTGTACTAGTATTTATATATATATATATATATATATATATATATATATATATATATATATATATATATATATATATTGTTGTAGTTTACGTAGTGATTTTCCAAGCAAAGTAAAAAACCTTTCCCCTAAACATTTTCGGTGGGCTTATTCGCTGAACCATTCGATTCCATATGAGGGAAAGGAGCCAAAAATGCGTACTTAACCTATTTTTACCTCTCGTCGTTCAATAAAAACTAATGCAGTATTAAAATAAATAAAGAAATATGCAATGTTTATTATATATCGTACGATATTTATATTTCATTAAATTATTCAGGTAGAGCGACACGAGGCAAATGTTTAAGTTGATTCAAATGCGTACTCTTAGACGTTGATTGTCTAAGTGCACGCAAGTAGTTGCATAAAATTATATTATTAATTAAGAAACCGAGTTTATATAAATAGCCACCAAGAATTACCCTCTAGATACTTTGTATAAATTTAAATAGGTTTTGAAAAAGCGTTCAAGCTTTAATTGCCGTTATAAATTAATTACTTATAATAAAAATAATAAACTAAAGTTCTGTTTAAAATTAAAATATAATGTTGTTTTAAGCCCAAATCAATTAACATCCATTTAAATTTAAATAAAGTTTCGTGATAATAACTGAAATATTGCCCAAGAAGAAATACAACATTCTTGAACACAGATTACGTGCGTACCTACACTTGAAATAAAGACACAGAATATAAAGATAAACAATATGTATGTATAACCGCCACATTATACATACGTATATGCTCGATTGTCATTATTGTCAAATATTTTAAAAGGTGCTATTTCAGAACTACCACCATAAGATGATATTATTAAAATAAAACATAAAATGAAATATCCCTCTTAGTTGCGTGCTGCAGGAAAAATATGGTGTACTGTTTAAATGTATTTAAATGTATTTTTTTGTAATTATTATTTAGTTTATGTCTTCTCAAACTCTATTGTAAAGGGCATGGCCCTGCTAACAATAAATATTATTATTATTATTATTATTATCATTATAACCGCCACAGATTATAAGTTTCTTATACAAAACTAGCAATCTGAAATAAAATTAGTAACAATCTCTACATCAAATTTTGAAGCGGGTTTTTATCGCTCTAATATGTTTAATTGTAGAAAAAATTGTTGTAAAAATGTTATCGCTCAATAACTTAATAATTTGTATCAGAAAAAAAATTCTATAATTTTCTTAAATATGTATACAGGGTGTTTGTTTGAAACGCCGCACCTCGAATAACTCCTTTATTTTAAGAGATACAAAAAATTCTTCAGAAAAAACTTAAACTAGACAAAAGGGCCCACTTAAGAACTATAATAAGATTTCTGCATCACTTCCGGTTTCAGCGAAAATTGTTTCAACTTTTTATCTAGCATAGGGAATCGGGACTTTATTTTTTTAGTACAATAAATCAGCTTTACAACGATATCAAAATATCATACTTTAATTTTAACCATTTCAAAATGGCGACCATTTATTTACAAAATAATAAATAACATAAAAATCGTAGAAACTAAATGAGAAAAAGATATAACATTATGTAACTAGGAAAAACAATAAAACAAAATATGACTAAAGTTAGTTATAAACTAAGCAAAATTTACAAATGTTCAATATGACCGTCGTTTTTATCCACACATTTTCTCATTCGTAATAAAAACATGGCCCTAACAGAATTTATTTGACATTCCCCTAATGTCAGAACCATATCTGTCATTTCTTCATTTCAATAGCGTACGTAAGCCATAATTACAAACGATTTGATGCTATCACCTTTAATATCAAACTCGTACTAACAGACAAGAAAATTTGCAGATTTTATTTGGTTTTTTTATGTAACAAAATCAGTTTCAAAGCTTGCTATGTTTAAATTTGTACAATTTATGTTATTTATTATTTTGTAAATAAGTGGTCACCATTTTGAAATGGTTAAAATTAAAGTATGATATTTTGATATCCTTATAAAGCTGATTTAATGTACTTCCAAGAAAAAATAATTTAAGTACCGATTCCTTATGCTAGATAAAAAGTTGAAACAAGTTCCGTTGAAACGGGAAGTTATGCAGAATTTTTATTATAGCCCTTAAGTGGGCCTTTTTGTCTAGTTTAACTTTTTTTCTGAAGAATTTTTTCGTATCTCTTAAAATAAAGGAATTATTCGAGGTGCGGCGTTTCAAACAAACACTCTATATTTGTGGGTTCCAAATAACTTTTATTTTATATAGTTTTGTGTAGAAATTTTCAAATAATACGTTATTATGAACAGGGCCGTAACTAGCATTTTTGGAGCCCTGGGCAAGATTTTATAAGTGGGTCCCCCAAAACACTATATAATTGAACTGAAAAAAAGTCCTAACTTTTAAAATATAAGTGATGACCTAAAAAAAAGTCCTCACTTTTAAAATTGAAGTGATGACCTAAAAAACAAAGGTCGTCACTTCTAAAATACAAGTGATAACCTAAAAACAAAAGGTCTTCACTTTTACAATTGAAGTGATGACCTAAAAAACAAAGGTCCTCACTTTTAAAATACAAATGATAACCTAAACAAAAAAGGTCCTCACTTTTAAAATACAAGTGATGACAAAAAAAAAAAGGTCCTCATATTATGCCATAATTTTCCTTCCAGCCCCCCCCCCCTCTTGAATATGGGCCTTGGGCTTGTGTCCTTGTTGCTCCTGCCTAGTTACGGCACTGATTATGAATATAATGGAATTAGCGCTTAATACTAGTTCAAAATCTTCGTCAAAAATACTATAGTTGATGATAATGGAAAGGCACTTGACACTTGATACATATATTCTTTACGAAAATGAAATAATTTTTACCCACAGCACCTATATTGAGAACTACGGAAGATTCAAGATGGCGACAAAAATAAAACGCCAAGTTCAATAGCTATAAGTAATTTTCACAATAAAACAAAATAGCTAGAAACATATTTGTAGAATGAAGCTGTCGCGCCCGTAGGCCGCTATTTTTATTAAATTAAATTTTTCATAATTTAATTTAAAATATAAAAACTTTTTATGTTTCTTAAAATGTTGAGTGCCGCAACTTGCGAGTTCCAACATTGTACAACTCATTAATCCACTGTTAACTGACCTGTTCAGAGTATACTTCGCCAGTGAATATATTTTTTTACAAGTGTTTATTTAATAATTCGCGAATCTATCGCGATTTTAGTGAAGTTACACCTGCTGTGCTTCATTAAAATTTTATCTGTGTATCTACACGAAGTCCAGGAACATCCAGGACCTGTCCAGAACCCAAGAACCTGTTTTTTGGGACCAACCAGTGCCACATCTGTAAAATTGGAATAAATATTCTACATATTTATAAGAATACAGCTACTGTAAGTCTGTTCCAATTTTACACACATTTTATTCATTGTTAATTTAATATTATTTTATTTTTGTAACTTAAATTCAGTTTTGTTAACGCCTCTGTGCGATTTTGCATTAATTTTTTGTTCACACACGCTGATCTCTTGATCACGTGTGCTGATTAATTTTCATTTATTTAACATTTAGTAATTTTTGTAATATTATTAATTTAATTTGTTTATTATCAGTTTATTATTGTATTTGTGGTACTGCTATTTCATTTATGTGATACGTCCACCGTGTTGAGCATCGTTTTCCGCATTTTTGTCGCTTAGCTAGGGTTTTCAGAGACGTCGTGGGATTTTAGGTTTGGTTCCTCCATAGCCATTACTTGTGGGCCTAGGATTTTACCCGTCTCCACCCCAGCTTAGGGCTACCATTACCCTTGTGTTAGTCTCCTAGAGCAGCCCCTAGGAGCAGAAGAGTTTTTATCCCCTCTCCTTTCCTCTAGGTCGTCCGTGTCTTCCTCTGCGGCTCAACTCGGTGCGTTTGTGTCACATAACTCCGTATATAATTCTATATTCCAGCCTTCTGCTGGTGGTCCTTCGAGGTGTCCGCCGCGAAGACCATTTGTATGACTGTCTGGCCACCCTACCTTACTTAGGCGGGGAGCGGGCGCCACAGAAGCTTTAGTTACAATTAGTTTTGATGCATAAATTTTTGCTAATTTTATTTCAGGTTGTCAGTTGTATAAGAAACTTGTGAAAACTATACCCTTTACCTCCCGTTAAACAACCTATAAATACCAAACATTATTTTAGGTGCAAATCGAAATTCGCACTCTTTGGTATATGTGTACACTCCTCACCCCCTACTTCTTCTTTTTCTTCTTTTGACACTTCAATCGGGTTGAATTTCAGCCTTACGCACATAACTTCTCCGTCTTGATCTGTTAATTGTCAGGTCTTTCCATGTATTCTGTATACCAATACTTGTTAGAACTTCAGTTAGCTGATCTCTCCATCTCTTGCGTGGTCTTCCCTCTGGTCGACGGGTATTCAATCTTCCCTACCATATCCTCCTAACCATTCTCTCCTCTCTCATCTTCATCACGTGTCTTATCCACTTTAATCTTCTACCACTCAGTTCTTGTGTGATACTCGGCCATGAGTACAACCGTACTCATGAGAATTTGAATGGGACAAAAGATACGACGTGATATATTATTTTAGAAAAGTATGAGGTGTTGCCGCTTTGTTAAGGTCCCTGTTTCGGAGCCAGTGTTTCTTCCCGAGAATTCTTTCTCGAGATTTTCTCCAGAAAAAGTTATAATTCTCATTTTTCATTTCTAGAGAAATATAAATTTTTCTCGACACCACGTTAAACGCATTGTGCTTTTAAAAAACCATTTTAAAAAAATATAATGTTTAGTGAGTCATGGATTATAATTTAATTTTGATAAAATTTGTCTTCTATCTCCCGCAACGCAACTGTGGCAACAGATAAGAAGCGATTTATAATATTTAGCTAATTAGCATTTATTGTTACAATATTTTATTTTAATTTAGTGTTTTATTTATTATAATCAATTACATTTCATTTTTTGTTCAGTTTAAAACTGTTATGTAAACGATTACCTACAAGTTAAATTATTACTATTATTATTTATTTCTTAATTTTTTGAAAAATTATCTATACATATGTATTTTAAATTAATATGCGGAAGCCCCGCTATCCATTTGTTCTAATGTTATTTAAATGAATACTTTAGTACTTTAAAGTTGACTATAATTTTAACATGTTTTTATTCTCTACAACAGCGGTTTCCAAAGTGGGGGGCGTGCAAGATTCACCAAGGGGTCGCGGGTCTATTGCAAATATGTCATTTTTTTTTTCGATCGTTTACTGGCGAATATATCGATAATTTTGAACTAATGAACAGGAAAAATGAATAGAACCTTCTTGTGATAGCTTGCTAAAAGATCAATTCAATCCGAATAATCCGGGGAAATTCTGGTTGGAAGTAAGCAAGGAATATCCCGCCTTATCATCAAAAGCTATAAAAATTCTTTTATCTTTTGTGACCTCATATATGTGCGAAACAAAATTTTCCACATTAGCTGTTATTATAACAAAATATCGAGCACGATTAATAGTAGAAGACGAAACAAGAGTAGCTCTTTCTTCATATGAACCGCGTTTTAACGAATTATGTGCGAAGAAACAAGCCAATACTTCACATTAAAATTGATTCATTTTTCTTGTATTTTGAATTATATTTAAAATGAATATAATTTATTTTTATACAATTTTCGTGATTTATGTTGTGAGAATAAATATTTAGGAATTAGAGATATTATTAACATTACATATTTGTACTACTTTTGTGATTATTATTTCAATAAAAACAATTTTTACAAATTGTTTAAAAATTTCTTAAATAGGGGGGCGCCAGAAATGGGATTTTTTATAAAGGGGGCGTTAGTGGACAAAGTTTGGAAACCGCTGCTCTACAAAATTTTCAACATTAAAAAAAGATATATATTCAAATAATTATTTTTCTCGAGATTTCTCGAGAATTCTCGAGAATATAAGTCTAATTTTTCATTTCTCAAGAAATGAAAAATGTCGAGAAATCAGAAACACTATGAAGGAGTCTATGGTGTAATATGGTTGACTTAATGGGTGAACTATAATTCGCATCCCCTATTTAAATATTAGTGACCACTATATTGACAATATTCCAAGCGCGTAAGATCCATCATCCGACTAATACAATAACGTTATTAACGAGCATATGTAATTATCAACTGCTGTATCTCATTTGCTGTTGATAAACAGTGTTGAGGGAAATCATGTTGTTTACTATTGCATTTTAAATTGCTGTGACATTCACAGATGGCTATACATTACAAATGTAAAGTTAAATTAAAAACTAGCTTTCAAGTTCACGTTGAAACCAATTTGAATACTACTATACACTGATTTGAAAAATTATCACTGTTAAAAAAGAGTAATACTAATAAATTGCACACATATTCACACTTAAATCGGGATATCCTATTAAAACTAGATTATAGATATCTGTTTTTAATTTTACCTGCACTTCTTTTGACACTCTACCCCATAATTCGACAAAATTTTATTACAAAATAATTACAATAAAAAAAATCCCACAAAAAACAATAATCCAGGAAATCTGTACTGACAAAAAAAAATATATTGGAGGCCAATGATTTGTAAGCATTATTGTATGCCACAGTTAATACCTAGGACTATTTTTAAATCTTCTTTGCAGTGTGTTCATTTTAATTTGTCCACTATTGCTATATCAAAGACTATAAGAGCTATTGGGTTGGTTAAATTGGAGTACAATTGCTATTTTATAAGAAAATATCAATTAGCAAAGCAAATTTTTATATTGATTAGTGGCTTTCAAAGTACGTAGAGTAACTTTCTTATTTTAAAATAGCAATACACAATCATGGACGCCCGCAGATTTTTATTTTCAAGAGGGGGCAAAATATTAAGACCTATTTTTGAAAATATTTAGTAATTTATTAAATATACTTTCGTAAATACAGAACACTATTTAAATAGAAATTGAAGGCGTCTGCATTATTGGAAAATTGGCATTAATTACTTTTTCTATAAAATCTACTCTATTATTAGCATTTTTCCCTTGAGCACACTTAATACAACCGGATAAGCAATCATCCGTCGCAGTTGACCTTACAATTGACGTAATCACAATTGAAATAATAGGGTTTATAGGTCCGGGCCAGACGTGATTTCAGCGCACACTTTATTTATGTAGTTAGCTGTCAGTACTTGGACCCTTTTGTGGCGTTTCTATTGGTATCTTCCGCGTAAAATGTGAACACGTCACGTGAACTTATTTTATATTATGATATATTAAAAAAAAAACAAAAGAAAATATTGTATAATTATAAAATATTGTACCAAATAAAGTTCCAATGATAAGCGGCGTACCACAAAGAAGTGTGATAGGTCCCATACTCTTCATTGCATACATAAGTGATATCTCAAAGTGTATTTCTTCACCTGTCCTTTCGTATGCAGATGATACCACATTTTTCAACAACCCCCAGACAGACATTTTGTGTATACAAAATCGATCACAGCAGAAATATACTGCAGCCAACTGGACGAAATGATGGCAAAAACTTAAAGAAAAAGAGCCTACATTGGTCAACAGATAGACTCTTATCTTATTGCATGATAACGCTAGACCACACACTGCACAAATGACTGTGGCAAAACTACAGGAATTGGAGTTGGAACTTCTTCATTATCCTCCATACTCACCAGACCTAGCCCCCAATGACTACCACTTCTTCCGCATTTTAACACAGTATACTCAACTTTCTTTTCATTTTCAGCTATAGAATATTCACATTACTCTTGTGCTAGAATTATCACAATTCATACTGAATGTATGAGCACGTTAAAGAATATTATGTCTGTTGTGTCCAATAATAAATGAAATATAACTTATCCTACATGATTCCAGCACAGCTTTCGAGAAGGCACGGCTGATTTCAGTGAAAGTCGGCTGGTCGGACTTTCAAAGTCAAATTGTCACAGTTATGACATAGCTCCACTACTCAACTTTTTAATAGGAAAACAGTTTAATTCCGACAATGCTGTAAAACTGGCCATCCAGGAATTCATTGACTCTCGTCCGCCAGGATTTTATACCACCGGCCTGAACAACCTGCCGTTTAAATGGCAAAAGTGTATAGACAATATGGGTGCATACTTTGATAAATAAAATAATTCCTTATATTTGTAAGTTATCGGCCAACTTTGCCTTTTTTTCTACAAATTTCATCCTTGACTACCTAATATATTAATTTTAATTAGAATTGAAGTTGTTAAAAATAATGTCATCATGAACTTATTAGAACTGTATGCTGTACCTGTTTTCGGTACCAGATCAAATATAATTTACCCAAAGCTTCTTTGAGTTTTTAGTCACACTAAACGATTACCTTCTTCTGTTTTTCACATCTCTCTTTTTTTTAAAGTATAGGGTCGTGAAACTTTATTAACGTTGGATTTGACATATGCCTTAATAACATTCCGCTAAGCCCTCTGTATCCACTGACATCTAGATTTGAATTTAGAAACTACCTCAAAAATATTGTTATCTGAAGAAACGACCTCATATATCAATTTATATTTAACCTATTTTCTTTTAATATAAATCATTTTGTAATTTATTTATTATTTGATATCTGATAACCACGACCTCGAAAAGGAGTTTTACATATTTATTTTATTTTAGAGTTAAATTTATATTAACAGTTTAATTCAGTAAGTATGGTAGAACCACAAACAAGGTGAAATATAAATTACAACCGATTTATTGTCTAAATATAGAATGTCATGGAACAAAATGTATCGAAAGCCAAATTGAAAACCCAGTATTTTATTTAACTTTTACATGACATTTATGACATATGTATTTGTCAGGGTCACCTCAAAAAGTATATTTAAATATTATTACATAGTTTAAAAGTGAATTTTCCGGCAATTGGGGTTCGTACACTCAGTGGCGTATCCAGGACTCATGGTTAGACTTATAGGACTCATAGGAGACTTATCCAAAAAATCTGTCTAAACTGTTTCAGTATTCTAAATGATGACTATGAAAAATCGTAAGTAATAACATTCCTCTTCATTTAAGTATTCCATACTCTGTGGAAGAATGAGGGCTCCAGGGGTTTCCCCCTTAAGAAAATTTTTGGAAAATGCATTAAAATAATTGCATTTTTTGCATATTTATGTCTTCGTGGCTGGCTTTTTCAGTGACCGCCTATGAGCGTGTACACGTGTAGTGCGAAGAAATATTAGTTTTAATTTGTAGTGTACTATGCCTCCTTATAAGAAGATAGTTTTTTTCCTCAAAAACCAAGTAGCTCTTTGGGATATTTATAATTCTGTCGCTGCATATTATTATTTTGTATGAAAAATGGCCCTCGACCCAATTGAGATTGATACCTGCTGTAGGATATTGATGCAAATATCAAAAAGAAAAAAAAAATGATAATTTCATCCTTTACTGAAAAAAATTCTATATCGTTGGTGACCTGGCAATACCTCCTATCTACATGGTAATACCTATGCAGATAGGAGGTATTGCCAGGTCATCCGCGATATCTTGTACAACGTCGTGATTTTACAGTATGATTATTTTATATTTTTTAAATTTTCAGTTCACTGGCCTTTTAAGGGGGGGCACGTGCCCCCAGTGACCCCCGCTGAATACGCCAGTGCGTACACTATCGGCCATAAGTAGAGATACATTATAAAAATTATAATATTTGTTATTGAATGACAAACTCCATGATACAAATTTGGTTTTTTGTTTCCTTGTTAGGTAGTAAGTCATATAGAAAACAAAATTGTTTACATAAATTTTACAAAAATTTGTACAATGTTTTAAAAACTTAATGGGTCAAAAGTAGAGAAATAAATAAATATTATTAAAAAATATAAAAAATATAATAAATTTTGTAAAATTTTAAAAATGAGGATTGCCTCTTATATTTCGGGAATGCGCTAAACTAGTACTGCCATCTGGCAACTGACGCTTCTATCGTAAAGTTTGACATTTTCGAGCGATTATTTTTTAAAACTTTCGACGTGGATTAACCCAACAAGAGTGCCTCGATGAACTTAATTCGACTTTTAGCAATGACGCACCACCAAGGACTACTGTTTATCGATAGTTTGCCGACTTCAATCGTGGCTGTAGTTCGCTTACGGACGAATTTCGTGAAGGTCGTCCAAAATCGGTTGTTGTTCCGGAAAACATTGATGCTGTGCATGAACTGATACTGCAAGATCGTCATGTGACTTATCGTGAGATTGATGTATCCTTGGGCATTAGTGGGACCAGCATACATTCACTATTGCATGAACATTTGGCCGTCAAAAAGATTTGTTCCCGTTAGATCCCACATGATCAATCGAAGTGGAAAGATGAAAATCGAAGTGGAAAATGTCTAGATCAGAGTGGAAAAAGAGATCTTCATGGAGAATATTTTGAAAAACAATAAAACCACTTTTGTTGATAAATAATTGTTCTTGATCTCAAATCCCGAAATATAAAAGGCAACCCTCGTAGTAATGAGTGGGAGTAACCGTTATTCGTTATTACTTCCGCGCATCTATTCTTCAAAGATAGTAATAATATATCTATTCTGTAATGATTTAAATTTTGCTATGCGTCCCTTAGTGACATAATAATTCGTTTTTATTTTTGTATTTTTTTTGTTTTTTATTTTTTTATCAACGTCATCCCAGAGGTTTTCCAAGGGATTTAAATCAGGGCTTTGGGCTGGCCACTTCAACACATTAATTTTATTGACTCCTAACCAATCTTTGACAACTCCTGAGGTATTTTTGGGTAGTTGTCATTCTGGAAAATCCACTTTAGAGACATGTTTTTTTCGGCAAATGGTAACATTATCACATCCTATCCCAAAAAACGAATAACATCACGAACTTCACAATCGGTAGTAGGAGCAAGACGAGTCTCCATAGTGGCTGGAGCCTGACTGTTGGATCGATCGACGCATGCACATAGAAATTTTACAGTGCTGTCACTACACCCAGACGCAAATTCC
This sequence comes from Liopterus haemorrhoidalis, assembly GCA_963971575.1. Classification (NCBI taxonomy): domain Eukaryota; kingdom Metazoa; phylum Arthropoda; class Insecta; order Coleoptera; family Dytiscidae; genus Liopterus; species Liopterus haemorrhoidalis. The sequence continues at coordinate 47,844,573 of OZ020614.1, forward strand.
CTGAGACTCCCAGACTTTCCCTGCCAACCACACGGATTAAAAATAAATAGTGTAATCAATAAACCAATTTAAGAAAAAATAGTTAAAAATCAAGTAAATATTAGGTCGTCAAGGATGAAATTTGTAGAAAAAAAAGGCAAAGTTGGTTTATAACTTACAAATATACGAAATTATTTTATTCATAGAAGTATGCACCCATATTGTCTATACATTTTTGCCATTAAGCAGCAGGTTGTTCAGGCCGGTGGTATAAAACCCTGGCGGACGAGTGTCAATGAATTCCTAGAAGGACAGTTTTACAGCATTGTCGGAATTAAACTGTTTTCCTATTAAAAAGTTGTCCAAATTGCGGATGAAGTGGTAGTCAGTGAGAACTAGGTCTGGTGAGTATGGAGGATGATGAAAAAGTTCCAACTCCAATTCCTGTAGTTTTGCCACAGTCATTTGTGTAGTGTGTGGTCTAGCGTTATCATGCAATAAGATAGGAGTCGATCTGTTGACCAATTTAGGCTGTTTATTTAAAGTTTTTGCATCATTTCGTCCAGTTGGTTGCAGTATATTTCTGCTGTGATCGATGAGCCAGGTTTTTTATTTATTTTTTTGTTTGGTCTTTAAGTTACCTGTACGAAATTTGGCAAACCAATTTGAAATTGTCTGCTGCGTAGTAACACTAGTACGGTCTGCAATGCCGTAGTTCCACGTAAGAAGAACTCATACTTTATAATAGTGCGAATTTCCGACCGTTCCATTTTCAACAAAATTAATTAAAAAAAAGAGTTTGATATTTTTTAGAGCATAATGATTTCTTCAAACAGGCGAGATGTGTAATTTTCTAACAAAAACAAAAAAACAAAAAAATCAGAACGGTAAAATATTAAGCCAATGTCAAATAATAAGCTGTTAAAGTTGGCAATATTATTAACTACAAATTTCATCCTTGACGACCTGATATATAAACTAATATTCTGAAGCGCTAATACCCGAGCTGTTGGATCATCCCTTAATAAACCAATTTAAGAAGAAATAGTTAAAAATCAAGTAAGTATATTACGTCAAAAACTAAAACATTATAAACTTATCAAGAAGCAGTTGAAGCAGGATGAAGTCTTTCACTGTTCACTATACATCATAAACATGTTTTTTTAAAAAATCTCATTAGCTCTTAATTTAACGTCGTAGTTTTGAACACAAAGGTGAAAATGTAAGCTAACATCAGTGATAAGTTTCTTTATAAGATCTAAGGAAAGAGAAAATTAATAATCTTAATGAACTAGTGTTGTTAAAATTAACAAGGTAAATGTCCCTATCTTTAGATCATGTTAGTCATAAGCAACTGCTGGGTTTACATGCACATTATGACAGCGTGGAACTAATAGCTACGCTGCATGTTAGGTACCCTTGTACGTTCAAACGAATCAAGGTGTCTAAAGGTGGAGGGTCGACGCAGCAAATGGAAACGACTACGACCTACTCATCTACACGTATTATTTTGTATGATTAATTTCTATTTCATATTTAGTAATGCAAATACTGTCCAATACAATACGGAAAAGGAAAGTATTATTATTATTTATTTATATGTAAAGAATTGAAGCATAACTTGTACAATTCAAGAAAAGAAACAATTGAAAAAGGCTTTGAAAACAAACAGTTCGTACCTGCAGGATTCTTAGATATTGCAAGCATTCGACAGAGTGTGGATCCAGGATCTTATTTATAAATTATTGAAAGTTAAAACTCCAACATACCTCTTGATAATATTAACATCTTTTTTGAAAAATAGAAGCTTCCAAGTAAATATCAATAACACCTTATCAGAAATTAAAAACATACGAGCATGAGTCCCACAGGGATCAGTCTTAGGCCCTGTTCTATTCAACGTATTTGTGCACGACATACCCGTTCCAACAGATGCAACAATCGCCATGTTTGCAGATGATACGGCAATTTTTACAAAAAACGTGGTTCAAAGCAGAGCAGTCAGTGATCTACAAAAAAACCTTGACATCACTACTGATTATTTTAAAAAATGGTGCATTAAACTAAATACCAGTAAATGCGAAATAAAAATGTTCACGCTAAGAAAAACTAGTAACCTGCCAGATATAATTATTAACAACAACATTATTCCATGGAACCCGCCTGTTCAGGCGGGTTTGTATGTTTTTAATTTCGGATAAGGTGTTATTGACCAAGCAATAAGATATTTAGGGGTGCATCTCGATAACAGACTAACATGGAGACACCACATTAAGAAAAAATTACGAGAAGCCCAAGCTAAATTAGCGATGCACTATCTATTAGTGAATAGGAAATTAACCCTAAAAAGAAAATGTTCCCTGTTAATATACAAAAGTATACTGAAACCTACATTGACATACGCGTGCATGGTATGGGGTGCTGCACACCGAACACACTTTAAAAAATTACAAGCTTTTCAGTCGAAAGTATTACGGATCGCCACCAACAGCCCGTTTTTTTTTCAACAACATTTTTCCACAGAATTGGACAGTGCCACACATTACGAACTGGGCAAGCGAAAAATCCACAGAAGATTAAAGAGAAAATTACTGCAAGACACTATAATAGACAGTGACAGTGATAGTGAGAATAGCGAACAATCTAATTACACATTAGTAGCGAATTAACAGACACAAAATGAAGTGACAGGGGAGTTCTTCGAACCAACCCCACAATGTGACAAACTCTAACACACAATGTATAATCAAAACTATGTGTTACATCATGTATGTAGGTCTAGTTAAATAAAGTTTATTAAAAAACAAAATAAAAGAAAAGACAAGCAGCTTTGTCCATCAAATAGGATTTCATAAATAAACGTTGATTCATAAATAAGTATTCATTATTACTCAATAAGAGTCCTTTATTTTTATCGAAACAGTGACAGCTTATACATCGCTTTAATATAATTGTATTGAAAGTAGGAGAAAGTAGGTTAAGACGTACCACTTTTATATTTTTCTTGTAAAATGTCTTCGTAAACAACAACAGTAAAAAAAATAAGTACAGAAATTTTCTTTGATATATTTTCTACAATAATATTACACCGATTATTGATATACAAGCTACCCCGCCCGGTTTCACTCGGGGATAATTCGTTATTATTGACCTACTTTTTTTAGAACTTACAACATACTCTTATTGTCACTAAAAATTACTAAAATTACTTAAAAAAAAAAAAATAAGAAAATGCAAAAAAATAATATGAGAATACAAATTTCCCAGTAACAATTTTTAATTTACGACTAAATAAATGTCGTAACTTCTGAACCGATTTTAGAAATTCTTTCAACTCTGAGGTGTATAAATCGTGTATCAGCTTTGCCACTGACTAGACCTTTGTTGTCGCTGATAATTTCAAGAAAATGCATTGAATAAGAACGGAGAACATGAATTTCGTTTTACATGCGAACATAAATATCATTATATATTTGGAAGTACTGAACTGACTAAAATAAAACAGCCGATTACCTGACCAGATATTGTAGCTACAGACAGAAAAAATCGCATGAAAATCGGATCAGCATTTCTCGAGTGAAAAACATATGGACAAACCGACGGAGAGACATTGTCTTTTATATATATAAAGATATACAGGTGTATCAAATTCTTGTAATACGTTTCCGGTTTAGATCAATGTACATTATTTAGATTTTTTTCAGATTTTCAGCTTAACGTCTTTGCGTTAAAGAGTACAAAACAGTAATTTTTTCGGTTTTTTGGCAAAAATCTAAAAAACTACGTTTAGTACCTTTATCTACGTCTATCACACATTAAATTATTATTATTTTTTCAACGACACTCGTTTCATCGAAAAATCAAATATTTCAAATATTTCTGTTGAACTATACCGGTTTACATAAATGTACATTACTGAGATTTTTTTCAGATTTTTAGATCAACTCGTCTGGGAAATAAAGTGGGGGACAAAAGTTTCTTGACATTTTTTTGGCGAAAATCACATAGATTTTTCAAAAATAAAAATATTTATTTTTGTCATTATATATGTACATATATGTTTATATTGATCTCATGATGTGTTTTTTGAACTCTCAATTATTTTTTTTATATTTGGGTCAGAGTTGTATAATCATGCCAAATATCAACTTTCTATGATTGACTGTAATTTCTACCATACAGATAGACAGACAGACACACGAGTGACGATATAAGGGTTTTTTTGATGGTCATATCTAAAAAACCCTAAAAACTAGGTAAAACTTTACTTGACCTCTTGAACCTATATTTTTTATACAAGAACAGTGTTTCTGTTGGCTTATTAAGAACAAGACAAATTTTAGTTCAGAATACAATAGAACCTCGGTTCACGTCCGCCTCTGTTAACGACCAAATCGGTTTACGACCAGCTTTGGCGACCAAATTTTGTCTCGGTTGGCATACAATAGCTCGATTTATGAACAAAACTGCCAACCAGTTCAGTTGGCAACCCCCGCATAAATCAGTTGTTGTTAGTCAAGCGTGGCGTAAGGTGTGTTCGGAGTACTTTGTGTGCCTTAGTACTTTTAAAAAAAAATAACTTTTTGCTTAAATTTTGCTTAATTTTCACTAATTTTAGCCCTCATTATGGCTTATAAGAATAAAAAAGTAGCCTCCTCATCGACCGTCACCCCACAACGAAGTTAATTTATGTAAAGTATTTTAATATTAATAATATTCACGCGAAGTATTTAATTTTAATTTATTTTTTAACTAACGTTACTAATTTACGTGATTTTCTAAACAAAAATACACTTAAATATACCAAATTTCAGGGTCTGGAACGGATTTATTGTATTTACATTAATTTCAACGGGTAAAATTGTTTCGGTTGACGACCAATTCGTTTCGCGACTAGGATCCAGAAACAGATCAAGTTCGTGAACCAAGGTTTCGCTATACTTTTTAAGCTTAATTCAAGCCGTTCGGGTTCTTCTGTACTGAATTATTTATTATCATAACCAAACCTAATGATCTTATAATATGGAACTATGTACAGTTGAGCCAAAATCTCTGCAAATTTTGAAAAATAGATTGATACTTATTTTATTTCAGATTGATAGTTTTGTATAAGAAACTTATGAGAACTATACTTTTGCTCCTATACCTATACGCTGTGCCTCCTATACGCGTATACGTATGCGTTGTACCTCCTCATAATATTTAATAACTGACAAATTATGGTGATCAACTGACAGAAGATCTAACAACTATTGGTATATAAGATGTCTAGAAAGACCTGTTACTTAACAGAGTAAGATGGGGAACTTGCGTGAGTAAAATAAACCTGAGGCGGTGTCTAAGAAGAGGTAGAACAAGAAATTTTTGTGTTTTATTCTTTGTAATGTGTTATGCACATCAAGTCCATTAATTCAAGACATGTTTTGTTATTATAACATTTTGCAACGAATTCTAAAAGTAATTAACTGAACATGATCTTCATATCAATTTATAAATTATAAAATTTATAAACCTCTAACCTATTATAAAAGAGTTTCTTTGAAATATTCTATAAAAAAATTGTCTGACGTTCATAGAGTTAGGAAATTACAAACTTTCTCACTAGTAATAAGAAGTTCTTATATTGTCAAACTCCCCTTCTTAAATATACTCTTTTTTGTGTTCATTTCTTCTTATTACTCTGGTTTAAAATTATAATTAAGAAAAAACTCACGCACAAACTTAAATTTAGCGTGCTAAACTAAACTCGGAAATATAAGTTATGATACCTCACGTGCGTGATACGGTTAATTTGTTGGCGGATCAATCGATTTATTTGATTCTATATTAGGATGTCATAACTGGCCATTTTCTATACGTGACTACAAATCTAGAGAACATATCAAATTTGATTACAACTGTCATAATGACAATCTGTTATCCTCGAAGAGAGCTGCAATGACTTCATGATAAAATGGTTGCCTACGGAACACAAGGAAACGGGTTAAAATTCCTGACACCCCTTTAAAATTTTCTCCTTTCCAAATTGTACAGTCAATACTGTGGTAAACGCCTCAAGTATTTAACACTTAAAAATTGATGTGAACTGTGAATTTCCAGACATTTTAGGATTTCTTTGTCATTTAATAAGGACCAACAGCCGTATGTCTGAAAATAGTATCTTATTTAACAAGCATATAATGGGGGCTATATATCACGAGGTTCAAGTTTACCATTCGAGCTATGTATATGCGAGGGTTGTAATCATCCGAGTGAAATATAGCCTTTATATGCGAGTCAAATACAACATTTTATGTACAAATATATAGTTTTATCACTAAAAACAAGGTCTTCCACTAGGTTCTGTGCTGGCTCCAATTCTATTTAATTTATATATGAGTGATTTGCTACTTACTACAGGACGAAAATTTGGGTATGCCGATGATCTTGCCATTGCTGTGCAGTGCACACATGCTAGAATCTACTTACTGAAGATATTGAGATACTCAGTAATTATTACAAACTTTGACGTTTAAAACCTAATCCACAAAAAAATGAAGTAACACTCTTCCATCTGAACAATAAATATGCTAACGAAGAACTATGTGTGTTATTTAATGGCACTAAAGTCACACACAACCACACCCCACGCTATCTTGGAATTACTGTAGATCGCTCACTGACCTTTAAACAACATATTGAAAAGTAGGTCTAAAACTTAAAACTATAAATAATTTAATCCACAAGCTGGCAGGTACGTCGTAGGGTTGCGATGCCCATACCCTCAAAACGTCTGCAGTTGCCCTGCTGTATTCCAAAGCAGAGTACTGCTCCCCAGTCTGGAAGAACAGTGGTCACACAAGCAAAATTGACGTCCAGCTGAATACAGCAATGCGAACGATCACTGGTACCACACGTTCCACACCCTCAGAATGGTTACCTGTACTGTCGGGGATATTCGGAGTAACAAAGCTGTCATCACAGCCTGGCAAAAATTTGGCAACCACAGACGACCAATACACGAAGACCTACTAAATCCTCCAAATCACCGGCTTAAATCCCGAAATCCTATCTGGACCGATCCCATCTTTATAACTGCTTATAACGCCATCTTTAGCGTTATAAGCTAAAGATGAGTGGTCTAAAGAATGTCCTTTTTTTGCTCATCAGTTGTATTTTGGAAATGAAGACAATTTTTTTTAGGTCATCAGTTGTATTTTCACCTGTAAAATAAAATTATGCCCTCCTTAAATAAAATGGAAGAAGATAAAAAGAGCGCTATTTTAAATTAATTTAATTTATTTGCCAAGGGCTCCAAAAACATTGTTACGGCTCTGCCCATGACATTCGCGGGTTTGACATTTACGGTTTTCACATTCGCGGTGTTTTTTTTTCCCATTTTTATGCGAGTTGGATATTTATTTATTTATTTATTTTGTAAGTTTTGTGCAAAAAAAAATCGTTTACCAGGACTATGCGCGTAGAGAAGAAATTGTAAAGAATAGTTAGCGACGTAGTTTATAAGAAACCTTTGTCCCCTTCCCTATTTTCCCGAAGGTCTGGCGTAAAAGTCGGAGTAATGCACATGTTATGAATCGAAATAATACGCTCGGAATTTTTGACCAGATTAATTTTTCGATAAGTTTTTTGTCGGCAACCTTCATATATCGCCAATATCATCTTTAGCTTATAACGCTAAAGATGAGTGGTCTAAAGAATGGGACAATTTCTCTCATCCCAACAAAATTTTAATCTCAGATCCTAATGTTCAGCCAAATGGTTACTAGCTACCCCGCACGGCTTGGGTGAGATTAAACAGACTAGTTACCGGCCACGACAGATGCAATTACATGCTCCATAAATGGGGTTTAGCCGACTCTCCGTCTTGTGACTACTGCGCACCTCTACAGACGATGAAACAAATCGTAGAAGAATATTCTCAACGTGCTTTCCCAGGTGGTCTCCAATCCGTCCAACAACTGACCAATGAAGCGATCCAATGGCTTCTAAATTTAGACATGAATAGCAATGGCAAGATCATCGGCATACCCAAATTTTCGTCCTGTAGTAAGTGGCATATCACTTATATATAAATTAAATAGAATTGGAGCCAGCATAATTTCTTTGTAACTTGTATGTAATATTATATAAGCAACCCAAATGTACCATATGAAAATATATTATATTAAAAAATTAGTAAATTTAATTTAAAAACACAGATTCTGAGCGTCAATTGTTTAACTTCAGAACCCATTTATCTAGAAGGTTGCCGACAAAAAACTTATCGAAAAATTAATCTGGTCAAAAATTCCGAGCGTATTATTTCGATTCATAACATGTGCATTACTCCGACTTTTACGCCAGACCTTCGGGAAAATAGGGAAGGGGACAAAGGTTTCTTATAAACTACGTCGCTAACTATTCTTTACAATTTCTTCTCTACGCGCATAGTCCTGGTAAACGATTTTTTTTTGCACAAAACTTACAAAATAAATAAATAAATAAATATCCAACTCGCATAAAAATGGGAAAAAAAAACACCGCGAATGTGAAAACCGTAAATGTCAAACCCGCGAATGTCATGGGCAGAGCCGTAACAATGTTTTTGGAGCTCTTGGCAAATAAATTAAATTAATTTAAAATAGCGCTCTTTTTATCTTCTTCCATTTTATTTAAGGAGGGCATAATTTTATTTTACAGGTGAAAATACAACTGATGACCTAAAAAAAATTGTCTTCATTTCCAAAATACAACTGATGAGCAAAAAAAGGACCTTAGCTCTGAAGCTCAAGTACTGATCTAAAAAAAAGGTCCTCAGATCTAAAATATAAGGTGATGACAAAAAAAAGGTCCTCACTTTTAAACTACAAGTGATGGCCAAAAACAAAGACAAATACACGATGGCGCCCCTCATCAGGACTCGCGCCTCTCATTAGACCTCGCTCCCCTGGCACTTGCCCCGATGCCAGACCGTTGCTACGACTCTGGTCAAAGGTCGACTCTAGTAAGTTTTTAATATCTTACAATGTCAGTCCGGGAAATTTTGGATCGCATCTCGTACATATCTTGCTAATTACACAAATATTAACACAGATATTTAAAAAAAGCAAAGAAGGACTATTCTCTCTCTTATGCCGTTAACTTTTGTTCACTTCAAGGTCAGATTTGAATTCTTGTACGTGATCGATAACAGAAACGATGATCTAGTCAGTTTCTTTTTATGCTAAATTACCCACTAAGCTACTTCTAAAAGTGTTACGAAACCGGTAAAAATGTATTTGTTCCAAAAACAGAGTTGAGTTGATTGTTTAAAATTTTATAATACGTCAGTTATGCTGTTTGAGATAATATAATAGGAGAATATTACTTGACAAGTTTGTTTAAAATGTAAGAAAAAGATCCTTGTGAAAAGTTTTGTACGAGCTTCTTAGCGCTCCTTAAGTTTGTCAAGAAGTCTCAAGTTCACAAACATCCAAAGTTAGCACTCACCACAATGGTATGAAACCAACAGTTTGACTGTAATAAATAATACATACAGTTAATTTAGTGTTTGAACTCAACTGTCAATACCAACCATTCTATAATTAGATATCAAATAACAATAGAATAGAATAGGATTCATCCTTTACAATGCACAGTGGCGGACGGAGATTAGGTACCGCTCTTATTCCTCTGTTCTCCTGCATAAATAATTGACAAACGTCAATAAAATAGTTCAACTGCAATACCGTAAGGTAACTATTATGCTTTATACAGGAATTCATGAATTAATCGGGAATCTTATTGTCGGAAATTGACCTTTCTACGCAAGAAACATCATTACTCTTACAGCCATTGCTAGTAAATATTTTAAAATCACTTTCAAAGTTAAAGAAACTATAATTTCCTTCAGTTATTAATTTTAAGAATTCATAAGTTCCCAACGTCTAGATGGAATAAAGGTAAGTTCTCTGTTTCTTAACCTATATAATTATATGAAACTTAAGTGGTCAGTGGGACGTTTCAATTTTCAATGTCGACAATACGTGGTCGTACAAGTGATTAACTATTAGATATCGATATCCTGAAATAAAAAGGTTTTATGATTGCAACAGATTCGTTCACAGATGAAATTTCTTACAAGTCAGAGCACCACGCATTTTCGCATTATTCCTTTTAGCGTTTACGTATTAAATTCTGACATCATTGATTCTGACAAGATGTTTGTTGTTCGCCTAAATGCGCCTACAGACGATGTCTCTAACGTTGGCCAATTATGGTACTAGCATAGGATGTAACATTTAATATTGGTGGACACTTGTATATGCGTAGCATACAGACGAGGTGTTGATTAAGCGTCAGCATTTGCCAAGTTAAAAACGGTGAACATGGGCCAACTTTAGTAAAATGGCGTCTGATAGTGAGAGTGAGATTATGGCTCAGATTCAACCTTGCTTTTGATATCTAAATTAGATTAAAAGTATAAAAATTACTTTTTACTTTAAGTCTTTAGACTACAGACGATGTGATAAGTAACGGCCAATGTTTACAATTGTCTAGCTCCGAGTATCGTGTGTAAAGACAACACATCACAAGTCACAGCTAAAATACGTTGGGCATGGCGCTGACCAACATTCGCTTCCGAGGCGGTATTCTTATCACAAGTCAAAGAGTTTTGAACAACGTTGGTGCAGATGTACACACGACAAACGACGTGCACATAACACGACGCTCAATATGTCTCGGGTCTAATTAAGAAAATCTTTTTTTTTTTTAGAAATTCGAGTTTTTTCATCAACATACTCTCCTTCAAGAGTGATACATTCATTCCAACGCTCCTCTAACTTATTCGATGCCTTCTTTGTAGAACGATTTGTCTTTGCTCTCAAAATAGGCCTCGGTTTCGGCAATCACTTCTTCATTTGAGTCAAATTTCTTTCCCTGGAGCATCTTTTTGAGGTCTGCAAAAAGCCAGTAGGTGCTGGGGGCCAGATCTGGAGAGTACGGTGGGTGAGGAAGCAATCCGAAGCGTAATTCATTCAATTTAACCATCGTTTTCATCGACTGGTGATACGGGGCGTTGTCTTGGTGAAAGAGCACTGTTTTCTTTTGCATGTGAAGCCGTTTTTTCTTGATTACTACACTCAATCGATCCAATAATGCCATGTAGTATTCGCTATTGATAGTTTTACCTTTCTCAAGATAGTCGATAAACAAAATATCATGCGCGTCCCAAAATACGGATGTCATAACCTTGCCAGCTGACTTTTGATTTTTTGGTCTCTTTGGACGACCTTCACCGACTGCTGTCCACTCAGCTGACGATCTTTTTGATTCAGGTGTGTAGTAGTGGATCCATGTTTCATCCATTGGCACATACCGACGCAAGAAATCGTTTTTATCTCGCTTGAACAACTCCAAATAGCGCTCTGAATAGTCGACGCGTTGTTGTTTTTGATCCGGTGTAAGCGAACGCGGCACCCACTTCGAGGTCAATTTACGCATGCTCAAATTTTCGTGTAAAATTGTAAACACACTACCTTCTGATATCTTTAAGGTGTCAGCTATCTCACGCAACTTCACTTTACGGTCTTTCAAAACAATTTGTGGACTTTTTTTATGTTTTCCGGAACAACTGCCGATTTTGAGCGACCAGAGCGGTCAGCATCATCGGTGTTTCTACGACCGCGTTTAAATTCAGCACACCAATCAGTAATAGTACATATGACTGGTGCAGAGTCTCTATAACGCTTATCAAGCCACTGTTTGGCTTCAACAGTATTATTTTCCATCAAAAAACAATGTTTAATCAACACACGAAATTCTTTTTTATTCATTCTTTTGAAAATTACAAAACTGTAGTCACTAAAACCACTGTAACCTCTAAACTAATTGTCAGAATGTCATGAAATTTTCACACGTATCGTTTGAAGGTTGGTACTATCCAGAAATCATATGGGTCTGTCAACAGTGTTGCCATATATATGTCAGACCGGAGACTTATTGAGTGAAGTTATACTTGTCATCACATCAGTCAAGAGTGCCGTGCTCAAAATGAAGGTTTTAACCATTATTTCTTAATTATCAAGTCTTAAAGTAAAAAGTAATTTTTTATACTTTAAATTTATTTAAATATAAAAAGCAAGGCCGACGCTGCAACCATAACCTCACTTACACTATCAGATGCAATTTTATTAACGTTGGCCCATGTTTGCTATTTTTAAACTTAAAAAGCGCTAGCGCTTAATCGACACATCGTCTGTATACTACGCATATACAAATGTCCACCAATGCTAAATGTTACCTCCAACGTTGGTACCAGGCATTTACGTTACCTGTTCGTAGTAAGGATCAATCGTTTTGTTAATTTGAGTGAGAACTCCTAGTCAGAAACATGCGCGTTACCAGTTTCGTTGAATTTGGTTAATAAACTGAGTGCCCCTACTTAAATTGTACTACATTGTGATTACAATCTTGTCAGCAATCTTGTAAACAAATTTGGTATTCTCGTTGACGAGAATATCTAACAGATCTGACGCCGGACACGCGCTGCAGAACTATTCATGAACTAATTTCGTAACTGTTGATACTTTGTAAAGGCGCGTACAGACCAAAACCAACTATTCGCGACCAGTTAGCAGATTCATCGTTCACACCAATGTTGTGAATAATGAAGTCATGTTCGCCGTGTAGTTCGGGTGAAGTTCGCTTAGTTCCGAATTCAGAATAGATGTAGCAAAATGTCGATGTCATCGAGTAAAGATGATATTATAATTACCTGTGCTTGTTTGATGACAAATATATTTTAAAAAATACAGAAAATTGTTACCTGGGGTCCATTTCTTTTTTTTGCATTTATATTTTTTGCCGTCAAAAAACGAATAACACCACGAATTTCGCAATCGGCGGTAGGAGCAAGTGGAGTCTCAATAGTGGCTGGAGCCTGAGTGCCGGATCGAGCGACGCACGGGCATAGAAATTTTACAGTGCTGCCACTACACCCAGACGCAAATTCCCTGAGTCTCCCAGACTTTTCCCGCTAACCACACGGATTAAAAAAAATAGTGTAACTTACGTTTGAGACGACCCTCGTACGTACTCTGTTTCACCGTTACGGTCTAACCATCCCTATTATTCCTTTACATTTTCAATTATTAGTATTATTAGTACCCCTCAGCTTATTTTTAAAGTATTCAAAAGTGAAGATTCCAAAGTGGAGTCAACGAAATGGAGTTACGCAAGTATGCGATTATTTACTCTGTACACAACAAAACTCCACTTATACGATTCTACAGATCGTAGATAACCACGAATGATTACGAGAGATGCGTAAAAAGTTTTGTGTAATGTCTTACCATTCCTCTTTTGTGCTCAAAACTTCCGTTAAATTTCAACAATTCACTTTTAAAATTTTGAGATAAGCGCGTTATTTAGAGTAATTAAAACGCTCCATTAAAAGTTGCGATATATTTTTGCGGTTTAATCGTAATGTTTTGATTGTGTGTTCGTTGGGACAGGTTAGGTCCCCGCCCCTGATCATTTAATTTGAACGGATTGTGCTCGTTCCTGGGGGTAAGCATACCGCTTGTATCGGAAACTCTCTGTATTGATATAACTCAATATTATCAATTATCAACAAGCACTATGAAAGGTAGACATAAATGTGACTGTAAACATGTCAAATATACAGTCTTAGAATTTACCATGTTAATTTAACAATATTACAAACAATACAATTATGTTTACAGTTTGATTTTAGATAAACTCCGTTATGTTATCGCCTTTATTGTATTAAGTTTTGAATTTATATACTCATATAATTGTCAGAGAAGTTAGTTTAATTCTGTCTTGGGGAAAATTTCAAGTTTGGGTTAATAACGGTACACAGCAAAGGTAAACACTTCACTGAATTGGGCACATTGGTCGAATAGAATATTATGGTTCTAATTATATTGAGTGGTACTTACACTCTCCAATCGTGCTTAGAGGCATCAATATAACATAGGTATGGCCAAACTTTTACCTATGCGGGCTATATTCTGTCTTACGGAAACCGTCGTGGGCCAGAGAAAAATAAAAGAATATTAGATACTACAGTTAAATGGAAACTTTTACACAGTGTTACCCCAATTTATAAATTAACTGGAAGGGAAGGGTATGAGTGGGTCCAGGGAGGGGGCTTTAGCCCCCTGTGGAAAATTTTAAGAGAGTTGGGAAGGGGCTAGGTATATATGTATTTTGTTCTTCAATTTATTAAATCCCACCCCCTTCAAAAAATTACCAGATCCGTCCATGAGAGGAGATAAATAAATAAATAAATAAATAGAACGACTTATAAAAACACCGACAGTTTATAATAAACTGTTGTAGGCGCGCACCCAGGATTTTTCTTGGGAGGGGGGGCTCAGAAGACATAATTGTTTTAAACGGGTAGGAATTTGATAATTACTTGGTACAAGAACAATTTATTTTCCAAAATGGAAGTGAATGACCTAAAAAAGAGGTACTCCCTACCAAAATATAAATGATGATCTAAAAAAAAACTCCTCACTTCAAAAATATAAGTAAAACCTAAAAAGAAAAGGTCCCCACTTATAAAACATAAATGATGACCTATAGAAAAGTTCTCAGCTCTAGAATTCAAGTATATTCTTTAAATAGACGTGATTTTGAGCTCTTGGGCGAAGGGATCAAGCCCGTGAAACCCCCCCCCCACCACTTGGGTCCGCGCTGTTTTTGTTCTGTGTGTGGCACTATTGGATTCAGTTTGTCAATTAAATATTGCTGAAATAAACCAATATTTTTTTAATGGTTTTTTTCGGTTTTCGGTTCAGTTCCGGTTCGAAGCTCTGATTATTACTCAGAATTACTTTCTGAATAATTTCAAATTTTGAGATTAAACCCCCTCCCAGGTTAAACGGTGCAGGATAAAAAAATTTTTTTGCACATTTTTGACAAAAATCGTTTTAAAATAGAAAAAATTTAAAAACTACTTAAGAGCATTCTTTTAATACCACAAAATAAATTTTTACAAAATAATAATTAATAATTAACATTCCATTATTGGTCATACCTACAAAACTCTATAAATAAATTTATAAGGAAATCTAGTAAATAAAAATTATTAGTAAACAGACATTATTTCTCCCTTACCTTTGAATATGGCATTGTTTTATTATTGTTGTTCATATTTTATATGTACATTTATGATATAGATGGGAATTTCGGCTCAGTTTGCGGAACCGGATCAGTGGAGGTCGTTCAGTTTGTTGAGCCGGTTCATTGATCCGGCTCAGTGATCCGGTTAAGTAAACATGTTTCCAAAACACAGGCCGGTCGTTAGTTCGTAGGTAGAAAGTCGCTTAGAGCCGGTTCTTGCAATATATGAACTGTAAACATGATCCCGAGACACAGGTCGGTCGGTCGTTCGGTCGTAGGTAGAACGTCGCTTAGTGCCGACTCTTGCTTAGAGCCGGTTCTTGTAAACATGATCCCGAGACACAGGTCGGTCGGTCGTTCGGTCGTAGGTAGAACGTCGCTTAGAACCGACTCTTGCTTAGAGCCGGTTCTTTTAAACATGATCCCGAGACACAGGTCAGTCAGTTGCCGGTCGTTCGGTCGTAGGTAGAATGTCGTTTAGCCCCGACTCTTATCTAACATTTTTGAAACAAACAATTCACTTTATGTAGCTACTGTATTTTAAACCAGATGTGTTAAGTTTATGGCGATGTTTATTGCCCTTATAAATCGGACATCTGGGATTTGGGCAATATTTTTAATATTTTTATATAGTATGGTTGTAAGAAAATACAGACTAAGCCGATTAGTTTCAAATAAACTGCCCTACAAATTGATGACAAAATACACTTTATGATAATACATTACAAGCCAAGTTCTCGTGAAGTTCAACATGACATCGACCCAGATCCGGATCACTCCGGTCACTGTTCACAATCGCCCGACCTATAGTATTCTTGAAACTTGAAACTATACAATGAGCCGTGAGCCGGCTCATTTCAATTTGGTGAACCGTGTCACTTCGGTCAGTGTACTGAGCCGGCTCAGTGAGCCAGTTCGTTCATGAACGACCCATCTCTAATTTATGATACGTACATAAATTTAATGATTTTCTTTTATTACATGTAGAAGAAAGTCCCTAAAGGCGTTCTGCCTCTACAAAAATCATATCTGGGTGGTTTTTGGCCCGAATACACCACTGGTTATACCATATACTGTAATACTATGCGATCATGCTATGCGATAATGCTATGCACTTATGCTGTTTGCCAGTGGCGGCTCCTGAGTACGCGCTGCGGAGCTGCAGCCCTTACTTGAAAATATTTTTTTTTTAAATCTTTTTTTGAACTCAAAATGCGTTTAACATAGAAATTGTGCTGTGAAAATGCCTTTTTTTAAATATATTTAAAACATTGAATGCTATTATTTCATAAATATAATAAGTTTCCTTTGAATAAGTCTACGTCGCGCTGCTTATATCCTAGCGTCAAGGAAAGTGCAAATGTAGGCTTGTAAAGGGGTAGCGGTGCGTAGACAGTAGTGATAAACTGGTGGGGATCGGAGCTAGAATGCTGTTAGCGTCACAATAATAGTGATCACAGTACTATAAAATTATTGAATGTATTTATTTAAGTCGTAACTGAAATCACTATACCTATATTATCTCTAAAAATTTATTGTTTAGGTAGGTATTAATAATTAGTATTTACTAACTTTTTCTTTTAAATTTATATAAGTATCTTAACTTAACAAATACGTTTCGTATTTTAGATTATAAAATAATAGTTTTAAAAAATGAATACTGTCAATTCATTATTGGAAATTCCATTTAACAGATGAACGTTAGAAGAAAAACTTGATATTAAAAAATTGGGGCGAGACACACACCAAATTTAAATATTTCGGAAAGTGCAAAAAGCTAAGATTATAATTATAAGAGGCAATTCAACAGAGTCTTATATGGTAAAACGTCGTGGTTAAACACCTAAACCTATCCTTGTATTATAATTTGCAGCTCTGAGTCCCAAAAAGCCATGAGCCGCCACTGCTGTTTGCGTTTTATTATAAACAATGCTTAAGAAGGAGTGTCATTAATTTATTTTTCTGCTTGGCATTGCAACTCATCATAGGTATATAATAAGTCCAGCAGTGTTTACCCATGACCACTTCTCAATTGTTAAACCTCACCGCACCTAGTGTGTCGTGGGCAGCTCACTCGCTTTGTAAGTGTGAGTTCGTGAGATCGATCCCCAGTATGAGCAAAAGATTTTTTTAAATAATTTTTCAGAGGGCTTCAGAGGGCACGTAAAACCGGCGCACTCGGTTACCGTAAAAAGTAGTCATAAAAAGGTTATGCCAGAGAGCGCTAGTCGCGACCTGAAAATCTCTGATACTATGCCATACGAAATAATACCTAGTTGCATGCGATTTGTTGAACGAAAAAATGTAATGTTCATAGCTTTATCTTAGTAAATCCGTAAAAAAATTACCTGGATAAATCAACAATTGTATTAAGTTACACAGCTTTCTGTTAAAATACATGAAATCCTTAATTAGGATCCCAGTATCAAATTTCTTGAGTTATCGTGCGGGATAATTTTATTCATAACAAATGCCATTTGTACTGAAAAACATAGCTAGACCGCTGTAACGAACTTGAAACTAGGTACAAAAACAAGACCAACATCGTGGATGTGTTTATTATCACGGAACCGCTAAAGCAGAAAATCAAATATCGACAAACTGTAACCAGTTAATGTTTAGAGTTGACGAGCACAAATAAGACGAATGAGAAAATAGCGAAATAGAGAAAACAGAGGGAAAACCTTACACAGATAGTTAATGTTCATTTTTAGGTTTCAATTAACGGTTGAATAAGCATTTCTTTTTCTATTGTGTTTTGTGTTCCACAGAATTAAATATTGTGGGTATAAAATGATTACTTATATTATTACCAGCGACTGAGAACGAAAAAAAAAAATGTTTGATTCATTTCAGAACAAAAACGAAATATACCGCTTTTCGTTCTTTACATTCTCCCCTATAATATTTCTCAGAAACTTCTTTTAACCCAAAAAAGGTTAAAACTGGTTTAATTAACTATTAGAACATACTGTGTCCATAAATACATATCCATTATTAACAAATACAGAGTTTATCGTCTGATGAACCTCTTCACCCTTTTTTTCCTCGAAAACGTGATATGTGAGCAGATTGGGAAAAATATTTTGATTGCCAAAGTCTGCCCAATGAATCGAATGGTACCTAATACTGAAATTTTCCAAAACAAACTGGAAGTAAAGGATATCCAGGATAAATTTGTTTTTTTTATATAGTAATGTGTGTCGAGCATAAGATAAGATATTTATTTTAATACCACAAAATAAATTCAAAATATATATATATATATATATATGTTTCAACGACAAAAATTCGATTATTTACTAAAAGTTAATCTGCTCAAAAATTCCAAATATCGAGGATAACCTGATTTTTTAAATAGTAATGTATGTCGAGGATAATATTTATTTATTTATTTTATTTTATTTACGGGACACCACAGACAATTTGTCCTTTGATGCATCCCTACACATGCACATATCTATATCAATATAAGATATAATTTATATAATAATATAATTTATTTAATATAATATATCCAATCTTTAGAGCTAGAATAGAACTTTTGAAAAGAAACATTTACTTATTTTTTATTTTTTTTAAATATCTTACGGTTTACTTAAAATGTTATAAAATTATCTTGAACAGAGGTCCCCATTGTGGTTGATATCGACCTTTAGGGTTCGATATGACATTTTTAGGGGTCGATTCGGGCTCAAGGTAAGATAGGGGTCGATGGAAAAAAGTTAAATACATAGTTACATATAAACATATTACATGTTCTGAATTGAAAGAATTTTTAAAATCTCTTTTGTAGTTCCAAATATATAATGATATTCGTGCGCGCGCTTAATACAAAATCCATCTTTTTGGTTTATATTTATCGCATTTTCATGAAATTATCAGTGACATATATTTCTTCAGTGGCAAACTTGGTACAAAATTTATACACTAATCAGAACTGAAAGAATTTTTAAAATCGGATCAGAAGATCCAAAGTTACGACAATTTTTACAATTAATCTTGTGTCAATTTAAATCTCCGTACTTGCATGTCTGTCGACACAATTGTAGATGAGTCAGTCATTCACTATCCAGTTGAATTCCTGAACTTTCTTAATCCATCAGGACTACCTACTCACACTCTTAATTTGAAAGTAGGTGCGCCAATAATGTTGCTGAGGAACATACATCTGCCAAAATTATGTAATGTAACAGGCTTACAGGTGATCACTATAATAGACTGTGTAGTAGAGGTTACAGGTAGACCATTACAACTGGTTGCAGTACAGACAAAAATGTGGTAATCCCTAGAATACCGATGCTTCGTTCAGTTTTGTCATTTCTGTTCAAGCGCCTACAATTTCCTGACCAGGGTTTATTTTGCGATGAATACATATTAATAAGTCGAAGAGCTAAATCCTGAAGATAGCTGGCGTTGATTTGCAGAGCCCATTCTTCTCGTATAGGCAATTAATTGTAGCGTATTCGCGTGTCAGTTCTATTAACAACACCAGCAACAACCTTTACTTCCTAGCGTCTAACGGTAAAACTAAAAACATTGTTTATAAAAATGTTCCCAGATAAATAATCCTGCTGAGTTTAATCCTGACCTTTCATATTTATATAGTATTGTTGTTCGCGCAAGCGGCGCGAATTATTAATATTTAAGTGGGAGGTTCTCAGTCTAATATTTCTTTTAGTTTATTTACCGAATAGCATTCGAACCATCTGTGTCGTGTTAATCTGTGTTTGTACTCAGTTCTGCCTGTACGCGACTGCCGGTCAAGTTACCTGCACTGTTGCAGTTCATGGATGTATGTTATATACATTTGTCTCGTGTCTAAGTTTATTTTAGTCGCCCATTTCGATCACCACATCATCTCAGCTCTTAGTACAGTTCTTCTTCAAGCAGAGGTAAAATTAGTCTTGTTTTACCTCAATTTGTTTACTCTGCTTTGTTGTCGTGAATGCATTTTACGCATGCATTCATATTCGTGTGTGTAAGTATATTTTGCGAATATACGGTGTGGACTTGTGAAATCGATCCTGGCTGTGTGTCCAAACTCTCCATTCCAAACGTGTATTACGAAGCCTACAGCATCTCAAAGGGCCCTTTGCTACGTGATGTTTCAACTACTAGATAAGTACATCAACCTGTATATATCCAATCCCACCTCCAGCATTCTAAAACCGTGTGATATTGCGCCCAATAAAGTCCATTCGCTTTATTTCGCATTTTTCATCCAGATCGTGCGTCCTGCTTTACGATCGTCGTGAACGTGCTCCTCAGAGCAGAAACCTGGTCAATGTCTCTAGGAACATTGCAGAGCTCCGCATTTAAAAATTGTCTTCTGTCCGGTCATCTAATTAAGGGTAGGTATGTTATAAGATTTAAGAAAATGTAGGTCAATAAAAACGAATTGTTCTCGAGTGAAGCTGGAAGGGGCTAGTTCTTAAATAAAGTACAAATACATTTATAATCCACACCTTTCCCTTTAATTTAGTATTGCCTGATAAAAAGATAATATAGGTATCTGTAACAAAAATTCTTTAGGAACTCCCTCATCGTATTAATCACTGTATTAATGACTGAAAAACATAAATTTAAACTGGTTAAAACCAGTATTAAATATTATGAAGATCTTGAACAAAAAAAAAAATAAATAAATAAAATGTTTTCGTTTCTGCTCTTTAAAATATTTCGGTCAATATCGTTATTTCGTTCTCGTTCCATTCTCAGTCCTTGGTAATTATTAACGTTAATTCTAAATCTAAACCTTTCTAAGATGCTCATAGCTGCTCAGGGAATTAAGCCATGGACCCTGCCTTTCAACCCTGAAAACTCATTTATGTCTTGTAGCTCATAGCATGACACTGGTTATATTAAGTTGTAAGTCTTAAGGTATGTTTTCGGATGTAATTCCAAAGATATCTTTTGTGTGTTCACATAAAAACCTTTTTCTATTATGAGCTCATTGCAACTGAATTACAAATGTACTATCACAACCTTTAGTCGATTGTCGCAGTCGCAACTGTAACGTATAAAGTGGGTTATATTCTCCGTTTGAATAAAATTTTGTGGGACATGCATTGTTTAATTCCTACAAGACCTATACTTGAGTATAGTAGCATTATATGGGCGCCATATCAAATCAAATATATAAAATATATTTAAAATGTTCAAAGGCATTATTATCATGTTGTGAAATTAGGAATGACAGGGGTTTAACCAAGATACAAACCATCTCAAGATATGTTGGAAGCATTTGATGTCAGAATATTGGCAGCAAGAAATGCTGTAAAAACTGAAAAGACCGATATTCTACATAGGTCATGTTTCACTGTAAGGTTTTTAACAACATAATCGACGATTCTAATATTTTATCCAGAATATACGTCATAATTTTTTCTCGTAACTTTAGAATAAGAGGCATATTACTCGCATGTACAACGGCCACTGCGGAGCATTACGAAATGATCCCGCTGCAACCGTACCGGTGGCTTTCTACAACTGTATTTTGCAGCAGTGGCGAAAGTCAAGGGAGAGAGAGAAACAAGCTCAGGGCAGCCGGCTGTTAGGGGCGTCAAAACGAGCACACATTCAAATATACACGAGCAGCAAATATACACATTCTCAATAGCACATTCTCAATATCTAAATAGCTTGTTCTGAAATTTATGTAGAGGGTGCAAAAAATATTATTTCACTTATTTTTATTTGGCAAAAATATAAATTTTTGTACATAAAACATGATTACATAAAATGCATATCACTGAATTTAAAGACGTGTGCATTTATCGATTATAACAAGTGATCAAATTGATAAAAATTCAAAAATTTTTTTGCAAAAAAAAATCGTCAGAGTAGACCGAGAAAAATAACGTGTGTCTGAATAATTTTGAAAGATAAAGGAACACTACTCGCATATACTATGACACTACAGAGTAGTTGAGCAAATTAAAATTTTGCTTTAAACTGTTAGATTTTCTTAAAAATAAATCTTGTTTATTTATTTATTTACTTTTTCTTATAAAATAGCAAGTAAAAATTGACACAAACACTTATAATATAAATCCCATTTACGTTCTCTTTATATCTTTTTCGTTATTGCACATTCTAAAAAGGGCGCAAAACTGGTCTCGTTCCGGGCTCAAAAGAATTAGTGCTGGCTCTGGTCTTTTATCTGCAGTCGATATACAGAAATCCCTCGATTAGCGTGATAAATTGATTACCCAAAATGGCGTGCTATTCAAAATCGCGCTAATTGAGTTAATAATCAATATAAAATAGCATAATTCATTTCAAGGACATATTAAATTCCAACACATTTTTTTAAAATAAGTTTTTAATTGCAATTCAATGTACAGTAGCCTAAAAGCTTCGGCTAATTATAAACATTTGCAGTTCAGTAAAAAATTACAAAAGTTTATTGAAAATTACAAATTACAGGATGTAACTCACTTTATTTCTTTGAAAAATATTTCAAAAGGGTGGTTTACATAAACTTTTCTTTCTTTCTATTTTTTTTTTAAAGAATTTGCATCCATATTTAGTTGTTCTAAAATTTTACTAGACATATTCCTTGTTTTTGTAATGATCGTACATATATAATTAGCTACCGTGTGTTAGTGATTTCGTTACACTGTGACGTCATTTTTCCTAAGGTTCTCGTGATTGGCTAACTGGGAAACAGGTTCCCAGTTTGACTTGATTGACAGGTATTTTGCAGATTTATTCTCTAAGAATCTACGAATATAATTACATATAGAAATTTGTAGGATTTCGTACACAATTTCGACAACGTTTTTCCCCGAACACCATTTCGAAAACAGTTCAAATGCTTTATTGCATCTAATTTTTGATTTTTTATTTAACAATGAAGCACGAACAATATTTGCCACCTCTTCAATTTTACTTTTTAACATTTTGCTCCCTGATTTATACAACTACAAAGTTAACAATTTAATGTATATCACATGTTTATTTATACGTTGCTATCTTTTGTTTTGGTTGCTGCAGTTATGACATTCAGATTGAGTGACATTAATATTTTATTTAATTGAAAATTAAATAAATATAAATATGGTAGTATAAAAAATATAATACATTGCACGATGCGTTATTTTTTTGTCCTCGGAGGTTTTACGAGCCTCGACCCTTAAAACACCTCGACGAAAAAAATTCACCTATGTATGTAGCAGTGTAAATAACTGTTTAATTGCTTAGTATACATTCGGCAAGAAAGAAACGATAATGCCCCTATTTAATAGTATTTATATAAAGAATTTATACGTATTATGTTAACGTAATAGCCAATTATTCGTGATGTCATATGCTTTTTATAAAAATTCAAAATGTGTGTCAGACTGTATGTGATTAGATTTAATAACTCTGAATGAAACCTCTATGTCTGTATTTTATGTGGGTATGAGTATAATTGAATAATTTTTTTCTGTATTTCTTAGAATTTGAGACAATTTAATGATAAATGAAATTGGAGCTTAAATTTTAGACATTGTTTTTGTTTAGACAACAATTTTCTGTATTTTTTCTAAATTTGTATTCCAGAAAGATATTTTAAACGCGTTGTAATTTTCGTTGAGATGTAATTTGTTCACAATTAAAGAGAACAGAAAGCACAAATTAAAAATTGTCGTTGTCAGAGTCTTCTACTCGTTTTTTTTTTTTTTCGTTCACATAATTTCTCGTCAATGTGATGTATGGCAGTGCGACGTCAAGTCCTCCAACTTTTTTCTGTAAAATCACATTATTTACGGAAGCACCACAAATGTGACAATTCAAACCCACACGAATTATTGAACTGTAAGATTTATTAGCGCGGAATTTAAAGGAAATCATTAAAATGAACAGATTTCAATTTTATTCAGAATGAGATATTTTAAGAATAATTCTTTGGAGTATACATATATAAGCTTGACAATGAAGATTAAAATATATTTAGTTTCTAATTGCCACCTGACAACTTTCAATTTTGCTTCTCTCTCTTTTTCTCTCTCTCTTTTTCTCTCTCTCTTTTTCTCTCTCTCTTTTTGTACAAAAAATGTGTACTGTTTTTTAACTTAGAATATGTAACTTAGATGATTTAATTTAAAAATCTGAAAAAAAAAATCCTGTGATGTGAACTGCAATAGTACAGTAGGCATTTTTGATCAGATTATGTATTCGAAATATTATATTTTTTGGATCGTTGAAAAAATTGTTTTATTTATTTATTTATTTAAAGTTATAGTCAGTAGCGGGTGGTGGGTAAAATATTTGGGGGGACACTTATCGATCAATATATTGCAGTGTCCAGTTCCCCGGACCACCAAAGCGTCCTATGGGATAACCAAGCCGCACATCACCGCTAAGTACCATTTCTGTTCTCATTTTGCACATGACACATAACATGTAAGTAGAAACCTTTATTCTACTTATATACGGTACTAGCATTTTAATAATTACTATTGTGCATTACTTACAACATTTTTGTGTTGCCAAATTTAATTTGAATCACCTATGTGTATAAATTTTATTGCTCCCTGGTGAACCGTTCAACATTTGTTATCTTGTACGTCAATTTACTGTGCGTATGTGCTTTGAGCTGATACTCGCCGATTACGCCGCTGGTAGGGCCTCAAGAGGAGAATATTTGGGATTAGACATCTTCCATAACCATTACTGAGGGCCTATTCGATACCTAGTTCTTTCCAGGGCCAACCACCCTTTGTCTTGTCCTTGAGAACAGCCCCTCAAGGGGAAAAGTGTCATCAACTCACCTACTCCCATTATCATTGGCACCTTCGCGTACTCAGCTCATAAGTAATACAACTCAGATCATTTTTCTGCAGGTACTCCAACATTGTTTCGTTGAATGCCTTTACTTAACGCTAGAGGCCTCACTTAACACTGTTTTCAAGTTAGACACCCCGCTTTAGTAATTCTATAATTCTAACTATCTTTTCCGGTATCTATTACAGGTGGTTCTTCGACGTTACGACTCAAAGACCTGTGTGGAGCAGTGCAACCTCGACCTCTCCTACTATCATATATTGGGTGTGGGCCCCACATTTGCGATAAACGTTACTTATGATATCTTTTAATGTTGGTTATCAATCCTTATGCTTAGTAGTTTTTACATTTCTTTTATTTATTTAGGCCTGAGTCTTATTGACACTGCAAAAGTTTTATCTGTTGCGGCAATTAAGGATGTCTTAGGGTCAGTTTGACTCAATCAAGTGATTAGAATCGCGTATGATTCAATTCATAATATCACAGCAATGTAAACTTCGTCCCCTAATACATTATTCGTGATGGAATAAAATCGATTTATAAAACAGGCGTAATATGAGAACTTATTGTATATCTTTGTCGATAACTGTCTTTAAATAACCTGAATAATGCCTATAAGGTTCAT
This sequence comes from Liopterus haemorrhoidalis, assembly GCA_963971575.1. Classification (NCBI taxonomy): domain Eukaryota; kingdom Metazoa; phylum Arthropoda; class Insecta; order Coleoptera; family Dytiscidae; genus Liopterus; species Liopterus haemorrhoidalis. The sequence continues at coordinate 47,870,068 of OZ020614.1, forward strand.
CTTGTTTTTCGATGTACCATAAAAATGTGTTGAAAACCTTACGTATCCTAATAAATAAATTATAAAATCTAGCAATGACGTCTAAAATTCTTTATATGTGGTTGAATTTAACTGATATTACATCTAAAGTTCGTTATAAAACACACGCATTAAAATCACAAATGAATAGTATACGTGGCATTAAAGTATCTCCTGTTTCGGATGGTGTATATACTACTTTTGGAAATAACTAACACGGAACTAATGAAACACTGTAGTGTATCAAGCACAATATGGTTAACCTTTTATAGTCACACTGGGCTCTGTATGAGCTCCGTAAATTAATTTCCTTTGTAAATGTTCAACGTTACACAGTGAAGGTTAATATTAATTGTCGCAACTGCTGAACACTTTCTTCTGCAATATATTTCTTTATTTTATGTCTCTGGAACGTTAAAACTGTACTAAATTACTTATTGCTTACTTCTCTTTAATAATGCCCATAAAAAATTGAATGTGACCAGCACATTTGTTCCATTTATATTCAACAAACAAAATAGCATTACAATGTTAATATATTGATAATTTTATTGCTTGCATCCGATCAGGTCGAAAACCAAAACTATACTTATTATTACGAGGGACAATAATTAAAAAGACAAATTGAGGTAGAAAAAAAAACGGTTTGTAAGAGGATTTTGGTACTTTCATGACTTTAGGCATCACTGGGATAAGCTAAGAACACTTGATGGATAAAAATTGTTTTGTTTATAACCTTAAAATTGCATTTAACGATGGCGTGTCCGCTTGAAGTTTTCACATTAGTTGAACAACGTTCAGTGATCCGGTTTTTGCTTTTTGAAGGTAAAAAACCGTCTAAAATCTTTTCTCGAATGATTTTACAGTAGGTATGGTGAAAGTTGTATGAATCGCTGAAATTTTTATAAGTGGGAAGAACAGTTCAAAAATGGTCGAACCTCAGTGACTAACGAGCAACGTCCTGGCCGGCCAGTTGAAGTATCAACTCCTTCGCTTGAAACCCGCATTGACGTCATTATTCGTAAAGACCAACGTATTACTGTTGAAGATATAGCAAAAAAAGTTGCAGTAAGTTGTTACAGGAGGTTGTGCCCCAGGAGAAGTCCCCCAGGTGACTATCCTGAACACTGCACCCAGATTAGCTCACGAGCTGGGTTCCTGGGTAACAAAGTGTTGGCACAGTTCATCACGTTATCAATGACAAGCTCAAGTACAGCAAAACAAGTGCAAGGTGGGACCCGAAACAGTTAACGCAACAACACAAGGAAACAAGACTCAAAGTGTGTACAGACTTGAAAGAACGCTATGAACGTGATCCTTTTCTAAACAAGATTTTAACGTGTGATGAAACTTGGGTTCACCATTTTGTACCAGAATCCAAAAGACAAAGCATGGAATGGAAGCACACCAGCTCACCTGACTCACCTGAAAGAATTTCAGAACGAAAGCATCAGCGGGAAAAGTCATGTTGCCCGTCTTTTGGGATGCCCGAGGTGTCGTCTTTTGTGATTATTTGGAAGGTCAGCGTACAATGAACAGTGCATACTACTCAGACATGCTAATGAAAATGTGTGATATTGCTCCACGACAATGCTCGCCCTCATACCGCCAAGATGACCCAAGAAACCATTGAAAAAAATGGGTTGGGAGATATTACCTTATCCTCCCTATAATCAAGATTTGGCTCCCTCTGATTTTCATTTGTTTGGTCCAGTCAATGAGGCATTACGTGGAAAAAAGTTCAGCGACAACTAGGAAGTCAAAGAATTTGTGGGTATAAAGTCTTTTCATCAGGTATAAAAAAACTAGTTCGTCGTTGGGACAAGTGTATTAATATTCGTGGTGATTACGTTGAGAAGTAGTAAAAGTCTAATTTTGTAAAAATACAGTTTTTTTTCAACATCAATTTGTCTCTTTAATTATTGAATGTCCCTCATATTATTATTAAGAATTACAGGCACTTTCTTAGCATTAGCGAGGAATATATTCACCTATCTCAGATATGTAAGTATCAAAAGGATTAGGCTCCAAAAGTAATCCTTAGAATACCAATGATTCCTACAATTTTATCATTTCAGTTTAAGCACCTCCAATTTCCTGCCAGGGTTTATTTTGCGATGTATATTAGTAAGTCGCAGGATCAAACCCTGAAGATAGCTGGCGTTAATTTTCGGAGTCCATGATTCTCGCATGGACTATTATTTGTAGAGTGTTTGCGTGTCAGTTCTAACAACAACCTTTACCTGCTAGCACCTAATGGTAAAACTAAAAACATTATATGTAAAGACGCTCTCAAATAAGTAATCCTGTTCAGTTTAATCCTGGTCATACGAGAAGCATTAACTCCGCAAATCAACGACAGTTATCTTCAGGGTTTGACCCTGTGACTTATTAATACTCATCGCAAACAAACCCTGACAGTAAATTGGAGACGCTTGAACGGAAATGGTAAAATTGTAGGGATCATCGATATTCTAGGATTATTATACCGCAACCAGTCATAATGGCTGCCACTACAACATAATCTCTTAAGCTGTTCACCTGTAAGCATGGTCCATTACATAATTTTGGCGAGTTTACGTTCCTCAGCAACATTATTAGTGCATCTACTTTCCAAATAAGAGCTTGAGGAGGTAATCCTGATGAGTTAAGAAAATTGGAAAATTCAACTGGATAGTGGATGGCTCTCATCTACAATCTTACTCATCTACAACCGTGTCGACAGACAGGCAAATACAGGAGAGAGATTCAAACTGACCCAAGAGCACATTTTCAGTAAAAATTGTCGTAAATTTGGAACTACTGAACAAATTTTAATATTTTTTTAAATTCTAATTAGTGTATAAATAGTTTACTAACTTTTCCATTGAATATATATAAGTAATCATTAATAATTTTAAGAAAAGGCGTAAAATATAAACAGTAAAGATGAAAAAATATCTAAATATCATTATATCTTTGGAATTTTTGAGCAGATTTTCAAAATTATTCATAATTATGATTAGTGTATGAATCGCGGACCTTTGCTACTAACGAAACCTATGTTGTCGCTGATAATTTCAAGAAAATGCGTTAAACTTGAACGGAAAACATGGATTTCGATTTACCTGTGCGCACAAATATCATTATAACTTCAGATTCTATTTTAATAAAACACAGCCGAAAACCTGACTTCATAATGTAGCTACAGATAAATAAAAGCCACCTGAAAATCGGATTAGCAGTTCTCGAGTGAAAAGCGCACATACGGACAGACAGATAGGCAGAGAAACGTTACCATTTATACATTTAGGGATAAATAGATAATATGATGACGTCTTTCAACAACATTGTATCTACACTTTTCTAAAGCTATTATTGTATTCACTGAACGTTTGCTAAAAACGTCTGTGTTATGGTTATACCAATAGAATCATTATAAATAAATAATTCATGTAATAACAAGTATATTGAAAGTGCACCTGTCTATAAATTTTCAATCAATTATAACACATTATTAAAATACAACGTAATTACTACATTGAAAACTGAATTGATATTATTTCGTTCGAACGTTATTCGGCATCACTGATCTCATTATATTTTGTTGAACCACAATCTGCTTCATTGTTAATTTGACAACATGTTAATTGAGTACTAGACTATAACTATAATTAACATAATTATCCTTTGTGTCCTGTCATATAAGTGAATTTGATAGCAGTACGTTAACACTACGACGTCATAACTCTTACTGAATTGATATAATTGGTGCTAGAAGTAAAACTTCTAGAGAATGGCAAAAAGAACTATTTTATAAAGTACTGAAGGAGGCGAGCTGCAAAGAAATAACAAATCTTCCACAAATAAAGAACAAAGAGAAATTGTTAAATCCTTATAATCAGTACAAAAACCAAATTTTTCGTATCGGAATCAATGGAAAGTGTAAAAACCGTAAGAATGAAGACATTCTAGCACTATTCACAAAGCCGGTCTAAAACTCAGCAAATGAAAGTCAGTTCATTTTAGTATTTATGACATATGATAAGTATGAAAAATTGGCAAAGCGGATCTAGATATCTTCTAGCATCGATTATCGAGCTCCTCGTGCATTACATGTACACAGAGCTCGTAGAAGTTCCACTGATCAGCTAACAGAAGATCTAGCGAGTATTGGTATATTAACGCAATATGAACCGCAATATGAAGCGCCGTTCATATTGCGCTATCCAACCTTCAACGCTATTTCGGTAGACTCCTTTTATCTTCCTCTTTTCAACACAGTTATGATATTATTGCTAATTTTATAGTTTTAAAAATATTGAAAGACGTCTGGAGTACACTTTTTTGGGACACGAATTTTTACCTAGGGCCACCTACGTCAAAAGCCGGTATTTCCTTGAAAACAGTCAAAACTCTCAATAGAAACTGGGTTCTTTGTAGAATCTTTGGGTATACTCTATGTTTCTTACAACATGCAGCAAGAAAAGCACAAAAAATCACAAGTTTGTGCTTTACAAACTTTGCAAAAATGGATCTATGTAGATTTAATTTAAGTACTTTCAAACAGATTTTAGAAATGTTGGTTCAGTCATCAAACTTTGGAAATAATTAACGCCTAAACTGCAGTCAGCATGGCGAATTTAAAATATTTGTAAAACTTTACAAAGTGTTGAATTAAGGAACCTATTACCTATCTTCGAGTTTCATTAAGCTAAACTATCTCCGACAGTTTGCAACGTGCAACCTTCTACTATACTGATGCCGAAAAAAAAACACAGAAATGACTTCCATAGCCTACGTGAGCCAAGGAAACATTACCACCCGCCTCGTGAGGAATATAACATCGGTAACTACAGCGGAAGTGGCGAGCATCCATATGGGCATAGATGAAATTCGTAAACTACACAAAACCTACAAACACTCCATGCCTGCAGTCCAAGAAATCCGAGACACAAACACTAAACACAGTAACATACAGATTATACAGACATTGATACACGACAGCAAACCGGGCAGCAAAGAATACCATGGATGCCGATATATGGACAACCCCAACAACTGTTCAAGATTTAGTAAAGATAGCTGAACAAAACCTATATACGGAAAAACAGAAAACATGGAAAGACATAACGAACCACAAACTAAGAGCTGTAAAATCAGATAGAACAGATACTTTTAACGAGGCTGAGAATAGGACACACTAAAATAACGCATTAACACTTCTTCTGAAAAGCCGAGGACAACATCTGCTTATCACTTATACCAAAACGAGTAGCCTGCGACTAAAATACCAATTCCAGATAGCCTATCAGAAGCGCTAGCCAACATTCCCAAAAGAAAACAAACCATTCTAAGCTATCTAAAAGAAGCCGAACTAACCACTCTCAGCTAACACTTATATCTATATCAAATTGTGTATAAATAAATGTATCACTGTATTACTATATATAACATATAAATGTATTATAAACACGACGCTAAAAATCTGCGAAATTGAAGCGTCGTTAAATAAAGATAATAATAATAAAAAAAAAAAACTATCTCTTATTCAATATATTAGATATAATTTTTAAATAGTGGCATACTTCGTCTAAATAGCATTGTTAAATCTTCCTCGTTTAATAAATTGAGATATATTAGGTATATTTGGTTCACTTAATTCCATACGCGACCTTAATTGTTTTTCTTAAGTATTAATAGATAGTTTGAGATATATTTAACCTAATAATATGTTGAAAATTGCTTAACTCTGGCTTCTGTAACTTTGTGGTAAATCCAACAGAGCAAAATTAGCCTTAAACTTTAACATCGTTTTCCACATACTTCACTGCAATATCAAAGTACTTAAAACTTACAAGTATATGATTAGAACGTATTCGGTTGCAAAGTACGTTAAATATCTATTTATGTCCTGCGCAATGACAATACGTTTCATTGTTCTTATTCAGAAATTTTTACTTAATCTCTGTCAATACACAAATATAGAGTCAAGAGTAAGAGTATAAGAATTTTTATATTTAATCACTGTCCAGAATAAAAAATTGAGCTCAGAAAAAATAATTTATTGTTTCTTGAAAGGAAAATATCGGAAATCACTACTTCAGTTTAAGGATTATTTGGTAAAACATGCAGGGTGTTTGTGTACTGTACATTAAAATGATTGATACACTACGATGCATGACGAAAGATATGAACGCAAATATATGTGCAGGAAACGTTTGATGCATGATGATATAAACGTACCTTTTTATAGGTCTACTCGTCGCATAAGTGAGTACCTGTAATTAGGGTTGTGTAATTTCCCATCAGCATCTCCTGTTTTGTAAACAAAATTTTGCCACCGAAGGACGATAGCTATCGAAGAGAGGCGATAAAACTATTGCATATCTACATGAAGTCAATTGAAACATATTGTTCTATTTAACGTCGCTTTTCGAACATCGGAGTAAATAAAATTAAGGAATACAGGTTTTAACGGATTTGTAGGTATGACAAAAAAAAAAAAACCTAATAGCCAATGTGTTGGTCTGTCTGTCTGTTCTGTAGAAATTCTAGCTAAACGGCTGAACATAGAAAGTTGAAATTTGGCACGCTTATTCAACTCTTTGACCCATATATAGGAAAACTATAGATAGTTCAAAAAACATATCGGGGGAAAATATAAACAAATATATGTTAAATGAAAAAAAAATATATATGTTTTTAATTTTGAGTGTGGTATCAACTGAAACTTATTGCTTGGATAAACACGAATTTTATTTTTGGAAAATCTATTTTCCTAATGGGAGTTTTACCAAAAATGGGTCAAAAAACTTTTGTCCACTCCCTTTTCCAGAGGGGTTTATCTAATAATCTGAAAAAATTTCAATAATGTACACTAATGGGAATCAAAATTGTTCAGTTTTTCGAATCATATAAAAAATTTGATGTCGTTGGAAATAATAATAATTTTTCTTAAAATTTACTGCGTGATATCAAATGAAAGGTCTAAAGGCGCATATTAAAGAACGGATAGTGATTTTTTAAAATGTCAGACCAAAAATTCCTTTGGTACTAATCCGATTCACATTAATGTACATTACTCAGAATTTTTCAGATTTTGAGATTAACCCTGGGTTATAAGGTTGGAGAAAAGAGTTTTAAAAATTAATTATTGTTAAAATAAAGAAATTTAAATTTATTTTTCATTCCTTAAATTACGTTTTACGAGGTTTCTTTCGATCATCATCATTGGCGCTGCCTAGGCCTCCTGTTTCCAGGTTTCATGACCATGTTTTCAATCTATGTACATTCAGGAATAATATGATCAGTATTACGTCCATTATTTAGCGTACACAGCTTTCTTTAGATACCACACAAAAAATTTAAAAAACTATATTATTTTTTGTTAACGACACAAAAAATCGATATTTTTCGAAATAGTTATTTGATCAAAAATTCCTGGTGAATTATTATATTAACCACAGTCAATCAATGTACATTACTGAGATTTTTGACAGATTTTTAAATAGGAAATATGGTGCGAAACAAACGTTTTTTTGGCACATTTATGGCAAAAATATCATAAAAATATTCGATTTTTCTATGCGTTAAGGTACTTCATTTAATATATCACTCAATTTTTTTTTTTAAAATAGTATGTTTTTTCATTAAATACATATTTGTTATATTTTTTCCACTACGTGTTTTTTGAACTCTATAGTTTTCCTATATGTGAATCAAAAAGATTTGAACATGCCAAATTTCAACTTTCTATGTTTGGCCACAATTTCTACCGAACAGACAGATAACCAGGCACATGAGTTAAGTTATAACGGTTTTTTTTGGTAAAACATAAATGAACATTCCAATTTTGATCAAAAATGAAAAACAAACTAAGTTGTATATATTTTCTTGCATATGTTTTGTTTTAATTTTAAAATGGTTAATTAAATTATAATGATAAAATAAAAATTAGTTCAGCTAGACAAAATTTCTAGGACTAGTGGGCCTTGGTAAGAATCAAATAAGCGAGACTTTCAGGAATTATTTTATAAAATTTAGTGTAGTGCTTGTCGCGTCCGTAAGGCCGCTATTGTTATTAAATTAAATTCACTTAATTTAATTTAAAACATAAAAACTTTTTGTGTTCTTAAAAAATGTTGAGTGCCGCTACCTGCCGGATTCAACATTACATTTTCACCTAATTCATTCATATACTGACCAGTGAATACTTCGCTTGCCGAATAATTATTTACAAGTTTCTAAGTTAAATTACGCGTCTCTATCTCAGTTTAAGTGATTTTACACCCTCTTGGTGTCATCATTTAATTTTTGTGTGTCAACAACTGTTGAGGAAACCATCCGATGACCCAGGAACCTGGTTTTTGGGATACCAGTGCCACATATGTAAAGTTGGGGATAAATATTCTATGTATTTATGACCAAAAACATCTATTGTAAATCTGTTCCAGTTTTACATACATTCATATTCATTGTTTAATAATAATTTTTATACAAGGTGTCTCAAAAGAAATTTTATATTTATTTAGCTTACTGCGTGAACGCAACGTATCCGAGGGGCGCGGGGGTTATGTCAATCGGTAGTTTTACCAAAAACGGTGATTCGGCGACTGTAGCGCGTAGAAAATTCTGCAGTATTCGAGGTTTTCGCCACTTAAATGATGCGCCAAGCATTCCTCTCATTCGACATTGGGTTAAAAAGTTTGAAGAGACTGATACAACACTGGATAAATCAAAATCCGGGCGACCTAGGTCATCAAGAACGGTAGAAAACGTGGAGAATGTTAATCAGTCTGTTCGTGACGACCAGAACCTTTCAATTCGGAAGCGCGCAAGTGCTTTAAATGTGCATAGATCATCATTACATCGCATTATGCACAAAGACCTAAAGCTGCACCCCTACAAAATTCAATTGGTGCAAGAATTAAAGCCCCAAGATGCCAGTCAGAGGCTTGATTCTCAGGCAAATTGATCTCCCGGAGAGGTGACATAAATTGGCCTCCACGCAGTCCAGATGGACTTAACCCCTATGGACTTTTTCCTATGGGGTTAAATCTAAAGTTTACGCCAATAAACCGACTTCACTGGCGCATTTGAAAGAAAATATCCGTCACGAAATGGCATCCATCCCTGAGTCCACCTGCCGAGACGTCATAAATAATTTTACTGTTCGATTAAATGAGTGCCGAGAACGCGAGGGTCTACATTTAGACGATATTATTTTTAAGAAATAAATCCCCAAAAAGTGTATTTTAATAATTAATAAACATTTTTTCTATATACGGCTTACTTTTTTTTTAATCGATCCACTAAATATAAAATTTCTTTTGAGACACCTTGTATAACATATTTGTATTCTGCAAGTTATCGCGTCACCACCGTAACTTGTACTTTTTGATTCGCACACGCTGGTCTCTTGATCACGTGTGCTATTAATTTTGTTATAAATTATCAGTTTTTTATATAATATTATTTTTGTGGTACTGAATTTTATTTATGTCGTACACCCATCGTGTTGAGCAACGTTTTCCGCATTGTTTGTCGCTTGGCTAGGGTTTTCAGAGACATCGTGGGATTTTCTAAGTTTGATTCCTCCATAGCTATTACTTGTAGGCCTAGGATTTTACCCGTCTACACCCCAGCTAGGGCTACCATTTCCCTTGTGTTAGTCTCCTAGAGCAGACCCTAGGAGCAGAAGAGTTTATATTCCCTTCCCTTTCCTCTAGGTCGTCCGTGTCTTCCCCAGGTGCTCAACTCGGTGCGTCTCCGTGTCACATCTCGTTTTTCAATTCTATATTCCAGCCTTCTGCTGGTGATCCTTCTTAGTCATTTGTGTGACTGTCTGGCCACCCTACCTTACTTAGGCTGGGAGCGGGCGCCACAGTGCTCATAAACAGGGATATCGGTCTTTTCCGAATAGTCTGGTCAGGACGCCGGGAGCCAAGGCCTCAAATCGGGACATACTTTGCTAACCGGGATATCTGACAAATGAAACAACTGTGGAAGTACGACTGGTATACCAAACAACACACAATAACAAGCTAACATTCATCAAAAATAACACAAAAACTGTCGCAAATCTGTCATATCAACTGTGAAGAAAACAAACATCATAAAGGCAAAGAAACCGACGTTTGATAAACACTGGTTTAGACCCATCAAACATTGCACTTGTTTCTCTCGAGCCTTGACACTTAACTAAGAGTGTGTATATTTTTTACGCGACTTAATATAATCAACTATATACATTAATTAGTGTTTTTTCAAATTACAAACTGTAACATTAAATAAACCATAAACAGAGCGAGTGGATGAAGATCGAAGATTAAAGTAAAGGATCATCATGTGTAGATAGCATAGTTTGCTTTGTACCCTTGTGGCTTTCAATCTTTTGATTGCACATTCTTGCTCTAACTAAAAAACTCGCTCTACCAACGAGTGTCCTACTCTAGTATTTCTTTGATTTTACTCCATCCTAACCACTTTGTGATAAAGCCTATACCGGAAGTCAGTAATTAATTTTATTTGTGAACGTATTAAATAAAGTATCTTTCCTTTCTAAAAGGGACTTTTAGAAAAAAAAGTTAGCATTGAACTTGGTTAAAAGTTTGTTGTCTATTCATTTTTAAAGTTTTGATAAAAAATCGAATCCTATTATTCGTTTGTTTTTTCAAAACCCGAGACATTTAGAAATTTTCTGCCACAGGCAAAACAAATTAAGGTTCTCCCAGGAGCGGACTCTGCTTTTTCTATGACTCAATGCCCTGAAGCCTTTAGTCTCGACGTTATTCCTTAAAATCTTACAGTAGTTGAAATCAAGTTACTAAATAAATCCTGTTATAACTAAAAAAATATATAATAGAACTAACAGAAAAGAAAAAGAATCAGCGAAAAACCTTTTTCATTTCATCTATACACTTCAGGGTTTATAAGTTAAAACTTTGTTTTCAAAACTTGGTTTTACTTGGCTAATCATTTACTTATCAAGTAAAATTTCTACTAAATATTCATAGTTTTTAGACTGTTGTAATGTGTTCTGCTTCTTCATACAAAACGTTGAATTTTAAATTAAAATTGCACTATTTATGTCACAGAATTTGGAATTCATACTATACTTTGCCCAGAACTGGGAATATTTGGAATAAAATATTTGATGGAATATTTCAATTACCCTCTATTATCTGAAATATTGTATTCCAAATATATATATATTTTTTTATTTTAATTTTACAGTTTTTAAGGAAATCGAACAATAGAACCTATAACTGGCTTCCACGAATTATTATAAATGTGCTACATATCTTACAATTTTTTTACATATTTGTACACATTCATTTAGATTAATAACAATAAAATTAAAAAAAAAAAAGAAAAAAAAACTACAATACCTATGTTTCGTAGAAATTAAATATTGGATTTTATTTTGTTTTTAAATTGTTGCAAGGATAAGCTAAATAAGTCTAAATGTAGAAAATTATTGTTGTAAGTTGACGTAAGTCTATTAATAGCTGAGTTTTTATAACAGTTAGTGTGACATTTTGGTAATTTAAAAAGTACGCTTGATCTGGTAGATTTAACGGGAGCTAAAATGTTGATATTTGAAATAAATGCTTGGGGATCGATTAAATTATTAACTATTTTAAAAAGAAATATCATGTCGGTCTGGTATCTTCTGTTTTGTAAAGATTCATAATTAAGTAATTGCAAAGTATTTAAGTAAGTATAGTAGCTAATATTTAATTTGTAACAAACTGTAGATATGAATTTTTCTGAACAGATTCTATTAAACTAATATTTTTATCATACATTGGATTCCAAATGACTGAGCAATATTCTAATTGAGATCTAACTATGGAATTAAATAACAATGTTAATATTTCCTTCGTGTGAAAGGGCTTAGTAGATCTAATTACAAAACCTAAGAGTTTATAAACATTTTTTCTTATGTTGTCAATATGATCATTAAACAATAGTTTAGAATCGAAAAGTATACCTAAATCTCTGATTGTTATCTTGGTTATTAAATTTATACCATTTAAACCATAGTTAATTTCAATATATTCCTATTACGTGTGAAGTTGACCATACAACATGTATCAATATTTAAGCTCATATCATTTTCTAGGCACCATTTATGAAGTCTTAATAGATTTTCTTGCATTTTATAACAATCTCCTGACGTTTAAATAACTCTATAGAAATCGTCAGCAAATAATAAACTGAAGGTAAGTTCAAAACATTTATAAATTGAGCATATATATAATATAAACAAAAGTTTGAAAATTATGGTTTGCTCTTTGCTCTTGGTATTTGGATTTGCAAATACTTTCTCCGTGGTATTTGTATTACTTTACTTTGAATACTTTAGAAGTGTTTCAAATATTTCCCTAGTATTTCAAATATTTCCTTAGTATTTAACATATTTCCCTGGTACATATTTCAAATATTTCCTAGTATTTCAAACCTTCCCAAGATGAAGGTAATTTAGGAATATAATTTTCACTAGTGATATAAAATATTATTTTTCTATTTTGCATTCATAAGAAAGTCATTATGAAACTTAACTGAGTGTTATAATGAGTTTCATTATGACACTAAACATTTTCTTTCATAAAATTGGTGAAACTGGTACAATAACCCACAAATTTTACAAAACATAATTGACTACTACCTAGAAAAATATAAAACTGCCAAACCAGTCCTGCCAAAGGTTCTGTAACGAATCGAGTAGTCCGTCAGAAAAATGACTAACTTTCACAAACCACCCGTCGGGAGAATTCCTTTGAAGGCGTTCGTTTTATGATTTTACAACGGATATATTTTTGAGAACTCAAATAATAACATTTTAAAAATTTTACTTTTACAATACGTAACTTTAAAATATTTTTTAAAGTTTATTGTTCAAGGAGACTTTTGTTCAAAGTTATTATCTAATAACTTTGACAATTCCTTGACAACCTTTTACCCTTTTTCGTCGAAATGCCCAAAAATGTTTTATAAAAACTCCTGTCTCTCTGAAGAGGAGATCAGAGAGTATTTGGTCCTGTTAGTATTAACATCTAAGTAGTTGCATTCGTAGAAGCACAGTCTTTTTAAGCACTGTTTTTTTAACATTTTATTCATTATTTTAAATACATTTTAATCATTTAAATTATTTGTAAATATTACTGTTAATAAATTTAATTCATTAATTTTAAACCGTCTTAACGAGTGCAAACCTTCACATTTAAACGTAAGTGAACCTTTAAGATCCAAACTAATTTCAGTTATTTCAACAAAATCAGGTATCTGATCAGTCGGTTGGTAAGTACAAATACATATCATTTAATGCACATATCGTAATGATGAACCCTGGATAACACTCACGCCTACTACTCGAACTCCTTTAGTCAGAAATCTCACTTCAGTTTGAGATTAGACGTAATATTATACCACAGGCTCGCTACCTAGTGGACAATAAATGGTACGTTGTAAAGTAACATACCGGGTTCGCTACAGTACATACACATACCGAATACCCTAATCGAGAATGTAGTTTGATGAAAAATGCAAATTTATTAATTTAAAAGGCATGAGAAAACCAAATAGAAAAAATAGTATAAAAACTCGTTACATAAGGCTTTTTGGAGCACTTGTTGATTAGAAAGCTCGACCCCAATCTTGGTGTATGAAACTTTTGATTTAATGTACTATTTAATGACTATCACTGTAAAGAAATAGTAATCGGTGACCACAAAAAAATTTATTTTACCCCCGTGAAAATTTCGAACTGACGATTTAATACTATACGTAATTCAACAGAACAGCAAAACTTTTTCTTTGTTCTGAAGTAGACATTTTTATATACTTCATATTTATTTTATCTATTTTTTAAAACTAATTTACAGTCATTATAATCCTTATTGTATTTATTTAGGTACTAAATTATGTATGTTAAAATATTTCTTTCTTTTTTTTCTTCGATATTTCAAATATTTGAGATATGATTTGAAATACTTTTTGTGTTTCAATTACATTTATAGCATTTGAAATACTTCTAGTATTGAAAAAAAATGGATCGTAGAAGTGTTTTGTTTTTTTTTTTTTTATACAATTTATTGTAATTTTTCGTCCGGTGTGTCACTAAGTGTGTCGCGTAGACAAAAAGGTTGGAAAGCACTGATAAAGAGTTAAAAAAAAAATAATATTTTACTATTAAAAAAAAACATTTAAATTTCATATTCGAAAAAATTTTGATACAAAGGGAAATGCTGTTTAAGAAGATGTGGCAACTTATAAAAGGGCTACTAACCTGTGTAAGCCTAATATTAAAACCGAGTAATGCTTGCATGTTAGTTACATTACATTCTAACATTGTCAGTTGAATTAATCAAGTCATTTCATATTTATCTTCAACAGACTTGACAAGTACTGACAATTTTATACGTGTTCCGGTACATTTGAATGTAAACAGATACTTATTCTAGTCGGTCAGCACCTATAGTCACCAGCGATAAGCTCTCTACGTGTTTATACCTTCACTCTGTTTTTTGCCTGTGTCTATTTCCTTTATTACCACCAGTATTTTTCTTACTTATTTTTCATAATATTATCAGTTTTCTTTACCTACATACCGAAAATCAAATAAGGACAGAAGTAAAATGAAGTTAGGTTAGGTAAGTTAAGGTTAAGATTGAAAATCCGTATTTTACTCAATATGCGCAATCGATGTAGACGTTTCAGACAGGAAGTAACAGAAATTGCTTTTTAATTGAAATACATTTTCAATTTCCAAATATACACATACATAGAAATGAAATGTCAATAAAGCCGATACTTGCAAGTCAATAATCAAATAACACGTAAATGATACAGTTAATATTAACATTTAATATTTAAAACAGTTAAATTGAATTATTATTTCATATCGAAATGTATAAATCAGAAAAATGGGACAATTTTAGTTGGGTTATAGAGGAATAAAAAAGTTGTGGAGAGTGTCTGTTTTAAGCTTAAAGCTCAGCTTTTTAACACGTTTCGTGATAAAGCTTAGAACATTTTTGTCTTTTTCTTTATAACTGGTTTCATAAGATAGTTTGTTAAAGTATTCTTCGCCGTTTTGTATCATCCGATAACTAATTGCATAAACTTTAAAAAAGAGCCACAATAATATACAAATAATAACCCCTGATGTTGTTTTAAATTTTACGTGGATTAACTACCCATTCTAATTAATAAGATTTTATTATTTTTAATTTATTTATAAAAAGCATATAGTGAAATTAATGATAAACAAATATAAAACACTAGTGTTTGAACCCGTGCTTCGCTACGGTATTTCACTACTTTAATTCCAAAAAAGTGCAACATAACTATTCTAAAGTTAAATATATAAAACGGTAGGTATAGTAATTTTAACTATCGCTAGGCAGTGGAGAATTAATAATTAATTAGCAGTGTCACCTTTTGACGAATTCCACAACTCTCAACATATTTGCATTTCGGGCTTCTGTTTACGCTGTTATAACTGCGTTATAATTAATCTTTGATGTATAGTGTTACATATATTATGATTCTACGTGAAATGGTCTAATTAATTATTCTAAAATAACTGATACATCTCTATAATACTCCGATATGCACAACACCCAGAAACTTTATAATACAAAAACTATTACGTTTAAAAACAAAAAATGCCCATTACATGATATCGGTGCATGATAGGTATATACTCTCCCGGACTTTTTTAGATCTAGTTAAAATCTACATTTTTTGTCTACATTATATCTATATATCTCTTACGATTTAGCCTACGTAATCAATTTAAACTGCACGGAGAGTGAAAAATGATTTCATAACGCCCCCTAGGTGGACACGGACGAAGTTGGAACCCTGACTAAAACCTTCCTCGCATTATTTTACCCCCCTGTACTAAATTTGGTGAAAATCTGTCCATTCGTTTGGCTTTGCATAAAGGACAAACAAACAAACAGAAATTGATTTTTATACATAAAGATATAGAAAAACGTATCAACATATAGAAATTTGGGCGATAGAAATAAAACGACGATGTTATTTTCCAATATAATCTACTTGTTCTTCAACATAATTCTTATATCCCTGAATTAACTTTTCAGTACCCTTTGGATACGGACACGTAGAAAGATTGTTGCCGGCGCCTATAGATGCTGGTTAACATGCGCCGACCAAAGAGAATAAATATTTTCTGATTTTCAAATGTACCTGGGCACGTAATAGGCTTATCAGTACTTATCGGTAATTTCAGCATACTTGATAAGTAAACAGGAATCTTTGAAATATTATTTACCAAATTACAAAATGCTGGCAGACACTTTTTATTTTTATTTAAATCGTACGGAACAACTTATATTTCATAGATATTAATAAAATTTATTTGTTTTAACGAATTACTGACTTTTACAATTACTAATCGATAGAATAAGTATTAATATTTAATATTTTGTTATGATTTTGTATTAAAACATCTAGCCTGCAGAAATGGGAAGTTTTAGTGGACATGTAATACTCCCAAGCAGGTACAGGAATATTTTAAACCAGGTCATTTTTACACGGTTTTATTTAGGTTGGTTTTATGTTTGTCTGTTTGTCTGGATCAAATCTTATAATAAATTTTTGACTTACTTTTACCGAAACCGATTTTTGCACACACGTGCAAAAATTCAAGAAAATCAGTTGTTTTAATCTATTTATTTGTCAAATTACACATTGTGGCAAATTATATATGAAATTTCCGATGACATGTATACAATATGTAGTCCTAATAATATAAATCGGGCAGGCTGAACCCCCTGGTGTGCCTTCTAATATAATAATTTAATTAATGAACCAATTTGAAAAATTCTTTCGGTGGTGAATATTTTTGTCCTTCATGAGTAATATAGGCTATGTAAGTGTTTCCTAAACAAGGAGGTGTGACCCTCTGGAATGTTGCGAAAGTAAAATAATTAACCGATTTGAAAAATTCTTCCAGTAGTATACAACTTAGACCTTGCCAATAAACTAAAAAGTATAAAATAAATATAAAAAAAATCTTTTTAAGTTATATGGTTTTATTAAATTGTACTAAAAAGTAAAAAATATATGTTTTAAACATACATGTGACTTAAAGATGTCTGCTCAATGAGAAATGAACGAATCAAAAACAAACTTATTGATATATTTCTGTCTCCCACATACTTTGTAAGAATGAGTGAGAAAGAAATATATAAATAAGTTGACTGTTGATTCGTTCATTTGTCATTGAACAGACTTCTTTAAAAGCTTGAATTTTACCTTGTATATGCTAGTATGAAAATTGAGCAACATCATTGTGTAGATATGACAGTCAAACACTACACATGTAAATATTTTCTATATACATGATTTCTCCCCCAGTTTTCATTGGAAACAGAGTCAAATTTCATAAAGAAAAATGGTTTCTTTTGAAACATATTTGAATATGTATACCTGCCGCAGGAAAAATAAAATTCCAGAGATTGTTCAAAGAATTGTATCAATTCATTGATTGCTTGTCCCCCCGTGAAATATATACAAGGGCATTACATATTTTACTATCCAAATACGAAGTAAGAAAAGTAACAAAATTTAAATTTTGGTTTTTAAAATTTAAGTCACGTAAATTCGCCCATTCTTGGTTGTGTTACTGGTAGAGGATTTAATAATATTACAGGAAGAGCTGTAATTCTTTTAACTGCTTCTTACAATTAGTAAAATTTTAAATTCGATGATTGTAGGACCAAATGTAGCCTTCTGTTAAAAGAGATGATCACAAAGCACCGATTAATGACAGTAAAGACCTATAAAGAACTTACTCGTTTCTGCTAAGATTTTAAAATGAATTTAAGAAATATTGTACGTGATTGGATCAATTGTACCATTCTGAATTCATTTCCGGTTTATTATAAAAGTTCTTATCTGTATCATTTTATAACGTACAAAATAAGAAAATTTAAGTCTAAAACAAAGTAGAATAATATAAGTAATCAGAAACTATGTATACAAGGTCTGATAAAAAAAAAATCGAAATTTTTTTTTAAAAAAATACATTTTAATTCTCATCTTCACTTTCGACACAGATGAGCACTTTTTGGAATCGCTTTTATATCAGTTTCCGAACCCTTTGAGATGGAAAAAATCACACGGAGCCAAATCAAGTTAGTTCCCATGTTATTTGGGGTCTGCTTTTCTAGTTCAAAGCTTACACATTTACTTTCTTACTTTCTGGTAAGAAATACTTTATTTCTTCTCATACTCTGTCCATACCACCATAGTCTGTTTTCCTCAAGTTTTATCGGAATAGGAGTTGCTTTAAATGTTCTGCGGATATTCGCATTTCTGATTCGATCTAACCACGTCATAACTGAGTATTTCATTACTGACATATGGAGTTTACATTGTTTCTTCTTAACTAACATGGCTAGTCTTACAGTTGTTTTGTATCCTTTACATTTCAAATATACTGGCAGTTTCTTATCACAGAATACTCTAGACATATTTCTCCACTTCATCCGACCAATCTGGACTCTGTGTTCCACATTGGGCTCAATTTCATCACTGCTGGACATTACTGAGCCCAGATATTTAAACTGATTTAGGTAGGTTAGGGGTGCATGATTAAAAGATAGGTTTTGTTGGACATTTATCTGAGTATCTGATGTGAATTTGCATCTTCTAGGTCTTTCTTCCATTGGTATATTATGTAAAAGCTAAGCAAGGTCTTCATAGTTAAGAACTATATCATATCTAAACCAACACCGTGGATCTTACATTATGATCCACGGTGTTGGTTTAGAGTGGCGTGAGATGGTCTAATGTGATATTGAACAGTAATGGGCTTAGAGAAGAACCTTGATGTGTGCTCACACGAACATCAAAGCTATGGCTCATAGCAGCAGCAGATTTAACACATGTATGTATGTTCTGATACATATCCTACAAGTAGAATAGAATTTAACGTCCAATTTGTAAAAAGCTGAATGAAATTATTTCCTAATTCTACCAATATCCTACAAGATAAAAATATAGTTTTCAGGCACGTAGTGTGATCTTATTGCTTGCCAAATTCCTTCGCGTAGGATTCTATCAAAAATCTATGTATTGATTTTAATATAATTTGATTATTAGCTATGGAAGGTCGCATAAAACTGTACGAAACGATTCAGCTATTGCTCAGGTTAAAAATAAAATAGCCCACCGTCCAGTTTTACGCTCAATACTAATAACAGGTTTTTGTATATTTTGTTATTTTCTCCTGGTTTTAAGTGTATGCTTTATTTAAGAATAAGAATATAAATATTTATTTTTTTTTAAATTATATTGAATTCTCTCTGCTGCTACTGCTCTCTATCTATCCAAGGCTAACATTTATTCTAAATTATAATAATACAATAACTTTCTACTACATTGTAATTGTGTATTAATTTCCGCATTTTAAATATCATTTATTGATGAGCTATCTGCAGAGCCACACCCTGTGTATAGAATATTTCTCTCTCTTTTTGCTGATGTAACAATTTTTGTTTCACTGACAGAATTGTATTTTTCGTCTTACTATTACATTAATCAGAACATTTCTTGGGGTGAAAGTTTATGTTTTGTAGTGGCGATGAGTTTTAAACTATGATTTATTGAAACATTTGATTCATTTATTGAGTTTAACTGTACGTAATACAAAAAATGCTTCTTTGGGGATAATATTTTTGAAAGAATGTTGAATTATTAACACTGAAACAGTTGAATTAAAAGTTTCAGAATTGGAAAAATACTACTTCAAGTTGTTACGATGGATTAAGAGACTGATAATTCTACAGCGTTCTGATTTTTAGAAATATTTCCACAGAATTCCGCCTATTACTTAGTTAATAAGTTCTCCGTATCTAGACCTCCTTGTATATAAAAGGCACGTAGTCAGCGTGAAGTTTTAGCCAATACTATAGTCCAGCGTTTCCCAAAGTGTGGGTCGCGATCCGGCACCGGGTCGTTGAATAATTTTGCCGGGTCGCGAAAAAATTTGTAAAAACACAAAAGATTTTTTTTGTACATATTATTTTTTTTACGTCAGTTAATCACTAGAATCGTGTGTATTTGTGCTCTTTATTACTATACTATATTATTTATTACTATACTTTACTCTTTATTACTATACTATACTCTTTATTACTATTTATTACTCTATATTACTATAAAGCTACTGCTTTAAAATAAAATTTGTTTTGTAAATAAATGTTTTTTTTTCATAAGGTGGGTCGCGAAAAATTTTAAAACCTCCTACCGGGTCGCGGTCAAGGAATTTTGGGAACCACTGCTATAGTCCGTTCAAAGGTGAGTATGCAGTACAGGACAAATGGAGTAGTTCTTTTTCATACTCTCTAATGGGTTTACACAATGCCGCTATCCTTTTCTTGCTTGTCGACGTTGCCAGCTCTAAAACGCGCTGATCTGTGAAGACGCAGTATTTTACAAATGGTCATTTATTTTTGTTGAGTGTTATTTTGAGTTTTATAAGAGTTGATTTTTGTAAATCATACGAGTTTTTCATATTGTTATAATTGACACATTTGGCAACAACGCTTCCATTTGCCATAAGAACAATACTGCATTCTCACCTTTGAACGGACTATAGTACCCCTGTATAAATAGTTACACAATTTAAGTATTAAATACTTGAAACTGAGTCGACCCCAGAGCTGAATGTATAGTATCAGAAACTGAAAAGCAACGATGGAAGTTAATTTTAAGTTTTTTTTATATTTTAAACTGCTTTAATCAGTGGTTGTGATACTATTGGCTCGGTCCTCTAAGATCCGGACGCCGGCCGATTGGGCCGATCTTACTAGTGAATGTTGGACGCTACCGGATTTTTCAGAAAGTTCCTCCTTTTGTACATGATCGTAGAGTACTCGATAATTTCGCATATACTCGACAAGTTGTTCATCGTCATGATCACTGAACCCTTTTCTCGGCATTATGAAAGAATTAGTTTCAATTTCACAAACACTAGTAAAAATAAATCACCCAAGGCTTCCTTTTGGCCGTGGACTGCTGGCTGCTGGACTGCTTCTAGAAGCAACGCTCTAGAGCGGTTGAGGCGCGGCAGTCGGGAACGAACCATTATGACGTCACAACCGCTGACTGTGGAGCAGTTACAACGAAATAGTTCCCGTTTAAAATCTCTAAAATAGTTGGAGACTGCCAGTTGTTACTTTCAACCGCCTCGGTGGGCAGTCCTAGCGAAATATTACCTTTAATAGTTCAGGACTAGTGTTTCATGAGGAAACCAAACGTTTATCTCGTAAAATATGTAATTACACTGGCAGGTGGCATTTGCGCATGTGCAGTTTATATATTTAATGATTTAACTTTGACCAAAAGCATTTATTTAGCTCAGATTCACATAGCCAACAGTTTCTTAAATCCCCTGGTTTTATGCAGTAAATACCAATTAAATATATGTTCCAAAGGAATGTGTGGAAAACAGTTTTGTAAAAGAAAATTGTATTTAAATCCTAAGCTAAACCATTGGAAACGTAAACGGCAAACATACGATTCAACTGTGTTTTACGATTGTAAACATTTGCCACCCTTGTTGAATTTCCCATTTAAAAATTTGCATACAAGATAAAAAAAATATTCCAACAACATCATTTTCACGAATTGCCTCCTGAAATGTACATACGAAAAATCTAATAAACTTTTCTTCTAATTAAATAAGTGGTTTATTTTTGGTTAGCACTTATTAAGGTCGTTGGTAATCTTAGCCAATTAAAATCCTTTACTTCTTGATGAATATATTATGACGTAAGGGATGAATATTTACAGTTAACGTAAATATAATGCATTACTCAAACATTATAACAATGCATATTTTTGAAAGGAGTTTTAACAATAATAACACAGGTGAATAGAAAATGCAACATGTTCTAAGCTCGGAAACAAAATAAAAAAGAAACTAGCATATTATACACGTATCATAATAAGGAGTACATTTTTACTTCATACCAACTCTGTATGTATTGTAATCAAAAAAGCCTTGTTGAATTTTTTTTTTTTTTAAATAAACATGTTTTTAATTCTCCAACACTATTAGCTTTGCAAAACCTTGATTAAAATTATAATCTTTGTTCCATCCATCTTGAAGAAAACGTTCACCACTCAATATCACCATTGACCCATAATGTGCATATACGGAATGGATCAGACCCCTTTTTTCTCGAAAATACGATTTGTGAATAAGTTGGAAACAAAAACTGATAATTAAAGTCTACCCAGAGAATCGAATGACAGTATTAAAATTTTCCGAAAAAAAAAACGAAAGCACAGGATATCAAAGAAAACTTCAATTTATTTTTAAATAGTAACGTGTATCGAGTTGGTAATCTTTAAAGAGAACTTTTAAAAAGAAATAACTTTTATTTATACATTTTTTTAATATCTTATTTTTATTTACAAGTGTTCAAAAAGCCTTCTGTTGATTTAAACACTTTAGTATGCTTATTATGGAGCTATATGTACCTTGGAGCATAGTAAAAATAATAATAATAATAATTAAAAATTATCTACCGTGGATATTGTTACGACATCTGCTATAACGACAAATCGTTTTTTGCGACAAAATTTCAAAGTCCCGGTCAGAAACATCTTTTTATACATCAGATATTACGACGAAATTAATATAACGACGAAATATGACTTGAAATTTGGGTCAAATTATCTTTTATAACGACGGATCACCACTGCCTAATGCGAGACGGCTGGATATGTATCGAATTGTCTAAGGAACTTACCAAGTTATGAAAAGGCAAGTTGAAATACGACAGATAAACATATTATTCATTCAGTGATTAACTACGAGTTGGTACGTCATCGACGTCGATATGGCGAAAGGAAAAGCATTAACGTAAATTTTTCAAATATTGATGAAGAACTCGAAACGGAGGAGGATATGACGGAAGATGAAATTTTAGCAGTTCCGAATTCGAAGTCAGAAATAAACAACGATGAAGTGGAAATGGAAGAAAGAACCGAGTTCCAAACACCTACTATAAAGGATTCATTTTCAGCAGTTGAAACAATTCAGCATTTTTTCATTTATAAGCAAAATTTAAAAGAGGCTAAACAGATTTTGCATTGCTACATTTGAAAAAAATTATTGAAAAAAACTTTATAGGAAAAAAAAAAACAAAATGTATAAGTAAAAGTTGTGTTTTGTTTTCAAAATTTCTCACACGTCGCGTTTTGAGAAAAACGTATTCCCTCAATCTTGATACACCCTGTATCTTTATTTCCTGTATACAGGGGTGTATATAACAATTTAAATAGGAAAAATATAATATAAAATGAAAAATACTGTACATATAAATTTGAAAAGCATAAACAAAATTCCTTTTTTTTAACTATGAACAAATCTCGACCTAGTAAAAACTATACTGGATCTTTCTACTTAGTCTTGCCATAAATACTGTTTCGAAGTTTTCAGTGAAATTCCACAAGTTGCTTAAAGTTATTTTAATTTTCTTTTAGTACATAATACTTAGAGGCATCTTAAAAAAGAAACACCAATTAGTTTTACAAAAAGACCACTTCTGGCCGTTAAATAGCGCTTAACTCTCTGCGGCCACACTTCAATAGAATTACGAAGGACTTCCACCGATCCTCCAATACCTTCATCAGGGAGAGCTTTAGACTAGCGACTTACGGTGTCCCTTCTTGCAAGCCATGTATTAAAGCACATACCAAAATTTGCAATACATGGGCTTGAGGTCAGAGCTGCTAAGCAGTCAACCAGCAGGAAACATATAGCCGGGTATATTGCTATCAAGCCACTGCTGCGCAGCCATTACATTATAGACTAACGCTGAATCTTACTGGAATCTTCAGTGGTAACCAGTAAAAAAAGATTTATTCAGTTCCTTAACTATCGACTTCAACACGGTTTTCTAGTAGACTTTGACCAACGTTTTTACCCCTTTCTCAGAAAAATGAAGCTTAGTGACCGTCATAGCGCTAGCCTCGTCAAATTATAACTAAATCAGAGTAATGGCCGTTCTGGATTGTCGGCGCTTTCTCACAAGCTTCTCGTGAACTTGTAGCATACACTATGTTGTTCTGGTGATTGAAAGCCTCATCAATATTAAAAATCTCTTAATGAATAACTTTTCAAGAAGCAAGAGTTCATATACACACCAGTTTTGCAAGTGAAAGACCGAAAATTCTTTCATAAAATGTTTATTATCTATTATCGTTTTCGTAATTCTGCTATCTTAGATTTTTTCTAACTAAACATAACTTAATTACCTAAACTGATCGTATTTACTAGAGTTTGTTACATTATTTTTAATGGGCTAATGTTTGGGGGAAAATAAAGTACTGTATACCTAAAAACTAGGTAATTAGGTTAGGTTTAGTTAGTAAAAATCTACGACAGCAGAATTAGAAAAATTAGAAACACGATTAATAGATAATAAACATTTACTAAGGAATTTCCGATCTTTCACTTACAAAACTGGTGTGTATATGAAGTCTTTCAAGAAACCTTTCATAATTCTATTGACGTGTGGCCGCAAAGACTTAAGGGCTATGTGTCGACCAGAAGTGGTCATTTTGAAAACTGATTGATGTATCTTGTTTAAGATGCATCTATGTATAATATACTAAAAGAAAATTAAAATATCTTTAGGCGTATTGTGGAAATTCACTGAAAACTTCATAACAGTATTTATGACAAGACTAGTTATAATAAAAGCATAAAAAATCTTATTCGCATGAAAAGCATAAGGACGCGTCATCGGCACGGACGTGCTACGTCGGCCGACAGTATTCCTTCGTGCCCGTTTTAGCTTTTGTTAGTTATAGTCACTACATTAAACAAGATTTTTTTTCAACTTATTTGTATTTAAGTATTAAAAAGGTGTCTGTATGAAATACTTTTTGCCATAGATCAAAAAATGTAACTGGGAAAATTATTCCGTTTCGGTAAATGACGTGCCTGTTACCGGGGCAACGGGGCTAAAGCTCCAGACTCTTTATAAAATCTTAACAATAGTTTGACATTAGTATTTGTGCCTGAACTCACATATTCTAATAGAATATTATTTTTAAATTACAATAAGTTTCTCTAACATTAAAGGTACTGAAGTGTATGAAATTAAAGTTTAAGGGATTTCAGATACACGAATTGAATACATATGACTTTATGAATGGGTAAGAGAGGAAATATTGTAATTACGAAAACGTAATTGTTCCTGAAATATAAATTAAACCAGTGGCAAACTTAAAATGACAAAAAGATATTTTCTCTTTGACTGTAGTCATGCAAGGTTGGGTAAAGTTAAAAATTAGACAATTAAAAAGTTAGCAGACATAGACTCATATTTGTCAAATCGAAAACTTGAGGCATTATTTGACAACTCGAGTTAAAAAACAAATTTAACAGATATAAAATAGTGATTCTTAATCTGTAGTCGACTTACTCGCGGGGATTCTCGAACTGCAAGTTCAAACTCGACTTTATCAAAGACGTGAGACAGAATCAGATATAACGACTCATGAAGTTACAGAAGATTTTTAATAAATCTGTAATAGTATTTGAAATGTAGGTCTATTGTAGTGTTCTATGAACACTCTAGACAGCTCATCGTACAAATGTCTCTTATTTGAAGAACTAAACGTCACAAATTGACTGATGACATTAATCAACTCTACTTCGTTATTTCGGACATATATCCAGAAGAAAACATGGGAAGGTTAACCGTTCAAAGAAAACTAGATGGACTTCAGCCGAGAAGCAAGTATCTCAAACGTTGGTTAGATCAAATGAAGTTACCAGTGTAGTACTCACTCAATTTCACACTTAGAGATGGCAATAAGAATTAATTAATCATTTGATTAATCGAAATGTTATAATCGATTTTCGATTAAATTGGTAGACAATAATCGATTAATCGATTATGAAATAATAAAAAATACATATACACTGGCCGACAAAAAAATGGGACTGTCTTAATGATATATTTATTTTATTTTCACCGGTCCGCGGGGGCAAAAAGGTCGAAGAACACTGGTTTAGAGACGCCTGTTCTAGATTAAACCTTTCTTCATTAAATGGAAAATCAAAAATCATGGAATGAAAGTACGAAATTATTTTAACAAAATAATGATCCGAGTCAAATGTAATAAATTTGTTAGTGATTGTTTACAATTAACATTTAATACTAATTCCTTATTATTTCTTATTATTAGGGTTTCAAGAAAAGGGAGCTTGCCATATTTTTCAATTTCATGGTGTCAAAATTTGAATTAATTTCACTCAAAAGTCATTAATATTATAATAAAAAGTATCAAAAATGACGAAAATAGTTTACAAAAATGTTTAAATATATATAAAAGATAAAAAAAAAATGTTGTAAAATAATTTTTTTTTAGTTTAGTAAAATGTAGATGTAGGGGTCGTCAAGATGAAATCTAAGTTCATATTTGGTTCAATCTTAATACCATAGATGGCTGCAGTGTTTCGTTGGCGTTATTTAATTTAAATTAATTTTTTTTAAAGCTCTTACAGAATTTTAAGTGATATCTCGTTATGTAATAACAAGATTTTAAAATCATCCTGTACTGTAGAAAGAATATATTTTGGTAAAGACATATCTTTAATAATTTATATGATAAATTTGCTGCACTATGTGTAAATCTCAATTTTGTCCTAATGTATCTCAGTTTCAGTATCAACTTAAGAAATATAAATAACTTACTTGTGTTTTGTAGTTTGGTACCTCCTCTAGGTTGGTATCCCAATCCTTGCACATTGTTCATACTTGTGAAGCTGAAATATGCAAGAAATTGAGATCGCAGTGTCTTCTCCATGACTCTGTGAAAGAAAAACTAAGGTTAGAGAGTTGATAACTAAGTTATGGTGTTAGTTTATAGATAGTTATAAACTATTAATAAGTATGAGAACTATTTAGTTGTTACTTTGCATAGCTGCTTAGTTCAATTTAATGACACATTGTAAACATGGCTTTTAGATACTCGTCAACACACTTAATTTAATCATTCATAGTGGATATAACTTCCCTAATATTTCACGCACGAAATTTCAAAGTCTATAGAAGTTCCCTATATTATAACTTTTGTTTATTTGATCTGGTCCTACTAATCTACACTAAATGTAAATTACTATGCCTATTATTTTCAAGTTTTGACAAGTGCAATCATATTTACAAAACAATTTTTTGCACTTTTCCTTAGTTATATTCAAGTATTATCAATTATTAAATCTGTTTATAGTATACAAAACAGAAGAAAACCTAACATTTCTTCTTTTTCTTATTATCAAACAGATAAATTGTGAGCAATCACATTGAGATAAGGAAACGCGTTCCTTTATAACAGTGGCAGATTAAGCGGTGGGCGGACTGGGCCCTCGGGGACCCCGGGTGGCCGCCCAAATAACAAGCAAACGTAAAATATAAAATTCGTCAAAATATTTTCGGCGAATTATTGTAATGAAGTTATCCATTTCATGAATTATGAAAAAACAAAATACAGTAATAACTCGGCTAACAAATGACTCTGCTAACGGATTGTTCGCGCCTCTCGTGTGAATTATTAATATTTAAGTAGGGAGATTGTTAGTCCAACATTTTTTTGGACAGTAACAATATAACACTCGTACCAACTGTGTCTTGTTAATATTGTGTACTCAGTTCTGTCCGTTCGCGACTGCCGTTCAGGTTATGTTCTCGAATGTATTTTACATATTAATGGCCCGGTTACACGATGCCAGTAACTTGTGCAAGTACTGGCACAAGTACTTGTGCCAGTACTTGCACAAGTCGTTTTGTCGTTTACACGTATTCCAGTATCTTATTTAAGTAACCTTGCAAAGAACCCGAAACACACTGCTAAATGTAGATGCTTCCAATTATTTTTTATGCGTAAAACCGTCTTTTTAACGCGCCAATTTTCGATGTTTAACCTAATTTTATGTATTTTATGCGTACGTCTTTCTAAACAATAATGAATCGGCGCCAAAAACTACATTTATTAAAAAAAGGTGTGAAAAAGTGTTTTTGTAACCGCGAAAATACATCAGCTGTTCATGGCGGCCATTTTTAAGTCACTGGCACGGCTACTTGTGCCAGTAAATAGGAACGGCTTCTATTCACTTGACTTGCATGAGATACTTGTGCCAGTACTGGCACCAGTACTGCATGTACGTTTACACGATGCCAGTGACTGGTGCAAGTACTTACTGGGGCAAGTTACTTGCATCGTGTAACTGAGCTATAACTCGTTTAGTGTCTTAGTGTATCTTAGTCACTCATTTTCGGTCACCGCATCATCTGAGTTCTGAGTATCGTGCTTCTTTAAGCAAAGGTGGAATTAGCTTATGTTCTACTTCTATTCGTTCATTTTTTGTTGTGAAGAATTCAATTTTGTTCTTGTGAAGTGTTGATTTTATTTTAAAATGGGAATTGTAACTCATCAAACTGCTTTTCGTACAGAATTTTTCGTGATCGATGGCACAGTTCTGGACCTCTTAGACATTAACTGCATTTTCAGGACAAAACTTCCAATTCCCAAACTGTCCTGAGAAACTCTAGACTTGTGGCTACCTCAGGTATTTCAGATACTCTTTGAAATCCTTAGGGACAAACAGGATACAAGGGATGCATCATGAGGTTTCTACGTAAAAGCATCGACCACTCTTTTAACTTATTCTCTTAAATATTGAAAACATTAATGCTAAAACGTATAATCCAGAATTAAACGTGTACACAAACTATGGAATATTATAATAGGAGTATTTAACTTGAGTGATGTTGCAGCATTGTGCAACACTTTCAAATAAAAGGAGATTATTTTTCAAAGATTTCCAAGTAAAGAATCCTTAAAGAAGTACTAGAAGAACATTCGGCTTAAAACTTATGATTTTCGTAGATATGGCATATTGTGCAGAGCTCCATATGTTTTAGCACGTCCTCCTCCATTCCACCATTTTTGGAAACGATACTATCGAGGTATGTGAAGCTGTCAACATCTTCACTGTTTTGCTTAGCGATAACACAGTTTTCCGTGTTATTGCTTATTATCCATATAAATTTCTAGGCTACCAGGTTTGCCTTCTCTAATCAGTCTCATAAACCTGCTCTCTATGTTACCGAACGAAGTAAATATTGTAACAAACCGTTTAGACCGCCAGAACAACAATGACCAAACTTTTACAACTCACCCGTCGCGAGAATTTCTTTAAAAAGGATTGCCATCGTTTTTTCATGATTTTACAAGAGATATTTTAAAATAACATTTTTTAAGAATTAAGATAATAAAATAAAAATTAGAAATCTTACGTTACAGCACGTATCTTTAGAAATACATTTTATAAATGGTTCATTGTTCAAGAAGACATTTGTTCAGAGTTACTGCTTAATTACTTTGAACACTAGCATCTTCTTGAACAAAGCTTACACCCTTTTTCTTAGAAATGCGCCTAAAAATGTTTTATAAAAACTCCTGTCTCTCTGAAGACGAGTTCAGAACGTATTCGGTCCGGTTAACTTAAACATCTAAGTTGTTGAATTCTTAGAAGCACTGTGTCGGCATTCTGGTGGTCTAGCCGATTCTCTTTGTTTTATCTTATAATTATTTTCATACATATATATTAAACTATTAAACTTTTTGTAAATATTACTTTAATAAATCAAATTCATTAATTTTAAACCGTCTTACTTAACGTGTGTAAACCTTCACCTTTAAGAACTTTAGTGAACGCTAAGATCCAGACTAATTACCTGATCAGTCGGTTGGTAAGTACTAATACAAATCATTTAATTCACATATCGTAATGATGAACCCTGGATAACACTCACGCCTAGTACTCCTTAGAGGGTAGAACTCTTTTAGTCAGGAATCTCATTTCAGTTTGAGATCAGACTTTATATGTATATCACAGGCTCGCTACGTAGTGGACAATAAATGGTACGTCGTAAAGTAACATACCGGGCTTGTTACAATATCATCAGCGTGTTCTAGATCATCCATGTAGCCTATAATAGTCCATCTAATCCCATTATTTACTACAGTGATTTTCCAAATTCAAAACGATGTTGAATAGAACATTCGTTTAACAACACCGCAAACAAGCTGAGCCGGTCAAGTGGGCAGGACAAGTGGGTACGGTGGGGCAATACAACCGTTAGGGAGACACCAAAATGACATGTATTTAAATAATTTTGTTAAATATGTGGTACACAAAATGCAGATACTTATTTTTATTTTGGAAAAATAAATTTTAATTTATTATTTATTTTAACAAATAAATAGTGTCTATATTAATTGCAACATATTAATTTATAAATTTGTTTTATTTTTTAACGATTGGCCTTGCGGTATATTATCTTTATTTAAGTTGAAGCAAACTACATTATTTTAGTTTCAGAGATTTTTGTATTATTATTAAAAAAGCCATTAAAAGAATTATTAGAAGAAGGTGAAAATATTGTCCAAGGACTTGATGGAAGTGTCAAATTTCCTACCCATTATTCTTGTAATAGAAAACGTTTTTTAGAAATAGTTATTGATGAAACTTTAGACGACCCTGTGGAAAACTATAAATTTTTTTGGTTTTATCCCCCGATGGACGCTTTGACTCCCCAAAAAAACGGTTTAAATCAGTTTCAGAAATTTTAGAAAATTCATTATTTGGTTGAAGAAACTTATATTCCTGAACTGTTAGAAGGATTAATAAATAAATTTTATAAAAAATGTTTGGACGTTTTGAATGAAGATAAAGAATTTACGAAGGAAGATTATTCAATAAGAAATATAATTAAATAAAAATCCCTATTCAAAATCAAACAAAAAAATGTATTCTTGAAAATAATTATAATAAACTTTTCCTATACATTGCGTTTGGAATTTATTTAACACTTCGGTAGCTGTGGCCAGTGCAGGTCGGTTATTTAGTAAATTAAAATTAATTAAAAAAATACCTCAGACCTACAATGTCGCAAGAGAGACTTAAAGTTTTTGCAATATTATTCATATAAAATACAGAAGCTGACAGACTTTGAAGATATAATTGAACAATGGACTGGTTATAGCCTAATTTCTGAAACTAATAAAAGACTTAAAACTGATAAATAAATAGTTGTTATAACAAAAAGTGTACAAAAACTAATTTTCAGTTATAAACTCGTTAAAATGTACTGTGGTAAATATCAACCCGAAATATTGCATATCGGAATAATTCTGCAAGTTATTCCTCTTAATTAATTACAATTTCTTATTATTTACGTATCTCTATATATAAATAAAAGGCAACATCTCTATGTCTGTCTGTCTGTTTGTCCGTATGTGCGCTTTTCACTCGAGAACTGCTGATTCAATTTTCATTCGATTTTTTCTATCCGTAGCAACATCATCAGGTCAAGTTTTCGGCTGTCTTTTATTAAAATTGGTTCAGTAGTTACAAAGTTATAATGATTTAGGTGCGCGAGGGTGAATCGATATGTATGTTTTCAGTTCATATTTAACGCATTTTCTTGAAATTATCAGCAACAATAACATAGGTTTCGTCAGCAGAAAAGATGGTACACGATTTATACACTAATAAAAATTGAAAGGATTTCTAGTAAATTGTCTTTACAATTTGACAGATTTTGCCGCGAACCAACGGTTTAAAAACAGTAACTTTTTGTTCAAATAAAAGTTTAATAATTTTGATTATTTTCTCTGGATTTCGTTTCGTGTTAAGGACTTCCAGACAGCAGCCAGCATGTTAGACTTCGGCGAACACTTCCAAAAAAATCAATATAATCTGGATTCAATAGCAGATCATGAGCGCATCGGACCAGCCCTTAACGTTTCTAAGGCCAATGATCGTCCGCAGGTAAAAGAACTCTACTAATTAAAGAACAGGCAAACAATTATGTTATGTAGATCTATTTTGTTTAATAATAATAAATTGAGATCGAAAATGGATATAAAATTCAATTCTTTCTCTGTTTTTTTGTTTTTTTTTTTTGCCCTATAAATTTTCATCACCAAGGGCCACTAGCGAACTTAATCCGCCCCTGGCTGAATCTCCATTCTACTAATTGCTCTGCGAAAATTCCGTCTACAGAACTACAGTTGTCCGTTGTACCTGGGGCTCTTTCTGTCCACATCATATTAGTTTCTCTTTATTTCAACTTACTTAAATCTTCATAATGTCACTAATACGTAATGTGATAACATCGTATATCTGCTTGAATATTCCCTTTGCCTTAGTATTCATACTGTTCTTTAGACGTCCATGTATCTCCATCGATCGAAGCTTCTTTCTTTCGGAAAATACAACTGCAAAATTTATTTAGAGCATTATGGGTTAGCAGCCGTCTCATGTTGGCCGAGATTTTCCTATTTTCAATATTTGTACTGCGTTCCCGTATGCACTTATGTATTTTTCCATATTTGAGAAACTATACTTTATACAAACACTATAAAGAAGATGGATTTTAAAGACATTTCAGACAGTTTTTATAAAATATTTGTCTTTGGAAAATATACGATTTAGTATCATCAATAGAAATATTGAAGGTAAAGGCACACAGCGTAGGGATAAAAATTTATCAAATATTGCTTTCACAAACAGCAACTCACGCACTTCAAATATAATTATGTAATAAATATAGTTTAGTGATTGAATTAAAGATAAACAAAACAAATTTAACCGCGTAATGCTTAATATGCTAGTCTCGATAGCGCAGGGTTAGTGACACTACAAGTGCCAAAGGTCCCGGGTTCGAATCTTGGCAAAAATATTGATATTTGTACTAATAAATATTGTCATAAAGATCGATATTGCAACACCCAGACATTGTGACATACAGCTGTTTGTTTAAAAACCTATTTGTCAGCATCTTAACACATATAACCTAAGTACGTAATGCATACACTGCATTTTCGTAATTAGGTATTGTTTGTCATGCCGAGTGAATAGCGGAACTAGGTTAATAGGAGGTATAAGTAAATGGATGTCGTACGGAAGCGATGCAGAGGAACCTAACCAACTTCTCAACTGCGTTCCACTCAACCACGGTGACGACTACGAGTCCAACTCCATATACGACTACTTCTGGGTAGACTAAGCAGCAGTTTCCATGTGAGTGGGGGAACATTTCACTAGGCTCCTCGACTCCCTGATGGGTAAACCTGCCAGGAGGCAAGTTCAAGGCAACCCCGGCCAGCACGGGTTGGACGGGATAATTCCCCTGCTCTCATAGAATATGCCATCAAATATTATAATTTATATTTTTTTAATAAACTCACTGTTAAAGCCAGGAATTGTGTTTCGTCAAACCACTCACGTTACAATATCATCCATTTGCACTTCATCTTTTTCTTACTATGCCAATCTGGTTAGGATATGGTCTATCATAATAACAATCTTCAACTTAGCAATATCTTCCGAAAATATAATCTGATCGAAAATTCATATTGTACCATTCCGGTTCACATTAATTTGCATTGCTCAGATTTTTTTCAGATTTTTAAATCAACTTTCCTGGGTTACAGAGTGTGGAACAAGATTTTTTTTAGCAGATTTTTGGCAATAATCGTGTTAAAATAAAGAAATTCTAAAAAACTACGTTTCGTTCCTTAATTTGCCACACAATGAATTTATAATTAAAATAATTATTTTTTTAACAACAAAAAAATCGATATTTTTTGAAAATCTAATCTGATCAATAATTCCTGTTGCACTATTCCGGTTCCCATCAATGTACACTATAGAGATATTTTTAGATCAATTCCTCTGAGAAGTAGGGTTGGGGACAAAAGTTTTTTGACACATTTTTGACGATGATCCCATAAATAAATTTTTCAAAAAGAAAAATTTGTTAGTTTATCCAATCATTACGTGGTGCCATTTGATGCCCTCCCAAAATTTAAAAAATAATTGGTTGCGTTAAATACATGTTTATTTATACTTTTCCCGCGATGGTTTTTTTGGAACTCTTAATAGTTTTCCTATATGTGAGTTAAAGAGTTGTACAAGCATGTCAAATTTCAACTTTCTAGGTGCAGCCGTTATAAAAGTTTTATGGTCACACCAACAACACCCTAAAAAGGAAAAAACTTTTATCACTCAATCAGCAAGCATTCGTTGATGACTAACTAGACTTACCATAATATTTGATTCTCAAACCGGGACAATTTTGATATTTTGCTTAAAACAAAAAGTTGCGTCTTCTACGCTAAGTACATATGATTGCAAAGGCTAGATAAGTGATTGGTTAACAAAAAACAAAAAAAAAACATAACTTCTTAAAAAAATAAATTATTAATATTTTTCACTAACGTGAAACTTCTTTAAAAATTCTTTGTTATTTTTAATTAGTTGCCTAATCGCCATTTTCAGAGGCTGCACTTTTTGTACTGCATGTATAATCGGAACTTTTTAATTTTTACCAAATATCTGGGACAAAATGACAAACTGGCCGGGACGCCGGGACCACACCTTCAAACCGGGACGTATAGTAAGCCTCTTGATGACCAACATTTATTTATTTATTTGTGTATATTTTTTTATTTATAACTGATCCGTTATTAGTTTTAGGTGTAATATACATCATTTTCCTTAGTTTTATACCACGTTGTCAACAAGATTTGGAGATTTTTAATTTTTCCCATTAGTTGTTATTTTTATTACTCGATTTTGCATAAGGCGATGTTTCTCAGGTACGCATTGATTGTAAAACGAGAACATAGTGTACTTGTAATCGTCCCCTCTTCAAGATATGTATTATTTTGATATATTTGTCGGTATATTTCCATATAAAAAGAAAAAATATATCAAATTTTTGAAGCCTAGCCTATTACGTATGTATTAGAATATGTTCTTTAAATTATGTCTGTATCCACATGATACGTCGCTGTCAAAATGACATGGTAGACATCAAGACATCACGTCTTTATGACATTGTGAAATTAGTTTGCCGTCGTTCTCATATTAGCATATGAGATGTATGTCTTGGGTTCATATAAAATTAGCTCTTCCAACAATGTGGAATTATGCACAAATTACATGATATAAGGGTCTGGATATAGAAACTACCTTAAGGGAGAATTCAAGTATCATCAGAGAGAAAATTAATTTAATCATTTCTTTTTTGTTTTTTTGTTTGGGAAACAAAACCCACGGTATTGTACCGCTGAAAGGTTAAAATATGAAGCAAAATCTGCAATGTTAAAAAGCATTGTTATATATTAAATAATATATAAAACATATTAAATAACTCATAAATCAGATGTTTCCACATCTTCTAGGTGGCTTTGGAACCATTTGATAAACAGTTACGAGCAAGTATTAGTCAATGAATAGGGTTGTCAGATGACCTGGTTTACAGGCAGTGTTGTAATGTATCTAGTTCCAAGTATCTAGATACAGTAACTAGATACTTTTTCAAGTATCTAGATACAAATTAGATACTTTTTGAAATATGTATCTGTATCTATATCTAGATATTTAAATTTAAGTATCTTGTATTTGTATTTCAGATACTTTGATCGTT
The DNA here is from genome assembly GCA_963971575.1 of Liopterus haemorrhoidalis. Lineage (NCBI taxonomy): Eukaryota > Metazoa > Arthropoda > Insecta > Coleoptera > Dytiscidae > Liopterus > Liopterus haemorrhoidalis. Next base: position 47,905,644 of record OZ020614.1, read on the forward strand.
ACTTTATTTTTATACCATGATACCGAGCTGATATATAGGCGAGGAAACGAAGCAGTGAACTTCCGATTTTTGGCGCAGTAAGATGGATTTACATGCGGTTTGGTGCATTCGATTCGTTAGAGCCTCAGGAAATTTTGTGAACCAACGCGATCAATGCAAAATGAAAAACTGCATTTGTGCATAAGAAAAATGCATTGGAAAAGTGCATTTTCCAGAGTTGCAAAATCAAAAATTTATAACTCGGTATAAATTCACTAAAATAAGTCAAATTTTGATACTCGGGGGTTTTTGGGGTCGCTGAACACGAATATTGGGACGAGAGAAGTGTCCGAGGTACCTGGTGCCCAGGGTGGACACTACGTACATCGTCTCCTAGAGTTTTATGCAAATTTGATACAAAAGCAGTTGAATCACGTTACTCGGGGGTTTTTGGCGTCGCTGAATCCGAATATCGCAATAGCGAACGTCTCCGAGGTACCTGGTGCTCAGGGTGAGCGGTACTTACCCTCGTCTTCAGGAGTTTTATGCGAATTCGATACAAAAGTAGTTGAAACACGTTACTCGGGGGTTTTTGGGATTGCTAAATCCGAATATCGCAATAGCAAATATCTCCGAGGTACCTGGTGCTCAGGATGAGCGGTACTTACCCTCGTCTCCTAGAGTTTCATGCGAATTTGTTACAAATGTGGTTGAAATACGTTATTCGAGGTTTTTCGGGTTATTAAACTAAAAACTTACTTAAATTTATGCATTTTATTATTGTTGCTAAATTTTTTTATTGATAAAACATTAAAAATAAGCGAACCAATTCGACAGAAAATCCACGTGTGCGTCACTAAAACTGTCTACACTAGACACGTTGAAAAGGCGCCTACGTTTAAAAAAAATGAGTTTCAGTATACAAGGTTGGTAGTCCTGGGTACCAGATCCTTGGCACTACGAACTTCGGACACATTCGCTATTGCGATATTCGAGCTCAGCGACCCCAAAAACCCTCGAGTAACGTGATTCAACTGCTTTTGTATCAAATTTGCATAAAACTCTAGGAGACGATGTACGTAGTGTCCACCCTGGGCACCAGGTACCTCGGACACTTCTCTCGTCCCGATATTCGTGTTCAGCGACCCCAGAAACCCCCGAGTATCAATATTTGACTTATTTTAGTGAATTTATACCGAGTTATAAATTTTTGATTTTGCAACTGTGGAAAATGCACTTTTCCAATGGATTTTTCTTGTGCACAAATGCAGTTTTTCATTTTGCATTGATCGCGTTGGTTCACAAAATTTCCTGAGGCTCTAACGAGTCGAATGCACCAAACCGCATGTAAATCCATCTTACTGCACCAAAAATCGGAAGTTGGGCTGATTTTTGTGTTTCATTGCCTCGCCTAATAATAGATTAATTATAAATTGTCATTTTAAATATTTTATTTAAACAAAATGCAGAAAACAATTGAAATTCTGACGTTTACAAATTAAATTTATATGGAATGTCAAAAAAATATATTCTCACTTCTTTTTCTTAGCTTTTGAACGGACATAAAAATAGTAGGTATTTAGGTATAACAATAGTAGGTACAACACTTAAGGAAAATGGGTCATTATTAATGAAAACTAAGTTTTTGAATAATTATTATAGCTATTTTAATGAGCAATTTACTAAAAACACGCAAGTGGTTTGAAAGTGGATCGTGGATCTGTGAAGCCTTGGGCAAGACAAATTAAGGCCCTTCAAAAGTATCCACTGATTTAAAATACACTTTGATAATATTTTTGAGGCATTTCTTCACTTGAGGTCTGTACCTAGTCCGCCTCACCCAAGGGCCGGCCATGCTAGTGTGGATATTAACTTCATTTCCTAATTGAAATCAGTAAGATAAGTAGGTGTGTTTCCTAAAGGACGTAAAATTGAATAAATTATTAAACGTTCATATCAATTTAATTTGTAAGCGTGAGAATGTCAACAAAAATTATGTTTATAAATTAAATTTGTATGGAATGAGAGAAAAAAAAATAATAATTATCACGTATTTGTTAGCAGTAATTTTTTATTAGTGATCAAAAATGATCGTGACATTACACGAATTCCACTTCAATTAGGGTTAAATGAACATCCTCTTAACAAGAACATAGCTGCGTATCTATAAGACTAGCATTAGTCTTAAGATACGCAGCTCATACGCTAGCACATATGGCTAACATAATACATACGTTATTTAGTAGAAATTTATTCCGTAGAATAATGTTTTACCTTGAATTTAGTGGGCTTTTGTGACGTCACGGTCATTTTGTTTGGTAAAAAATATGGTATTTTCATTTTCAGTGTTTTTTCAAAACTATCTACCTGTATCTAGATACAAACATTTTTTGCATGTATCTGTATCTAGATATTTTTTATAATTCTGTATCTGTATCTGCATCTAGATACAATTTTTCTTAGGTATCTGTATCTGTATCTAGATATTTTTTTAAATGTATCTATTACAACACTGTTTACAGGTGCCAGGTGCCAGGTGCCGTGCCATGTTAACCTTTCGGGACCGTCCGATATCCCGGTGTATCAACACTACACTAATGGCCGGTTCAATACATTTATCTAATCAGAGAAAAATAATAAAAAAAAAAAATCAGCTGTGGCCACCACAGGACCGTTCGCCAACACAAAGTACTTGTATAAAATACATTCTAGCAGCAGAGTAGAAATGACAGCCTAATATTTTCTTACAGAGATATATTATTTATCATGACCATGGAAACGTCACAGTCATAAGTATAAAACAATAAATACTTAAAAAAAATTCGAAAAATGTTTCAAATATTTTTCGTTTTATCAAAAAATATCTCAGATAAAAGTTGTTAGTTATTGCTTTTATAGCAACTTTTGTCAAATAATTTTTTTATAAATATTTTTCTGTTAAATATTTGCAAAAATCTTAAAATCGACACGAGTAAACTCCCATTTCTAAATCAACCGATTTTTACCAAAAGTTGATCAACTCGTGCCATTCATGTCAAAAGCTTAAATATGAAGTTTCATAAAAATCTTTTAAGCCGAATTTGCTCTGCACGGCACACAGACAGACTCACGGACGGATAGACGGATGGACAGACGGACGGACGGACAGACGACGGACGGACAGACGGACGGACAGACGGACGGACAGACGGACGGACAGACGGACGGACGGACAGACGGACGAACAGACGGACTGACAGACGGACGGACAGACGGACGGACAGACGGACGGACAGATGGACGGACAGACAGACAAACCGACAGACATCATGCTAAAAATAGTCAAAACGTTGTGTAGGGACCTCAATTCGTGGAGATCCATCGAAATCTCGAAATGTCAAAATCGGTATGATCACAATACCTCCCTTATATATTTTGGCAGTCGGTAATATTATATGATAAAAGTCTATCTCTTAAGCCTGTAATACATGATGCGATTTCTCGTTTTGAATCTCGTACGATTTATCGTACGATAATTATTCCTAACGGTATCGGTCACGTGACTATGCGCAATAATCTACTGCGTCGATATCTGTTCATTTCTATACAATATTTTAGGTCTGGAGCATAAATATTGGATGGTTTTCAATATCGTACAAGATCTCGTACGAAAATCCTGTAGTACACGATACAATAATTCTTGTACGATAAATCGTACGAGATTCAAAACGAGAAATCGCATCATGTATTACAGGCTTAAGAAAGGGACACTTAAGATAAATGCAGACATGTTTATTAGTATAACTTGAAACTCTAATAATATGGACAAGAAAAGGAAGTCGTAAATTTTATATTAGGTTACAAATCTGTCAAATAATTATTACGCGTATACTGGTCCGTCAGCTCACCCACACTGGGGTTGACGGGGTTGACGAGGTTGGCGGGCTTGAGCCTCCTCCCAAGAAAACACGTGGTTTTTACGTGACCGAGAAAATCCTGGCACCAAGAAACAAAAGAAGCTGCAACGAAGAGAGGCGTAAAGTGGGAGGAGATAAGAAAATATACAAAAGACAGAACACGACGGAAAGAAGAATGGAGAACAACACCAGAAAATAACTAACTCGACTATAGCCTTACACCGCAAGGTAGAAAATCTTCAGGATTAAGTAAGTATGTACTCTGATTAGATAAATAAATTTAATCAAGTGAAATTTTATTTCTGAAACAATACCAACGTTACTTAATTTATGTAATTTTTTGCCGTTGGAATTCTTTGTGGGTCAATGAGGATAATTAAATATATACTGATCAAATGAATGGGATTCACGCAAAAAAGAAGCCATTTTCGTTAAAACAAAACACAAATTTTATTGAGTTAAATAGTTATTGTTCTCTAATTGAAAATATAACGATATGTATTAAATTAAAATACAAAAAATACCGAAATAAAAAAAAAAACATATACGATTTATTTTTCGATAAAAAACTAGAAGGGTTTTTATTGTAAAAACAAGTACGTATTGCACTAACTATAAAATGTATTAAATCAGTAATGCGGATTTGAAGAGTAAATAGGTAAAAACATACTTGAAGTACAATATGTGCATTCATATTTTTGCAGTGGTACTTAATACGATTTGCGGATTCTGTCAATGCAGCTGACAGACGCGAGGACAACGCTAGACAGGTATACCGAGCTATTTCTATTTGAAACGTATTATATTTTTATTTATTTTACGTCAATATAATATATTTTATTTTGCACTCAACAGAAATGAAAGAAATTACTCAACTGAATTTTTATTGAATATATAGTGTTTTGTTTGTTTTTGAAGATTTTAGTACAGTAGGTTGATTTGCAACACTGTTTTAATTCACTTTTAAGTACATATGTAAATTGTTAATTGCAAATGTTTGATTGTATAAAAGACATACAAGAAAAACAATTAGTACAAGTAAGACAGAATTTCCAAAATCTTTGAAGTTAATCCTATTAGCGGGAAGTTATGCAGGTCGGAGATTTCATTGAGAATATTGGTAGTCTTACTTTTGTTGATCTCGTAGACTTCTAATAGATTTAGCTTAAAGCATTTTCTGTTGAAATGAAGAATTTTACGTACGAAAGTAAGGTGTTTTCTCCATTATACTTTTCTCCATATACACTGCGGATTTTTTGCATAGTATTAATGTAAAAAGTAATGTGAAACACAAAACTTACGTAGAGCACTAGGAAAGTTTTGAGCTACGGCTGTATAAATAAACAAAACAAATTTATTCTTGCATCATTAAACAGACCATTCAAAACATAATAAATACACTGATAAATAAATTTTATTTAGTCAATCTGTTGTTTGCAGTGCAAGTGTAAACTTATCAATATGAGTGAGTTAACATTACGAGATCATCGTGCAATAATTTTGTACAATTTCAAACGTGGTTTGTCTGCGGAAGAGTGTATCTTCGAAATGTTTACTATATTTTCTGAGAATTGCCCAAGTCTGAACACAGAATTTCGGTGATATAAACAATTTCAAAAATAAATAAAAAAAATTCAAAACCAGTGGGACAACAAGGACTTTTTTAGCAAATTTTTGGCTTAAATTGTTTTAAAAGAAAATAATTTAAAAAAAGTACTTTCCGTTCCTTAATCTAAGTCTTAAGAGATTTTTTTTGATACAACACAATAAATTTTTAAAAAATGATTATTTTTCATCGATTTTTTTCAACGAGTTTTTCGAAAAACTAATCTGATCAAAAATTCCTGTTAAATTATTCCAGTATGCATCTTTGTACATTACTGAGATTTTTTTCAGCTTGTTAAAGCAACCCCTCTGGGAAATAGGGTGGAGAAGTTGGTGGAGAGTTTTTTTTAGCACATTTTTGGCAAAACTCCCATAAAAAAAAAGATTTTTTTTCCTTAAATACGTATTTGTTTATATTTATCTCGCGATGTATCTTTTTGAACTCTATATATTTTTTGGGTGACGTTTTCAGGGTTTGTGGTGTCACACCTACAAAACCCAAAAAATGCAGTTTTATCTGTTTTAATTGTGCGGATTCAAGTCGCATGTAAGGTGGAGGGGGGGATACAAACTCCCCTTGGATGCACTACTGATTAAGTGTCAAGCATATTGGGTATATAGGATCGCTATGGGCAAAAAAAAAACAGAACGATGAATTTTCTATCCAAACAATTTTTGAACAATACTTAAATTATTTAGATTTTAGAGTCTTTTATAGACATATTCAGATCAATTCTGTAAAAAGTTACTATAAGAGTTACCGTGTAGTAACGTTACTACAAAATAACTTTTATAGTGACTTTGATAGTAACTTTAACATTTTTCGTATTCTGTAATATCCAACTGTAGTGACGTCGCTATGAAAGTTATATCATAGTGACAGTTACTGAGAAAAGAATGAAGTTAGTTGCAGAAGCGCAACACGCATGCGCATTGGTGGTATACAGATGACAGGTGAGGTTAAACATGTCAAAATATTGTATTGCTTACATTATTTTGTTGTTATACAATATATATTATGGTATATACATTTATAAAATATTAAAAAAGAAAAACAAAATGAGTGAAGAAATTAAAAAAAAAAAACGGAATGCAAAGACAAATTCTCGACAATAGAACCAGTGGCGCAGGCGGGTGGGATTTGGGGGTTAGGACCTCCCATGAAGCTGGAATTTCTATTACTTCGATGCATTTTCCTTGTTTTGTTATTACTTCCATAAGTCTCATTTTATAACCCTCCCCCCTCATGAAACTATTTTTGCGTCACTGAATAGATTTTTTTTAATAATTTCAAAAAAGACTCATATTAAAAAAAATGAGGAATTGGAAAAGACTTTTTGATCTTTAATATATTTCATCTCCTGCAATATAAACATTTACCTACACTCATACATACATATTTTATATATATTTAATTTATATAATTTTCTTTACTAATCTTCTTCATTTTCTATTATACCTAAAAAATACACTTAAAAACAAATGACCGCAATTTTTATCTTCATAAGAACGAAGTTATTACTTATAACCACCAGCATTTGGTAGTTAGTATGATAGGAACTTTTATAGTAACATGTTACTAAATATTGTAGTAACTTTTGTCTTACGGAATAGGAAATACCCCAAAGTTACTGACCTTGCTCATATTGACAAATTTAGTTACTATGATCATAGCAACTAAGTTACAGAATTGGTCTGACTGTCTCTTTTGTATGATAATTAATCTTCTTATGGTACTAAAATTTGTAATTTTGATAGAAAATGAAAGTTTGAAACCCCCTGGATTAAAGGGATTTTGAAGGACGAGAAAATGTCGCATCCCTACCAAAACGTATTATTCATTAAATCCTAATTACACATTAGTTTAAATAAATTTCATTTGAATCGATAGAAGCATAAACAATTTTACAATAACACTTGAATTGCGTTTCACAATATTAAACAGAATTAGTTAATTTTGTTAGAAAATTAGGTATTACGTTGTCAATATTATTTTTGCACATACAACAGTAAATTACTATAATTACTATTTCATGTAATTGTGATGAGATGAGCAACTGTTGTAAAATCCTATTAATGTCAAATGGTCGAACATTCAGATCAGAAATCATAGTACCGTCAATCGTTTTTCACTGATATTGTCGAGATATTAAAAAATCTGTCAGCTGTATTTAATCTGTCAAAACAAAATCAGATCACTAGGTGGTATTCGGTTGCAGTTCCCCAGACAATTACACAGTAATACAATTTAATTTTCAGAGCATTTTTCAGAAAACAAAAGAAAAACTTTTAAAATAGATTACATGAAAATAAAAGGTTTTAAAAAATGATACTAGTCCAATACAACAATTTAAGAAATGTACCCTTTTAGGGTTTTGTAGGTATAACCAAAAAAAACCTTATAACGTCACTCATATGACTGTCCGTCCGTCCGTCCGTCTGTCTGTCTGTCTGCCTGTCTGTCTGTCTGTCTGTCTGTCTGTCTGTCTCTGTGTCTGTTTGTCTGTCTGTCTATCTGTACGGCAAAAATAGTACCCAAATGGCTGAACATTATATATTTTTTATTACCCCTGGGCCTTTCGGCGTGCCGGGTTCAAACTAATACATTAATACATTATTTTACTTTACAAACTAAATTCTTATTCTCTTCTCTTCCCTCTCTTCTTTCCTCCTCCTTGCCTTTCTCTTCCTTCCTGTTCTCAGTTCTTCGTTCTTCCTTCCTGTTCTTTCCCCACCATGGCTTCTTCCCCATCTTTGGACTCCTCCAATTTTCTCCTTCTCACTGCTCTCTCCATTCCCTCACTCAGCTCTCTTCCTCCTCTTATTATATTTTCTTCCCTTCTCTCCCCTTCCAGCCCTTTCTTCAACCCTTCTCCTATGTCCCTTTCTTCCTCCCCCATCCAGGTAACCTCATCCCCCTTCCTTCCTTCCTTTTCCTCCCATCTTCATCCCTCCGGTCCTCTTCCTTCATTCCCATACACCTTCCTATTATCCTTCTTCGATCTCAATCCTTCTTGCCTCTAATTCCCTCGCCCACCTCTCCCCCCTTCCATCTTCGTGCAAAAGGTCTACTGTGTTCCCTGACCACACTGTCATCTCCCTACACCTCTTCGCGAGGTTCTTCTTCCTCCTCTTCTTCTTCTTCCTCCTCCCCGCAAAACGGCTAAACATATAAAGTTGAAATTGTACGACTCTTTGACTCATATGTAGGTGAACTATAGAGAGTTCAGAAAAACATATTGCGGGAAAAATATAAACAAATATGTATTTAGTGAAAAAATATAAAATTTTGAGTGGAGCATCAAATAAAACCTCTTAATGCATGGATAAATAATTTTTTATTTTTATAATTGTAAATATAAGAAAACTTGTCAACATCACAAATTTTGTACAAAATTAGACAGGATTAAACTTGATTTTTTTAATATGGGTATAATATCTTGGTGTATTGATACATAACACCATTGCACGCAGTTTTATCGCATATGAAAGACAAAAATGTCACGATCGCAGGTCAAAACAATACTTTTATTTATTTATTTCTTTATTTTTTGTGTATGTTTTATATATGTATTCGCATTATTTTTATTACTTTAACTTTGGTTGTTATTTTAAATTCTTTATTTTTCTTTAAAGTAATTACGGGAAAATAGGTTTTTCAATAAAATTTAATTTTCTTCTCTCAGTAAAAAAATTCTTCAACATGTTTTTATTGCGGCGAAATACTAATTGCTTCTGACAATTCCATGATTAAAGAAAACTTCTTTTTCTTATTTTTATTTATATACATATATCTTGTAACTTCCGACAATGATGGAAGATGGAAGAACGAATAACGAATAAGTGAAAACATTGCAGTATGATAAGATAAAATTCATTATAAGATCATAATTGTAAACAGGGTTGTGGAGTCAAAGTCGGAGTCCAGGAGTCAATTAGGTCAATTGGTGAAGTTTAAGTCTGTGACAGAGTCGGTACAAAACTCCCGACTTCGACTTACGACATTTATGCCTTGGCTAAGGAAAAATATTTTTTCTCTGTAATAATTCAAACTTATTCAAACCAGCTTTTAAGTTCTAACGATGCTTTTTTATCAAATATTTCTTTATATTCATTTATTTCCTAAAGCCATATGCATAATTATGTATTTGAAGGTAGACCAAAGTACACAGAACAGAAATGTAATCGCGACATAAGATTTTACGTAATTTTTTACTGTACCACGTCGCTCAATAAGTCTCCGGTCTAACGAAGAAAAACAATGTTTAATCAACACACGAAATTATTTTTTATCCATTCTTTTGAAAATTACAAAACTGGAGTCACTAAAACCACTATAACCTCTAAACTAATTGTCAGAATGTCATGAAATTTTCACACGTATCGTTTGAAGGTTGGTACCATCCAGAAATCATATGGGTCTGTCAACAGTGTTGCCATATATATGTCAGACCGGAGACTTATTGAGTGACGTATTATACCACAGTATAATACAGTAATCCCACTCTTGTCGGAACCTTTGATGTTCGTGTACCAAATTTTCGTTATGTCCTGCTTCGGAATAGCTTCGGAAAACTTCGTGTCCTACCCAGGGCTCACGCATGCGCATGAAAAATCTGGTACAGAAAAACGGTCGAGTGAAACTACTGTAATATACTATGGTTATACTACAAATATTATTGTTAAGAACTGCGACAGCAGCTTGAGGAATAACTTGGATTTATATTACGGACAAGAGTTTTAGTTTCATAAGGCACTTCATTTTTTCAACATAATCCCCTCGAAACGCATAGACGAAATAGATTTCTTCGAGGTCCTCAAAAGTCCTCCTAGTCATTTACGGCTTGTATCGCTTTTCCATTTAACCCATTTTCTCCGAAAAATTTTCTGTTTCGAGAAAATATGGATATCCACGGGAGCTAAATAAAGTGAATACAGTGGATATGAAAGAACTTTAATTCGACCAATTTTTGCTGAGTGACAAAAGCTAGAATTGTCAGAACAAAACAACACTTTTTTCTTGACAATTACAAGACGTTTTTCCGTAATTGCTGCCCTTACCTTCTCTATAAGTTCTTCATAGTATGCGAAATACCGATTAGTAGTAACGATTTTTCCCTTCTCAAGGTAGTCGATCAGGAGAATTCCATGCATGCCAAAAAACCGACGTTAACTTTTCCAGCCGTAGAAATTGTAGACAAATGGCTGGACCACGATGAGAAAATAACAATAATAAAAACAGGCTGAATATTCTGGCCGAGAAAGACCCAAGATATAGAACGATGGAAACAATTGGGCAAACCAATGTTCAGAAATGGTTTCGGTGAGCCTCGTTCAACATTGGATAATTATGGAGTGCCTCTTAAAAGAGCCTATGCTGTAAATAAAATCTTTCTATCTATTCTTATCATCTGCCATTGACTTCAAATCACTGATGTTGATATTTTGGGATATTTTGGGATCTCCATGATAGTGTTGATCGACGCTAGAAGTTTTTAGGTTGTCCTCTTCTACTGTTCTGTATATTGTATGCTAGTGCATATGTGCACACCTCGCTACGACCTCTTCGAAGAGTATGCCCTAACGAACCATATTTTCTTCTCTTTATAAGCACATGTATGTCCATTGGGCCCGTTCTTCCCCCAATACAGCGTTCGATATTCAATAAAATGGAACGAGATAAGTTGTTTTTGCGAAGTGTACTACATTACTTTGGTTTGAAAAAAAGAGCAGCTGAAGCTCATCGATTGCTTGTGAAAACCTATGGTGAATGTAATCCATCGGAAATAGTATGTAGAGACTGGTTTCGACGATTCAAAAGTGGCGATTGTGACGTTCAAGAGAATATCGCAGTTGGCCAATTGCTGAAAAACCATGGCAACGAATACACATAGATTTTGCTGGACCATTTTGGGAATCCATGTATTTAATAGGCGTTGATGCATGTTCAAAATTCCCCTATATTGTCAATATGAAGAATACTACATCCGAAACAAAAATTAGTGCCCTATTAAACATTTTTATTATTGAAGGCACTCCAAGATCAAGATACAATTGTTTCTGATAAAAGGACTCAATTTACGTTTCAGAATTTTCAAGATTTTTGTTCAAGAAATAGCATCAAACATCTAACCAGTGCACCATTTCACCCAGAATCAAATGGCGAAGCAGAAAGGTTTGTTCGGACTTTTAAAGACACCATGAAAATAGCTTGGTGGAAAGGTAAGCATAAAAAGCAGGTTGCTTGCGGTAATATGTTATTTTCTTACCGCACTACACCAAACCCCATCAACAACAAATCGCCAGCTGAATTGTTACATTGTCGACAACCAAAATCTAATTTAACAATGCTTTTTCCGTTTGCCGAAGCTTCGGATCCGAAATTAGCTTCCAATAAAAGAAAATTTCAAGTTGAGGACCCAGTGCCAGTTAAATTTTTTGGTAAGAATGATTATTGGTTACCAGGTGTAATATCTTCATATGCTGGTCGGATGATGTACAAAATTAATACTTCACGTGGTATTGTGCGCCGGAATCAAAATCAGTTGCGACTTGGTGACAATACTAAAAAATTACAAACAGCGGATCTTTATACTAACAAGATCTGAAAAGAAGATGGTACTTTTCTAATGCATGAACTACAAAAGCTGCAGAAAATGCCCAGAAAAATATCATTATTCCTCCATCAGAACCACAAACAGAAGTACCGACAGAACCACAAATAGAAGTACCGACAGAACCTCAAATAGAAGAAGCTGCAAAAACACGTAATGCTAAAGCAGATCTTATTCGTCGGAAATCAACTAGGCTTAAAAAGACAATTGTTCGCTTTACGCCATAGAAACAATTTGGAGGGGATGAATTGCTATGTTTCCGTAGCAATCAGCTGTCAGAAATAGATTGTCATAAAATAAAAAACTAAGTAGTTGACATACTGTTTCCTATGTTTTAATTATCTTATAATAAATATATATTTATGTACAAAGTGTTTACTAATTTACAGTAACAAAACGTATTAACTACAAACAACGGCTAGTTCAATTGAATAAGTTAGAAGATAAACAACTACAAGGTCTACAGAGAGAAAACCCTGCTCAAACACTCAAAAAATTGGCTCAACAGCTCTATATCGATAAATTAACCATTTCACTACATTTACAAGCCATGGAATCCAGAAAGAAGGAAGATGGCTGCCACATGGATTGACCGAAAATGCCATTGTTAATCGTTTAAACATCTCGATTTCTGTGCTTGCAAGGTATAAAAAGCAGTTTTTATTTTGACAACCCAAAACGCAAGAAATCATGGCTTGATCCTGGTCAATCATCAAAATCGACACCAAAGCGATTGGGCCCAAGCGATTACCATCTGTTCCGATCGATGCATCGAAAGCTTTGAAAGAAAGAAATGCCCATAATTACGGAGAAGTCGATCATTGGTTTGCTGAATGGATTGGCTCAAAAGACAAACCATTCTTTCCTCGCGGAATTAAACTTCTGCCAGAAAAGTGGAAAAAAGTCATTTGCCGAGGGCAAATACTTTGATTCATGTATTCACGAATTTGTTATTGAAATAAATACTCAAAAAGCACAAAAAAAAAACAACGACTATCAATGTACCTCCTAATATTAATTGTAAAGTAAAATTTTGTGTAACTTTTTTTATTATTTGTAAAAATTATTAAATGATTAGACTTACTTATTATAATGTAACTTTTTAACTCTTTATTTTATACATTTATATGTTGTATATTTATTATTATTATGAATCTACCTTTTAGCATAATCGGATAGGCTTGGCTTTATATAAAAAGGGCCATTAAGCCCTGTAATAGTTACCATAGCAACAATAATCTTCTTACATTTTAAAAAAATTGCATAAATGTACAGAATTCCACCATAAGTCGTGCCGGTTCTTAATGTGCTGTTTTGCTTATTTTGAGAAAGAGAATTTAAATCATACATTCTCATATAGGTACAATTAAGACAATGTATCAAATATGCTGTTAATTAACTATTTCAGAATAGTATCATAATACCAAAGGAACGTCTATGTTAAGTATTTTAAGAACCTCTCGACTCAAGCACAGTTCTAATCTTGAAATTATTCAGCAAATTGTGCACTCGAGTATATGAGAGTTGTTTTACTCACATTTAAAGTGAGTAATCCTACAGTTGATTTACTAGATTTTCCAACTTAGAAAAATATTTATTTACATAGAAATTTTGGTGTTCTATTAGGTAATTAATATTTATTAACCCTTATATCCCGAAAGAGGAGTCGTTACCAGCGACGGGTAACTGGCTGAAAAATATTTAAAATTACATTAATTACAGTTATTTTCTTTTCACTATGCGTAGCTAGAGTTTCAAATCTTTATAAATGCTATAAATAAATATTCATATTTTAAGTTAGGATTAAGATCAGGAATCGGCATCTCATGGCCCGGGGGACGAATGCGACCCACCAATAAGGATATATAATGTTGAATTTTGTTATCCAGCGTAGCCAATATATTATTAGGTCGTCAAGGATGAAATTTGTAGAAAAAAAGGCAAAGTTGGTTGATATCTTACAAATATAAGGAATTATTTTATTCCTAAAAGTATGCACTCATATTGTCTATACACTTTTGCCATTTAAGCGGCAGGTTATGCAGACCGGTGGTATAAAACCCTGGCGAACGAGAGTCAATGAATTCTTGGAAGGCCAGTTTAAAATTTGTAAGGTAGGAGTCGATCTGTTGACCAATCTAGGCTGTTTTTCTTCAAGTTTTTGCATTATTTCGACCAGTTGATTGCAGTATATTTCTGCTGTGTTCTGATCGATGAGCCAGGTTTTTTTTGTGTAGTTTTTAAGTTACCTGTACGAAATTTGGCGAACCAATTTGATATTGTCTGCTGCGTAGTAACACTAGAGCCAAATACGCGCGGTCTGCGATGCTGTAGTTCCACGTAAGAACTCATACTTCATAATAGTGCAAGTTTCTGACCGTTCTATTTTCATCAATTTTTTTTTTTTTTAATTAAGTTTTTGATATTCTTTAGAGCAGCGGTTCTTAACCTTTTAATACTCGGGACCCCCCAACTAGCCTAGTATTTTCTGGACACCCCAAGAAAATTTTTGAAATAATATTTTAAATGTTCTTAACAATTTATTGTTTAATTGTAATTTTAAAAGCAAAAACTGGTAAAACTTAATTTTTTTCTTTTAATTTCGGGACCCCCCTGTTAAGAACCGCTGCTTTAGAGCATACAATGATTTCTTTAAACAGGCGAGATGTATAACTTTCTAACATAGAAAACAGAACGGTAAAATATTAAGCCAATGTCAAATAATAAGCTGTTAAAATTGGCAATATTATTAACTACAAATTTCATCCTTGACGACCTGATATTTCTGCGCAGCTTTAAACTTCTGACACACTGATGGTCTTTTATATATCTAGTTAATATTGTAAGGTTGAGAAACGCTGATAAATATAACAGTTCAAATAAAAACTTTCACTACTCTATAATTTCAAAGCATCATCTTTCACTATAAAAAATTATATAAAGTAGCAGAGCCATTGAATTTTTTTTACGTCATATTTTAGCCCAAAATCGTTCTACAATCCATATTTTTATACTTTTTAAAAAGTTTTATGGAAAAATCAGAACATGATAAAGAAAAACAATATTTCATTTTAATGATGGTTTTGATAACATATTTACGTAAAATATACCTACATACGTTGAAACATGTAAGAAAAAGAACTTTCTTTCAATAAATGAAAAACGTAATGCCTTATTTTACATTGAAAATATATATTTTACTTTTTATCCTGTTCTAAACAACATGCAATCTACTAAAATATACATGGTCGTTCATTTAATATACAACCCAAATGAAATAAAACTTAGAAATCAAGTTAAAAATTTTATTGAACCGGTTTACTAATTATATAATAATTATATGAATTCTGTTTATACTAAATTAGTTTAAAATGTGTAACTAGCTTACTTACTAGTAAAACATTGCTTGCTACTGCAAAGAAAATCTAGAGGTAGATTGGATGGAGTTTTTCGTTATTCCTAGGTGAAACATGTTAAATAAAAATTCAATTAAAAACACTAGGTACGTTTCACTAATATATTTATTTTCTTAATACGTATTTCGGCTATTAAATCATTTTCAAGAGTTTAGAAAATAACAGTTATTTTGTAAACTTTTGAAAATGGCATAATAGCCGAAATACGTATTGAGAAAATATATATATATATATATTAGTGAAACCGAACTAGTGTTTTTAATTATTATTATATTTTTTATCTAGAGACTTTATTTAACCCTAGCCGGACCAAAATAATTTTGAATTTTTTGTGACCAAAAATGGCTCATACGTGACCCACATTTCAAAATGTGTTTAAGACCCATATTTCAAGTTTTATATTTATGTCCACTTAAGGGGCCTATTCTGTAACTTTTAACAAGATCTTAAGATGTTAATTTTACTTGTACATAGAATGTTTTCATAGTTACCTGTCAATTTAACACCATGACAAAAATCACAGAAAAGGGTCTAAATAATTTAATTTTGAATAACAAAAGTGAGTAAAGTATTATAAAAAAATGTATTTATGACATTGCCAACTTACATGAAAATCAAACAGAATTTATAAATGTAATATATAACAAAATATAATAATTACATAGACACAAAAATATAATTACATATAACATATCAGAAGAATTTTAATTATTCTCCATCTTCATCTTTTTGGCAGTAATTGCAAGTAATTTGTTTTATTGCTATTACAGTTGAATGTTTTGGACAAACGAATTTATTGCATTTGTCACATTTCTTTGCATATTTGTTATCATTTCTATGGCAACTAAAACACGGGCCTCGTTTATTTCCTGAAAGGCTCGGATCTTTTGTAATATTAATAATAATAATATTATAATACAAACAGAACAGTATCTTACCTCGGTCGATTGAGATATGATGAAAAAGCAACTGTGAAACTAAGAAACTTGTCAAAACTTGCATTATTGCAGGTGTGTAATTACGCATTACGTATTGATATAAGACATTACTAACAAATCCCAAAATCGGGTCAGGCTAGACCCGTACTGTAAAACAAGAAATCGGCTTGATAAAAAAAAAGTTTATCATCATAAAATAAATAGTTATAATATATAAGGAAAAGTCCTAGTACGACAATAAATAACTCTAAAAAATAAAAGAGTTATTTAAAAAAATTCAACTTTCGGGTCTAATTTGACCCATAAATGGTCCGGCAAGGGTTAAAAGAATAAACGATACCAGTAAAACGCATGGTCTGAAAATAAGCACCAAAAAGACCAAATACATGGTAATAAGCAAAAATGATCGCCCAGGAATAAAAACAGACAACAATAAACTTCTACAGACAGAATCATCGAAAGACGAAGAAGGTACAAATAGTCGGTGGCCGGGACTGGATTTTTTTTTTACAAATCAATCCCTTTTTATTATTTGTATTTTTTTACAATAATTAAAATAATAGTGCTTATAGATCCGAGTCTTCGACCTGATTTTACTGCACACTTTGTTTAGGTATTTAGTTGCCATAAACATAATCATTGGTACGACAGCCCAAAGTGAGCCTAGGTCTCCTGTTTCCAGGTTTCGTA
Source organism: Liopterus haemorrhoidalis (assembly GCA_963971575.1). Taxonomy (NCBI): domain Eukaryota; kingdom Metazoa; phylum Arthropoda; class Insecta; order Coleoptera; family Dytiscidae; genus Liopterus; species Liopterus haemorrhoidalis. The sequence goes on from OZ020614.1 coordinate 47,922,782, forward strand.
CCCATATTTTCAATCTGTATACATACATTCAGGAGTAATATGGTGAGTATTACGTCCATTTTTAGAAATTTAGCAATGTCCATTACACAGAAAGGCACCTACAGTTTATAGCCGCTTGCGAACGTAATTTAGCTATCATCAGTTATCAATTTTGTTTTTTTGTGACGTTTCTATCGGTACCTTCCGCGTGGACAACGGGCACGTCAAGTAAACATATCTTATACATAATATTACAGAAAAAATAAAGAATAATTTTTATCTATGCACAGATTCTTATTTCTCATCGGGCCTATACTGTTTATAGGCCCGATAAATGGGAAGCTGCTGCCGAAATTAGGAGCCGCATAACAAGCTAGAAATTCATTCAGTGGGATGAGAAGTCTGATAACTTGTTACGATTTTAATTTTGCGCTGAGAATGCGATTAGCAAAATTATATGTTTTCACTATCCTTTCATATGGTGTGAACAGGACATAGTTTATGCTTTAAAGATGAGGGTGTACAGACCCATCTTAAAAATATCTTGGATAGACCATGTAAAGAAAGTTCTCAAAGCTATGAATTAGAACTGATGTACACCATAAAGAAAAGGAATCTTGAATACCCTGGTCACATATAAATCTGCTGCTATCAGAGAAATAAAGAGAAGCAAAATCAGAACACTAGCCCAAGACAGTAAATTATAGAGAAAAATGTATAAGGCAAGCAGCTCAAACCACTCCTAATACCGAAAGGTATATAAATAAAGATAAACTGAATCAAAATCTAGACCTCATCAGTCATCCTCATCAGTCCAGTCTTCAAAATCAGGCCTAACATTCAGCCTAGAAGTTAACAGTCCCAAAAATAGTTAATATCATAAAAATGAAATACAGACATCGCTTAAATACAGGCATGCGTTCTGAGAAATGTGTCATTTTGCAAACGTCATAGAGTGTACATACACAAACGTAGGTGGTATAGCCTACTTCATACCTAGGCTATTATACATACCTAGGCTATATAATGGTGACAAAGTTCATGATTAAAAGAACTCCATACAAATTAATAAGTATCCTCAAGAGCCGCAGGTAATGCCAGTTTGGAAAATTTGCTGAAAAAACTATGAATTGTGAAACGTGAAATAAGATTTGCTTGTTATGCTTTGCTTGCATCGAACAGTAAAATCAGTATAAAATAATAGCACAAAAGGTAGTCAGTATTACGTCAAGACGTACGTTTTAAATTGTTTATTGATACAAAGAGACGCAATTTGACCATCGTTGCCAGTGGCGTATCCAAGACTCATGGTTAGGGGGGCACTTATGATGCTTGTCTATAAGAAGGGTAGGATCGCGGGCCGCAAAATAACTTTTTGTATCCGGTCAAGCAAAGGCGATTCAAGCTGACATGGGGTTCCTGGCTGAAAACTTATATATTATATAAGTATTTAAAAAAATTTAATACATATTAAAACGCCGTGGCCCTTGTATCCTGCTGATTTTTGTGAATTAGGAAAAAAGGACCATATTCTAGTCATAAATACGTAGTTAGTACGCGAATATAATAAACGAAATACAATTTGATAATATAGATCAATGTTTCTCAATATTTTCGGTATCATGGATCTCCTGTAATGTTTTTTCCCTCAAGTTGTTGGAACCCTATCGAGGCGGTCCATATAATTTCAGCATCATATAGCCCCGATCTTGCGCCAAGTTATTATCATTTATTCTCCCATCTCAAGAAATTTCTGGGTGGTATACGACGAAACCACTCTTATTCGATTTCTTAATCAACAGTGAGAAACTGGCTGATTTTTATGACAAACTTATCCAAAAAATATGTCTAAACTGTCTCAATATTCTAAATGGTGACTATGAAAAATCATAAGTAATAAGATACCTCTTCATTTAAGTATTCAATATTTTGTGGAAGAATGGGAGTCCAGCGGCTCTTCCCCCGAAGAAAATTTTTGGAACAAATTTTCCCAGGAAAAATGCATTAAAATAATTAAATTTTTTGCTTATTTATGTTTTTGCGGCTGGCTTTTTCAGTGACCGCCTTCGTGCGTGTACACGTGTAGTGCAAAGAAATATTAGTTTTTATTTGAAGTTTACTATGCCTTGTTATAAGAAGGTAATTTATTTTTTGTGCTTGGTTTTTGAGGAAAAAAAAAACAAGTAGCCCTTCGGGATATCTGTAATTCCGTCGCTGCATATTATTCGTTTGTATGGAAAATGGCCTTTGACCCAAATGAGATTGATACCTGCTGTAGAATATTGAAGTAAATATCAAAATGAAAAAAAAAAGATTATAATTTCATCCTTTATTGATAAAAAAAGATGTGATTGTTAAGCCACATATTAAGAACTTTCATTTAATAACCTTCAAAATTTTACAAACAAGTATACATATTTTTCGATAAACACATTTTTGTTTATATTTTTTATACAATATGTTTTTTTCTCAATATTTTTGTTATAAGTAGAGCAAAGAGTTATATACATGTCAAATTTCAATTTTATAGATCCAGCAATTTTGCCACAATTTCTACCGAACAGACAGACAGACTCATGAGTGACAGTATAAGGATTTCTTAATCAAAACCTACGAAAGCAAAAATGACAGAGAACATAGGAATATTCATTTTATATTAATTTCAATACGGATCCTAATAAAAAATAGTCTATATGTTGTAGAACGTCGTGATTTTATATATATATATATATATATATATATATATATATATATATATATATATATATATATATATATATATATATATATATATATATATATATATATATAATCACTGTCCTATAGTATTTAGTACCGTAAACCGTAATATGCTGTATAGAGTTGTAGCCTAGGAGAAATAGGCTACATGGCAACGATCACTGGCGTATTCAGGAGGGGGCACTGGGGGGGCACGCTTAAAGGCCAGTGAATTTTTTTTTTTAAATAATCGTACTCTATAATCTCTTTTCATCAAGTGGTTTTGGCCGCCATATTGAATCCGCTTTATTGGATCCGCCATATTTAATTTTCTGAATTGCACCCTGAATTCATCATCAGTGACCCCATAAACCCCCAGGCATTATATTATATTGAAATCAAATCATTTTTTAAAAAATCTTCACTTGGCACGTGGTTTCGGCCGCCATATTGCATCCGCCATATTGAATTTTCTAAATTTGACCCTGGATTCATTAACAGCCGCCTCAACTACCTTTAGGTAACATTTTCAGGGGTTTGACACCCAAATTGACTCGATTGTGTTGACTTTATAATCGATTTATCGAAGAAAAGGTAGAGGTCACGTGGGATTGGTGGCCATATTTGATAAGTTACGATGTTTCCGTAAAAGAGCCACTCGGATTTCGAAACTAGACTACAATAATCATCGAATGAGCCCTGGTAGACCTTTCATAGACTAATATATTTTTGGACAGCATGGGGTCTCTCGATGAAAAAGAATGACTCATATATATTTAATTAGTCTACCGGCGAATAAAAATAGGTAGTCCGCTACTAACATTTCTATCTCAAAGAGGTCGTTGTGTTCTACAATTTTAAGAAGCGTTACTGTAGGCTATTTTAACACAATGATAAGTATTTGTGTATTTAAACATATCTAAACATAGAAAAGGTACAGTAAAAATACGGTATAAAAGATAACAAACACGTGAGTAGAACTAACGAGTTTCATTAAAACGTTACGGCGGCTACGACGTCACTAGGCGACAGGAATTTTTCAGCTCCATTATAATTTTATAGGATCACCGTCGTATATGGTTCGTCGTTGACCGAAACATCGTTATGCGGATATGATTGTATTATAAAACATTGCAAAAAAATCAAAATATTTTGCATATATAACATATATTTCCTAAAATATTATATATATAAAAGCCCTGTGTTTGTCTTTGCATAACGGTTGAGGAATGGAGCGGGAGTGCAGTCGTGCGGTAGTCATACATACTGAGTGGAAAGGGAGCGACATGCTCGACGCCTGTTCTCCGAGAAGTGACAAGCCAGTCCAGTGCAAGCCCTGGTCATGCATATGAGTGACCTTGAATAATATTTTTAATATCAACCCGAAAGATAGATGTCAGTAGTTACGGTATTAACGCACTTTTTGAAAGATAGATGTCAGTAAAGTTAAAATATTAACGTACTGGACATATTTTTGACAGATGTATTTGAATCGTAGTTAAGAAACCGTCACACTATACACTGATAATGATAGTATTACATTTTTCTGTGCACAAAACCAAAAAATATAACACGAAAATACTGAGATATTTTACGGTAAGCATTTCTGTAGTTATAATAAGCTCCGTGAATTTATGTTCTATAATATTATTGTATATATAAAAATATGTATATAATATATTGTTATGTATATATAAATTATTTTTAAACTGTAATTATTGTTAAATTATTAATAAACATTGATAATAATGCATTTTACTGTATATTTTTATGCCTACCATTTTCTGTTAGCTGTTAAAGTTAAAAGAAAATTGGTATTTTCAGTTATCAAGTAAATTTAATCTATAATAAATTTAATTGAAGCCTATTTGCTATAAAGCTTCTATTAACTTTATATATGGAATAAATTTATTTGATAATTGGAAATATCAGTTTGCAATAATTACAATATATTACTGGTATATTTTTGAATTTTCGCGCTTTAACATTTTAGTTCCGACCTGAAAGATAGATGGTAATGAAAAAAAAATATTTTCGATTAACCAGGCGACGTCTGTTCTTGTTTACCTATATTCTTTGGTCCAGTGCTAAGACTTGCCCAGCGTGCATCCAATATTTACTTAATGGTTCGTGGATATTAAATCGAGGCCTTACTTTCCGAGGCAGAAGTTTCCTCAGTTCTAGGGCTAAACTTTTTATTAAATAATAAATATTTTAATAGTCCATTTACAATCGTTCTATAAAGTATACGAATCAGGGCTTCGAACCGTTATTTTTTTCGTTTCGGTTTTTGTTCCAGTTCAATTAAATATATATATATCAGTTCGGTTCCGGTTTTCGTTTCGGCAAAAATAACGGTTTTTTTCAGTTTTCGGTTCAGTTCCGAGTGATACATTTATAAATGCTTTTATTTGTTTTAGAAATTCTACTATAATTTAGAAGAATATTTTATTCCTTATTTTGTAATAAACATACCAAGGCCGCTGCTGGGGGGGGGTCCTCTCGAAATAATAGCAGCTTAATTTTTTTTTTTATTTGTCAGTTATAAAAATTACGAATTTTTTCTGCTCATCAGTTTAAAATATAATCAGTTTAAATATGGGAGTGAATATAAAAATGTATTTTATATTCACTCCCATAAATATTATTTGAACCGAAATAAACCGATATTTTTTTTCAGTTCAGCTCTGGTTTTCGTACCGACAAAAATAACGGTTTTCGGTTCAGTTCCAGTTCAAAGTCCTATTATGAATACGAATATTTTATTTAAAATAAATAAATAAAGGAATAATTTCTCCAATTTAATGACAGTTTCCTATTACATCAACATTTACAATAGTATCAACAGTATTATCAACAAAGCACAAGGACAAACGTATGAACATGTGGGAGTATTTCTATCTGAGCCAGTCTTTTCCTATGGGCAATTATATGATGCTTTGTTACGACCAAAGAAACGAGAAAACGTTAGAATTAAAATCGCTGAAAGTGCAAAGGATACTGAAGAGTGATGATTGGTTCTCAGATAATTTGCTTTTTAAAGAAATATTTGAAAAGAGTGTAGCTGTATAAAGGCTTGAAATTGACTGGTATATATGTAACTAGATATTAGGGATGTGCTAGATATCCATATTCGCAGATATCTGTAACATAAAAACATCCGTTTCCGTGTCCGTAACCGCTGATTTTGTTACAAAATCATACGGATATTTTCATTAATAATAATTTATTATAACAATAATAATAAATATATGAATGTTCTGCTAACCTTTAAAAATAATATTTGATTTAAAATTATAGCTTACAAAATAAATTAAGATTAATTTAAATACTTTTTAAGCTAAAAGTTTTAGGGTTAAAAATAAAATAAACAACAATAAGTATAATACAAAATATTGCAGCAATACGAACTATGTTTACAACGATTTTTATTACAAATTCAAGGAGAAAAAGTCTAAAAATTATTATATTATCTCCCTGTACTAAAATTTAAATAGGATTAATTTTTTTCAATGACTGTTAGTACCGTATGAGATTTGTTAGGAATATAACATCTATAAAATAAAAAATTAGTAATTAAATTTCGAATAAAAATCCTTGTAAATATTGATGTATTTCTTTAGTAAAATGTTATACTTATTATTGTAAATCTTATTTTTAACTCTAAAGCTATTTTTATTTATTTTTTTTAATTCACCTTAATATGATTTTTTTTTTTTTGTAAACTATTATTTTAAATCCAATTTTATTAATAAAGGTTAAAAGAACATTTCTATCCGTATCCGTATCAATGGATATGAAAATTTTATGATCAGGTACATCCCTACTAATTATTAGCTGTGTTAATTTAATTGAACAATAAAATTAATAAATTACAGATATTCTGCGACGGGTTAGCTGATAAGTGTAGACACATTTTGTACAACTTTTTTCCGTTGCTATATGTATTGCAAACCAGTGGCGAAGAGAGACCTTCGCTAGACTTGCCCTCCCATGAAAAAAATAATAATTAAAATAATAAATAAATAAAATTAAAAATTAAAAATTAAAAAAAGTTTTAGGTAAATATTCAAAAATACATCAAATTATATTCTATAAAAATTTTTGTACAAGGCTTGGTTTACTAGTTACGAATGTTTTTAAATTTTAAAGTTTAATAACTTCCGTTTCCGGTTTCGGATTTTTATAAAAAACAATAGGGTTCTTCCCAATTAACAGAAGAATTTGTTAGTACCAGAACGAACTCTCTACGTTAAACCGTTCTTGAGTTATCGTACACACACACACACACACGCACGCACGCACGCACGCACGCACGCACGCACGCACGCACGCACGCACGCACGCACGCACGCACGCACGCACGCACGCACGCACGCACGCACGCACGCACGCACGCACGCACGCACGCACGCACGCACGCACGCACGCACGCACGCACGCACGCACGCACGCACGCACGCACGCACGCACGCACGCACGCACGCACGCACGCACGCACGCACGCACGCACGCACGCACGCACCCACGCACACACACACACACACACACACACACACACACACACACACACACACACACACACACACACACACACACACACACACACACACACACACACACACACACACACACACACACACACACACACACACACACACACACACACACACACACACACACACACACACACACACACACACACACACACACACACACACACACACACACACACACACACACACACACACACACACACACACACACACACACACACACACACACACACACACACACACACACACACACACACACACACACACACACACACACACACACACACACACACACACACACACACACACACACACACACACACACACACACACACACACACACACACACACACACACACACACACACACACACACACACACACACACACACACACACACACACACACACACACACACACACACACACACACACACACACACACACACACACACACACACACACACACACACACACACACACACACACACACACACACACACACACACACACACACACACACACACACACACACACACACACACACACACACACACACACACACACACACACACACACACACACACACACACACACACACACACACACACACACACACACACACACACACACACACACACACACACACACACACACACACACACACACACACACACACACACACACACACACACACACACACACACACACACACACACACACACACGGACGGCACTTCGAAAATAGGTTTTTTGGATTTCCTGGACCATGAAACGTGGTCATCAGTCAAAATCTCGACATCGAAAATTTTCGCGATTACAATACTTGCCCCTTATATATTAAGGTCAGGCAAGTAAAAAGACTGAGTTTTATAACGCTTGTCACCAGTTAATATATACTAAATATATATACTAGGTAAAATAATCTATACTTACTGAAAAATCAACATTGATTCCCCATGGTCTGAAAACAATACGACTGGTGGTGTATATCGTTCATTGGGTCCACAAATCTCGAACTCAGTGACTTCGTTCAATGGATCTCGACCAGCAATTAACTGTAGATAGCCTCCTTCACAACTGAAAGAAGAAAATGAACTGTAAGTACTATATCAAAAACAAGAGATAATTCTTTACATGTCTGCAGTGTAAAAACCGGCAAAATAAAGTAAACATTACAATTGCCTGGAAAAACACTGGGTTAAATATGTGTCTTTAAACAATTTATTTCTTTGTTTCGAGTATTTCTTTGTCTCAAGTTTTTGTTGCTGCAACAAAGAAGAACTACGTGTTGTCTTGGGGTAGAGAGTAAATAAAACGCAAAATAAGAGAGAGAAAATATTATTTTAGAACATGTTTTTATCATCCATTCTACTAAAGTCAATATTTAGATCAGACAAAAAGATTTAGGTGGGCAAGCCCGTTTTAAGACCTTGTCAATCGATGAATAATTTTACGTTGGTAATGTTATACTTCCGAACTGTATGAAATGCAAATATAGCTCAGAAATAATTTATTAAATCTGTAATTTAATTGGTATACAAAATACTAGGAGGCATTGAAAATAACAAGATTTGTGCGTGTAAAGCCAAACGCCAACCAGATTCATAGTACCCAATGAAAGAGATAATTTTGCTGATTAATTTTTAATACTATCAGATCGTCAAGGATAAAATTTGTAGTTAATAATATTGCCAACTTTAACAGCTTATTGACATTGGCTTAATATTTTACTGTTCTGTTTTTTTTTTTTTTTTTTGGAAACTTATACATTTCGCCTATTTAAAGAAATCATTTAATATTCTAAAAAATATCAAAAACTTTTTAATTAATTTTGTTGAAAATGGAATGGTCGGAAATTCGCACTATTATGAAGTATGAGTTCTTACGTGGAACTACGGCATCGCAGACCACGCGAAACGTTAATAGTGTATTTGGCTCTAGTGTTACTACGCAGCAGAAAATATTAAATTGGTTCGCCAAATTTCGTACAGGTAACTTAAAACTTACTTACTTACTTAATCGTTGAGCCCTTTTACCATTTCTGGTGTCGGGCAGGTAACTTAAAAACCAAACAAAAACAAAAAATCTGGCTCATCGATCACAGCAGAAATATACTGCAACCAACTGGACGAAATGATGCAAAAACTTAAAGAAAAACAGCCTAGATTGGTCAACAGATCGACTCCTATCTTATTGCATGATAACGCTAGACCACACACTGCACAAATGACTGTGGCAAAACTACAGGAATTGGAGTTGGAACTTCTTCATCGTCCTCCATACTCACCAGACCTAGCCCCCATTGACTACCAATTCTTCCGCAATTTGGACAACTTTTTAATAGGAAAACAGTTTAATTACGACAATGCTGTAAAACTGTCCTTCTAGGAATTCATTAACTCTCGTCCGCCAGGGGTTTATACCACCGACCTGAACAACCTGCCGCTTAAATGGCAAAAGTGTATAGACAATATGGGTGCATACTTTGATGAATAAAATAATTCCTTATATTTGTAAGTTATCAACCAATTTTGCTTTTTTTCCCACAAATTTCATTCTTGACTATCTAATATATAAAAAAAACTCAAGTATACTATTTAATTAGAATTTGTATCTCACTGGGATATTTTTAAGATACCTTAGATGTAAAAAAAAAAACCTTTATACTAGTGCTGTAACAAATAGTAACAGTATAACTTGAGATCTATGTATCTGAACAGGAACAGGAACTCGTAAATTCTATATTATCTTAAAAAGATGTCTAATTATTAGATTAGATGTATTCGGACCATATGTGAGAAACAATCTCTGTCTTGAAATATAAACCTTAACTTTTTTTTTTCTAATAAGATACTGTCTATATTATTACCAATAAATCTACAATTATATTGTACAAGTGGGTATGTATGTTCTATTCAACTTCTGGTGTATCTTCATATTTCCGGTAACGCGGAGAGAGGAAAATGAACCGCCGTCTTATCCGGGTGATTTTTGTTTTAGTGCTTAGGTTTAATTTTATTTCGACAGGGGGTACTGACTAATTTTTATTGATAAAAATCATGCATTTTTTCCTCGAATCCGTGTCGAATTAAAGTCACCATTGACCAGCACGGACAGGTTTTATCAGACGATAAAAGATGTTTATTCATATTTCTACTGTTCAGAAGACGATTTCAGACCAACACTGAATTGAAAAACCTACAGTTGAAGGTATTTTATTAATAAAATTGATGAAATGTGTAAAAAATACATAAGAATTGATAAAGATAATGTAGTTTTTTAAGGATTTAACACATTTTCATAAATTTTGAAAATTTTTGCTGACCATAAAATTGCCTTCAGTTAAAAATGCTATTAAACGGAAAAGAAAGTAAGAATTAAGAAAGTAAGAATCAGTTTTGAGTTATCAAAATATATTTTAAGGGTCGTTCGAACGTTTTAAATGTTAAACCTATCTGTAGATACGTTCATATAAGTTTTCAGGGTGAGGATAGATCTGTTAAGCAGTTTTGTTATTTTAATTCTGGAAACTGTATGCTATTAACTATTTTACTAACTATATTAACGAAAGTATAAAGTGCAATGTATTAGGAGGATAGATAAGACAGAATAATATTCGATTTTTAGTAATTGCGTAATTTTAATTGTGTTAAATCTTGAAGTATTATATACCCAGATGTCATTTTAATATATTATTTCTTTATATAAGTGATTATTTTAGGATGAAAGTGTTTTTTTAACATCATGACTGTCTTTCTCTTTTTTTTTTTGCAGTAAAAATGCTAATTTTAAGACGTATTTCAAAAAAACTTAAAAATTATGATAAAAGTATTCATCAGCGCCTCTCTCGAACAACGAAACAACTACCGACATTCAAAATTAGGAGGCAATTCCTTCGCATTACTGAATTATAACATGTATAGGTGAAACTTTAGTGATTAAATAAAATAAAAAACGACTATAATATATTTACATGTAAACCAAATTATTTACAAAAAAACTGAAAATTATAAATACCTTTTTAAATAGTTAAACAAAATACTAAATTTAATAACGTAAAATATTACTACAACGAATATATTATTATAACGAAAATCGGCAAATTTCACATCTATCAGTGTTACTCAAAAGTTTTTCTAAATTTCCAAGTGACATAATTAATAGTGAATCCTATGCAATAATATTTAACTATTTTATTAATTTTTCTCTATTTTATTCAGAATCCATGTATTCTTTATAGTGAAATAAAATATTATTGCTACGTTTAAATGGTACAAACGTAAATTAATTAACTGATTTGGATAATCCTTTGAACATTGTATGTATAGATTAGAACTTCCCGAGTGTTATTGGCTATATCAGTGTTTCTCAACCGGGGTGCCACGACACTCTCACCGGGGTGCCATCAGTTTGAAAATTTATTTCAACGTTAAATTGCTCAGAACTTCCTGATTGTTATAGGCTAATGATAAAAATAATAATAATTTTTGCTGACGTTTTATAGATGTACCGCGTGCGCGCCGATGTGCGTCACTTCGATAACCACGTGACAGGCAAAAAACGAGTTTTATAATCGACAAGTGCGGCAAAATGCCTTATTATATTAAAACGAGTCGCGAAGCGAAGAGTTTTGTCAACATAGGGAGAGAAGCCCGGCGTAGCCGGGCTGAAGCCCCTAGTTGCCATAAAAGTAACTAGATGGCAAAGGTTGTGAGATGACATTCTATAATTGGGCGATGATAGCCTTTCGGGAAAGTTCAGTGAAAACAGTCATGATGTTAATACAAATTTGGACAGTCAGATTTTGTCCATCATGGGTTATCACAATTTTTTTAAAGATTCTCGATTCGACCGCTCGGTTTAATCAAGTAAAATGTAATAAGGAATTCCGTAGGTGAGTAATTGTGTCCGTTAGTTAATTAGAGTAGTGTGTAGTTATATGGAGGGAAAATATTCAGATACTTGTAGGAGACAAGTATCTTTCGAAGTTGTTAGTGAGGATTGTGGTGCCTAGTGGACTAATTAGTGTTATCCATCAAGATTAGTGTTCATGTAAAAAAGACCTCACAGGTGTGGGATTGTTGTGAATATGTTTTTCTTTTGGATTTAGCTGCCATCGTAAATAGTAAACCGTAATTGTAATAAGGTTTTTAACTAACTCCTTCGTAAGAAACATAGTAACATACTAGCCTAACCCGGGAGTTCATATCCGATCCGCTCGCGGATTATAAACGCATTATGTGGGAGACCTTGAGTTTGAGGGATGCACAAACTACAAATGAAGTATATTAATGTCATTCAAAATTAACCAACCAACCAACTATTGTGTTTATATTTTATCTCAACGCGATTAGTGCCAAAAATATGCCAACATGCAATATCGTCATCTTTCCAAAAGATATGCTCTGAAAATTTGAAAAAATCAGAGTCAGAATTAAAGGTTTCGAAGCTCAGTGAAAGGAAAAACAAACTTTTTATTTTGAAATGATTTTTGTAAAAAATGTGCCTAAAATACTAGATACGTACGAAAACCTGAAATATGCGAAAACTCAATCAATTTTTATACTAGCAGTAAATTAGTGAAACATGTCGCTGATCTTTTTACTTTTTGGTGCATATACATAAAGTAAAAATTACTTTTACTTCGTTTCAATAACCAGTGACACATGAAGAACAACGTAGTTTGCGATTTGCAATGTTTGCATTGCTCATGGTCAAATAGTAAGCAGGCACGGACTAAAAATATTACAGGACGCATATAGGGGAATAGAACTATTCATTCACGGTATTTGACCCGGGGTTGCTGGATTTTAAAACTTTGCTCCGGACTTCGGGTTTGGTTATTATTTCTCTAGATTTGTGCAGTACATAAGAATTAAATAAAATATAATCAATTATTACTTAGTATAACCCAACATTTGTCTAAGCTGCTGTGTTGTTATTATTTATTAACATTAACCACGAAAAAATTAAATTACTAATCTTACAATTCTGTCCAAATAAGACAAAATTACTATCAGCAGTTGCATATATCAGCATGTCTTTTCCATAAGGGCACATGGGGCATGAGCCCAGAGCCCCCGGCTTGATGGAGGCTTCAAAATGTCGAGGTCGCCGTTTACACGGAAAAAAAGGAGCTCATTATTTAGTGCAATTTTACTAAGAATTGCCGCTAAAATTTCTAAATTTAAATGTAAATCGAAAACCAAATGAGATTTATGGTCACTAATTGTAGTGGAGAGCGCTCATTTTCTCGGCTAAAAAGAATAAAAAATTAATTACGAACGGCCATGTGGCAAGAACGACTTACTAATTTGTCAATCGTATGCATAGAAAGTGGTATCCTTCAAAAATTAGACTTTGAGGACATAATAGAAGATTTTGCACAACATAAATCCCGGAAGAAACCACCATCATTAAGTCCAATTCTCAAAATAGTAATCACTTCACTTATATGTGATTTGTATAAAGCTAACCATAATAACCAATAAAGTCACTAAATAAAAGTATATACTGATGTTTTCATTAACATTTTTTTTTTTTTACTTTCTATAAGGGCCCCAAACTTTATGTGCCCAAGGGCCTAAGACGTCCCTGACTATCAGTGCTAACTCTGCTAGTATCTCTATTTATGTTTGTTGAAAATCTTCTCGCAGCATAATTAAAATATCTCTTTGTTACCTTCTTAATCAACTTTGTTACAATATGTGTGGATATATTGAAAGTTCAAAGTAATGCAAGTAATTTAAATACCGACGAAGAATGAAAAGGTCGCAGCGATACGAAAACTAAATAGAATATAGTGATTCAAGGTATTATAAAGCACACGGAAAATGATACGAAAGTTGGAAAACTATAATAACTAAAGCTACAAAACCCATACCTGTTTCAATTTTTTACAGCCCAGTAATGTATTCACCAGTGTTGTGTAAGATCCATCGCCAGAAACTTGCAAGACGTAGGATACCATGAGAAATGCCTCTTTAGATACGAAGTTGTTTAATGAAAACACTGTGTTGCATTTCACAGTATCTTTCATTGTACTGACTATAGTTTCAGCTCTCGCCATTTTTAGGGTTTTGTAGGTATGACCAAAAAACCCTTATACCGTCATTTTTTCGTCTGTCTGTCTGTCTGTTCGGTAAAAATTGTAGCCAAACGGCTAAACCTAGAGAGTTGAAATTTGGCACGCTTATACAACTCTTTGACCCGCACATAGGAAAAATACTAAAACATCTAAAAAACATATCTCCCTAAAAATATAAACAAATATGTGCTCATCGAAAAAAAATTTTTTTTGTATAATTCTGAGTAGGGTATCAAATGAAAGCCCTTGGTACGTGGATTAACGATCAAATTTTTATTTTTGCAAAATAAATTATTTTGAAGCGATTTTTGCCAAAATTGTGCAAAAAAAATTTTGTCCCACACCCTGTAGCCCAGATGGTGTAAACTAAAAATCTGAAAAAATTCTAAGTAATGTACAGTGGTGTGAACCGGAATAGTACAACATACATTTTTGATCAGATTATGTTTTCGGAAAATAACTCATTTTTTGTGTTTTTAACTAAAATATGTTAAATATTTAATTCGCTATGTAAGACAGTATATAAGTAAGCTCTCGTAGCGTTGTGCGTTTTGAAGTTCGATTCCTGTCAATTTTAATTATTCTGTTTTTTTTTGCATTTTTATTTTATTTAAATTATTTTGTCAAAATTCTAGTTATATTTTGGTAAATGTTGCATTTAATTTTTAAAAGCGTAAATTTAATAACCAGTGGGAAGTGTTGAAATTATAATTTAATTCTAAGTTTGAATGTATATAAAATCAGAGGGCGGGGCTTATGATTTAAGCAACCAATGGAAGCCATAGGCGCAATTTTCAAAATCCTAATGAACCTTGCTATATAAAAAAAAAAATACTGCACATATTTAGAAACTTAAATAATGGTATTAGGCATTCGAATTAAAATTCATAAAAAGATATTATGACATAAAATTTATTTTGGCATCCCAAATAATTATCATTCAGTTACTAAATACCTGCGAAACCCGGAATTTGTGAAAATTCACACTTCACATTATTTTTTAAGTTACAAGATCAGTTAAGTCAAACCCGGGGCCCGCCAAGCAAACACACGCCGACACCGGCCCAAATAAAGTTGTACATTGTAACTTTGTAAATAGCGAGAGCCAAAACTACAGTCAGTAAAATAAAAGATTGTATAAAACAAAACACACCGTTTTCATTAAAAAATCTTTTATCTATAAATGAGTTTCATAAAGTTAAACAGTTCAATATAGTAAATGCCTGTCTGGTTTTCACATAGAAGTCTAGAAATGCTTTGGATAATTTTCAATCGAATGCCACGAAATGATTTCTTTATTTTAGGGATCAAGTTTTAGGGATCCGTAGACCGCTCTATAGGAATGAGCAGTCAAAAAGATGTTCCCAATGGCATCCTAGATCCATCCGGATAACATTTAAACTAATTTGAAATTTTTGGGCGGGTTTCAATCCGACCAATCAGCGAACATCGTAGCTAATCAGTATACTTTATACTAAGATATACTATACTAAGGTATAAATAAGGTATACTAAGATAAAAGTTGATGTATTATTTACATTTTAGTATTCTTGTTTTATGTATTGTATAATATATACAAGTTTAACTGTTGTATTTATATTTATTATAAGTGTATAGATATTTTACGTAGTTATTTCATTATGACTGTTGACAGTAGGAAATTTTTAACATAACCTGAAACCGACGCGGGTCGTATTTATAAAGTTGAGTGTACTTGCAAAATGAAGACAGCGTCCTACATATCCACTCAGGGTTTTTTATTTTCTTAGGCAGATTTTAAACATTTGTTTCTAATGACGTTGTACGAATTCGTGTGAACTTATACCCACAAATTTTCGTACGAATTATTATGCAATGTAACCGTCACCTAAGAAGAGCATTATTTAAAAAAAATGGTCGAGTGCAAAATAAGAGAAGTGCATTTATGCAATTTTTGTTTTTGTTCGGTAAATATTGTCTGATTTATTTTTTGTTCTTTGTTAAGCTGGCTCACATATCCTTGACAGCTGTGTAAAATAAGGACCATGTTCGATTTTTCGTTTACATTTGAAAATCAATTAGGTAAGATGCATTTTTGTGATTGATGCTGATTTTCATGATGTCGAAAAACAACGATCAACGAATATGCATCAAATTTTGTGTTAAAATAAAATGAAGCAATGCGTAAAAAAACGACCAGATTTCTGGAGAGCAAGTTTGTTGAAGTTGCATCATAACAATGCATTAGAAAATACTTCATGGCTTGTTGGAGAGTTTTTGGCAGAAAACAAAACCATACTCATCAGATTTCGCACCGTGCAACTGTTTCCTGTTAAATAATAAAAATATAAAAAACAAAGGGCAACGTTTTAGAACCACTGAAGACATTAAACAAAAATAGCTAAAAGAACTGAAATCTATATCCATACGAGAAATCGTTTTCCAGAACTGTTTCGAAGATTGAAAAAAGAGTTGGCCTAAGTGTATTTTTTATAACGTCCAATGGGGATTACTTTGAAGGTGACAACATTATCATCGATGAATAAACACAAGACATTTTTATATATATTATTTTAGCATACCTTGTAAAACAAATAACAACTTGAATTGCATTTTTGAATTCTTGGATTATTTGATTAATCATTTGTTTGTTGTATCTGTTTGATCAGGTGTTGATATATTTAAGGTTACTAACTCTTTCAAAGACTGTAATTTATCTGTATGCTTCTTTTCTTTTCCTAAAATCTTCCAAAATTAGTAGTAATGTTTTGAGAATACCTCAAAACATTATAATCTATCAAAAACTTTTTAATCGGCCAACTTAAATTTCACATCATTTACAATACTTTCTTTACATGTCTCATCTTGTCATCTAAGATACAGATTCTTTGTATCACTATAACTTTTCTCTTGTTCTTAGTACCCTTGTAGCCTTTTAAATGCACTGTATTAGGCACAAATATCCATAGCTGCTGTGCACCAAAACTGTTCCTAGTAGCGGTCCAATGTAAATTTGTTTCCATTATAATATGAGTATTTTCAATTTGTTAGATCCGTCTCTGTTGACTAATCGTAACAAAATATCACGAACTGGTAGCTATGGTGATGCATCCTTTTCAATATTCACACACAAAAACAAGCTGCATTCAACAGAACCAAGCCTTGAATCAAACTTGATGTAACTACAATAGAAAAACTCAGAATGTACGTTTTTTAAAAAGAGTACAGATGGATTACCATATGAGATCTGATGTTATTTACATATAATTTGAATTTTAGCTTTTGCAAAGAAGATATCATCTACTTTTACATACTACTAGATTAAAAGCACTACTACAGAATTAAATCAGATAAAAATAAGATTGACAATTATGATAAATGATGGTATTAACATAGAAAACCAAAATTGGTGTTAGAAAGTTATAACAAAGTTTACCACTGCCACTGGCTACAAGGCAAAAGAAATCTTACAGCTAAAATGGTTGGAACAGGCCCCACCTGACCACCACCTTACTTAACCCCGAAGGAGCTGCGAACAAATGCGAATTTACTAGGAAAACATGGATATCTTTGAACAAACTTAAAACGGGGTTAGAACAAAGTTAGAATGATACACGTCGTGTTTGAATCTCTCAATAGAGCCTTCCAAGGAATAGCAGAGGACTTTGTATTGGTAACACCAAGTACCATGGATTAGTTTAATGCTGGATGACTAGGATCATATTTTCTTCTATATTCACATTAAAATCAACAGTTTTTGTTAATCACTTATATTTGTTAATTTGAGTACTATATACCTATATATTCATTATTTCACCGAGGCATTGCGGCGATTAGGGTATTAAATATTACAAGAAATGAAAAATAATATAATAATATACAATACGGATATTTACAGTATTTTTTCATTTCTTTCTTCTTTTTCCAGTGTCCCTCTTTTTCTTCCTTCCGGCTTCCCTCTCCGATCTCTTTCCTTTTGCCTCTAGTCCTCTCGCCCATCTTTCTCCCTTGCGTTCCTGACCCATCACTTCCTTTATCTCTTCCTCCCAGACTGCCGTCTCTCTGCACCTCTTCGCTAAATGCTCTAATGTTCCCTCTTCTTCATTGCACATTCTACAGAGCTTGTCCTCTGGCTTTGCCCAGTACCTGTTGTTCCTCTCTTCGTTGCCGCATCTCAACCTCGCTATCCTCCTAACTCTACCCCCTGATCTTCATTTTTTCCCCTTCAAGTATCCCGGAATTCCGATGACTCCTTTTAACTTTTTTGAGTAAGAAGAACTTTCATTTAATTTTTTTAAACACGAAAGATAATAAAATTTAAAGTGAAAAATCCCAGCGATATATTCTGTATTTGCTTCGTAAGTCTTCATTAAATTAATGAGAAATATATAGATATGTGGCTTCATTTTCTTCAATTTCAAAAACGTACAGTACTTTAGCCATAAATACAAAAATGCCGTAACATTATTAACAATAATTTAGGCATGAGTTAAAAAAATAATAAATTTTGTCGAAAAAAAAAATGCGATATTTTCCGAAATCTGATCAAATTTTTTTGTTGAACTATTCCCATTCACGTTAATGTCCATTTTTTAGATTTTACAGATTTTTAGATTAAGCTCCCTGGGTTATATATATATATAGTGTGGGACATGAGCTAAAAAGTACATATTTGGGAAAATACTTCGCGTTAAAATAAAGAAAATTAAAAAACTGCTTTTTGTTCCTAATACATTTTTAACTACACAATACATTTTTAAAAGATAATTATTTTTTTAATTTCACAAAAAAATCGATGTTTTTCTAAAAACTAATCTGATCAAAAATTACTGTTGAACTATTCCAGTTCCCATCAATGTACATTATTGAAAAATTATTTTTGTGGGGGACAAAATTTTATTTTACACATTTTTGGCGAAATCCCAATAAAAAAAGACTATACAAAATAAAAATTTCCAGGTTTACCGACGCATTAAAAGGTTTCATTTCCCACTCAAAATTTTAGAAAATTATTTATTTTTTCGATGGATACATATTTGTCAGAGCCAGACAAAGGTATTTCTGCACCTGAGTCAAAGTACCAGTCTTGCGCCCCCATCATTGGTCGTAACCAAATAAAAAAGGATGATGGGTCAAAATTATGACCGAAAAAAGGGTGCCGGAATGATTTTTGCGCCATTACCAACTTTACGCCTGAGGCGAGTACCTCTCTCGCCACACCCTAGATCAGACTCTGATATTTGTATGTATTTCTTGAGCCCCCCCCAATAGCTACAATAACATGTGGTTGGTATTGTTTTTGCCAAAATACAAGTGAGGCCTTTTTTTATGTCATGACTTGTAGTTTATAAATGAAAACCTTTTTAATAATTCAAATAATTACTACTTCTGAGCCCCCCAACCAAAAAAATTCCTGGGTGCGCACCTGATACAGGCTCTATAACTGCAGGCGTCATGACTACGCAACACTGAGGAACACGACTATACTTTATTCAGAATGAAGAGATAGTAATCATCTGTTCACGTGATAATTCCGTCGATCTCTCGTCAATCGACAAGTGCCAACTGTTGAGTCGTTATTTCACTCAACAGCCAATATGGTAGCGACTTCAATCCTTTACGCGATTTTATTATTATTTCTGAATTTCTCTATACCCTGATAGAGATGTACATAATTAAGCTTATTTTGTGAATATATATCTTTAAATTGAATTGAATAATAAAGTTTATTAACAAGTATCGTACATATGTATATAATTAGCTAGTGTGTGTATGAAATCTGCGTAACATTGTGACATTTTCCTAAGGTTCTCGTGATTGGCTAATTGAGGATACCCTGTCTCTTGATTAACAGGTATTTGGCAGATTTATTCTCTAAGAAGAATGATTCATATAGAAATGTCTAGGGATTCGTAGGCGTAATAAAGAAACTCTAGACACTCCTATATCCTATGATCGATATGAAAAATATTTTGCAGATTTATTTTCTAAAACCTGCGGATAAAATAACATATAGAAATGTCTAGGGTTTCGTAGGCATAAACAAGAAACTCTAGACACTCCTATATCCTTTGATCGATATGAAAAATATTTTGCAGATTTATATTCTAAGAATGTCTAGGGTTTCGTAGGCATAAACAAGAAACCTAGGATACTCCTATATCTTTCGACCGAAATGAGCAGTATTTTGCAGATTTATATAGAAGTATCTACGAATATGATTATATACAGAAATGTCTAGGGTATCGTAGGCATCAATAAACGTACCAAATTATTTTTAGTTTTATCAATATAAATGAAATGTACTGAAAAAATTAATCGTTTTCCCATCTTAAAAAGTTTATGAATAAATAATCTAACTATATAATTAGCAAGTGTCTGTATGTAGTGTCGGTAACATTATGACGTCAATTTTTCCTAAGGTTCTCGTGATTGGCTAACTGGGGACACCCTATCTCTTGATTGGCTGACAGGTGACATTCTCTCCCGTGATTGGCTAATCGGTGATATCCTGTCCCCTGATTCGCTGACCGGTGACGAAATTAAGATACGTTAAAAAATGAAACCAAATACACATACAAACAATTGAAATTTTTATATTATAAATCCGTCATTGTTGACGGGTAATGACCTAGTAGTAATACTACTATATTTTTATTTCACTTATTCGCCATATGTATTTTAAGTTAAAATCTTAAAAACGCTAAAGCGTGAACTTATAGTTTTTGCCTGTGACCCAGATAAATATAATTATTTACTACCCTACTTCTTTACCATTAATTCACAACCCAAACAACAAAAAACTTTTACAAAAGAACAGTCCCTTCAGTCCGTTCAAGAAAAGATAAATTTTTATCCATATCAAACGCATGCTAATATTGAAATCGTGATCTTGCATTAAAAAGTGCATCAAAGAAAATCTTGTAAAGCATAAACCGCATTGCTAAATCGTATTTTCTATACGATTACGTGATTCCACAAATGCGCAAAAACGTCGAAATTTTACTGTCTTTTCATTTACTATCGTATAGTGCACGAAGAAATAATGTGGCCAGTTTATTATGTTATATTGACCGTATAATTTATTACGAGTTATAAACCTTTTCATAGCTGCTTTTACTTACGAAAATTATTTTTTTCGTCGGTGAAATATAAACTCTAACTTTAAGACCAAAAAAGATTACATACGCCCAGAGTAATCTTAAAACTAGCAGTTTGATTTTTATATAGTCCATTTAGTTTATTAAAATTTTGAGATATGGGTTTCATATGCATAAGTTTCATGAAGAATTGTAAGCCGGGATAGAAAAGATTAAAAAATATATGATACACTAGCTGAGGTATCTGTACTTCATGTCGGATTTAATGGAATCTATAACCACCCCTCAAATATTAATTCTACTGAAAAAAATCATCCAACAAAAAGATTTGTTTTTTTTTTTTATTTTAAACAATATTTGTTATATATGGTTATGCAAAAAAATATTATCACCTATCACAAGAGAACGGTCGTGGCTCAGTTAGTTAGTGTGTGGACTACTGAGCGGCGGGGCCCGGGTTCATTCCCCGGTACCGGAAAAACACCTTACATTTTTCCGACCGTTTCTCCCTCGGAAGGCATCGGGCAACCACCGAGGTAAAAGCCCTAGTACAGTTTCCCCAAAATAATTAGTGGTTCGGATTCCACGATAATAAATTGTAGGTCTCATACGATTGTGTTATATACAGGCAACACACACAACACAATTGTATGCGGGGAAATAGCCTACGCTCGGAATATGTTCAGTAAGAATTTGTCAGTTCAGACCATCGAATATATTCAGTACGAACTTGTCAATTCAGAGCATCGAGCATCGGCACTCTAAGAAGAAGAAGAAGCAACTAATTTTATTATTCACTTAATAGAAATATAACTGATATATTTCTTCAACCTGAGATTGTCATATTCAGTGCATATGAGCATTCAGGTCATCATTAGCCCATCATACCCGTTTCACACTAGATGTTTAAGATCCGTTGTTAAAGTGAGTGTGAGTTGAAGTGCTGGTGTGAAAGCGCATGACCTCGCTTCAACACAAACTAAGTTTAAGACGAAGATCTGGATATTGTAGATCAGTGTTCTTCAACCCGTGGTCCACGGAAAATTCCTGCCGGTCCCCGCAATATTTCGACCAAATCATGTAGATGCACACTTCTATTCACGAGTATATAGCCCATTATTTTAGTCGCACTTACTTTTGTCTGAACCATGATTTATTTAATATTTACTAGCTCCAAAACAACGTCTCTCGTGGCTATTTTCCATACTTCTGAAGAAGCTAGCTCTTTGGAATAGTCGCTTATAAGAGGAAGACATAGAAATGCTTCCACTTTTGGAAGAATTTTTTATTGCTGCTGTGTCAACCAGAAAGTCATATACAACAATAAACATTTAAGAGCATTAGCTGAAAATTTAAATAATTATTTCCCTGAAAATGAGAATCCTCGTAAAAGTAACCTATGGATTAATAATCCATTCTTGAAAGATATAAAGTCATGTGTACTTGATCCTCGTGAAAAATAAAAGCTGTCTTATGATGTCACTCTGGTGTCCAGACATAAAATGCAATCATTGTATCAATTTTGGAAATCGCTAGAAAAAGAATGTCCATCTTTGAGTTATAAAGCATCAAATTATTAGTCATTTTTTCGACTTCCTATTTGTGCGAAAAGATTTTTTCATCCATGTCAATAATAAAACGCTGGTGATCTGGCAATACCTCCTATCTAGAATTTTTAGCGAAAATAAGTTCTTGGTTTGCATTGTAACCCACGTATTAGTGCACAAGTTGTGACAATACTTCTTAAACAAGAAAAATATTTAAGCTCTAAACTTCGTTCAAAGCATTACCTTTTATCTTAAACTACGCAAAAACGGCTGACATAAAGCAGTTTTTTACCTCTGCTTTAAATTTCTATTTATGCAGATAGGAGGTATTGCCAGGTGACCCGCGAAAAACCAAACAGAAAAATCGAATGGATTTTAACGCAACGCTTCGTCTCTCAGAAACAACTCTGCAGCCACGTATATCAAATTTTCTAACGGAGAAGCAGCAGTAGATGTCGCACTAAAAATTGTAATTATATAACCGTATTACATATACTTATATAATAGTAAAATACTATATATATTGGTTTTTATTTGTGTTTTAGCTTTCAGCCGGTCCGCGAAATATTTATCCTATTTTAACCGGTCCACAGGGGCAAAAAAGTTGAAGAACACTGTTGTAGATAGTATTGCCAACATAATTTCTAATATAAAAAAATACTGTTTAATTTTGTGCTGTCAACATTTTATATTATCATAAGCAAGAATACTGTATTATATCGACGTAATAAGAAGTGTATACTTATTGTTATAATTAAATTAGTTATTTTAATAATGTATTTAATACAATACATAGCTACAATAATTAAAGTAAAATGTATCGACTTTTATGTTCAAACAGGTGTATTATATTCTTTATTGTAGCATCTTTATTGTAGAATGGAATAAAATATCCGTATGTGTTTAATAATAATTCAAAATGTGCGTCTGCGAAGACAGTTCAAAACTAGTAATTTTCTGACGCTAACTTAAGAACAAAATTGCCATTGCAGATAGTAGCACCGGAGATTTAAACATCTAGCGTGAAAGCAAACCGATCTTAAACATCGGTGGACTTTAAGTTCACTCATCTTAAACATCTAGTGTGAAAAGGGTATTACCCGTTTACCCATTTTATAAGCGTTAGAAGTGTTATATGCGTGCTTTAAGTTTCTCATTATTATTATTAGTATCATTTAATTCATTATATGTGGTTATTTTTCATTCAACTATGTATTTTAAGTGTATGTTTTGTCTTTTTTTTTTTAGTGCTCTGGTACGAACACTTGACAATTAAATAATCTCCGGCCTTTTGTTTACGGTTTGGCTTCGAAGTTTGCGAAACGTTATATGTCATGTTAAACATAACTTCACAAAATAGCATTTAACATGATGAGCGAAGCAAGGCTTTATATTTCACACTGCATTCAATATGTTTTTCAACAGTTAAAACGCTGCTGAAGCATGAGAACCAGTTTCCTCTGTCCTTGGTTCAGAGTATCTCATAACTACTTGCAAATATTGGTTTCGATTTTACGACGATTTTATGACAAGGAAAACGACGATTAGGGGCATTGCTGTCCTGCGAAGGACCAGTTTAGCTGATTGGAGCCGAAGTGCTACAGAGTTAAACAGAATTAATCATGGTCTGAAGCTATTGGTGTAAGTGTTTGCACATCTACAGTAAGAAAAAGGTTCCAGAGTTTTGGACTTTGAGGATGCCGAGTACGTTGGAAACCACTACTCTCGGACAGTGGCGCACCCAGGGAGGTGGCCCGGGGGACCGTCCCGCCTAAGAAGCGAGGACCTTATTTTTTTATGTCATCACTTGTATATCAGAAGAACATGATGTACAACAATTTGTTTGCCAGAAGTCATCGACAAATTAAGGAAAAACAACCAAAAACGTCACATCATTTTTCATCATGACAATGCAAGCTCCCACACAGCAAGTCAAACAATTGATTATTTGAAGAAGAAAAACATCGAATTAATGTCTCATTGCCCGTATTCACCTATTATCTCCTTAATTTATCCCCTAACGACTTTTTTGTTCCCCAATATCAAACAAAAACTGCGTGGACAGCGATTTGCAGCACCTCAAGAAGCCGCAAAGCCTTCGAAAACCATGTTTTTGAGATACCAACTTCAGAGTGGAAAAAATGTTTAAAAATGTATAAATCTTAAAGGCGAATATTCTGAAAAGCAATAAAACAGTTTGTTCCAAAAAATTTTTATTCTGTCGTAATTTTTGTAAAAACTTCAAAGGTAGCCCTTTTACCGGTATAAACAACAAACATATTTGAGAAAGGTTAAATCTACTGGGTGATGTAAGGTATTTTACCGCCACTGTATATATCATTGTGTAAAAAATTAAATCTTAAGATAAGCTACGCAATCAACCTGACATCTCGTTTGCAGAAACCTCGTTGGCAATATTAGATTTTTTTAATTATTCGGTAAATATCATTAAAGGCAATTTCGTACTGCATCACGCCATAATCATCAAATAATTACCCTATAAATAAAAAATATTTCGTAAAAGCAAACAATTTGAAAAAAAATGATCGGTTTATAATCGATTACATTAGCAAGAGGTTAAGTGTTTCAGACTGGTTCCAGCCCAGAAATAAACGATTCTGATCCATGTGGTTCGTTTTTAGGATTTTTACTTTTTTAAATGAAACAACAGAGCACGGCGTGGAGCGTGCAAGAGAATTCAACGAATACGGTCACGTGATCAAGATATTAATCACACTTAAAATTTTCACATAAAACATTATAGCCCCAAGGTAGTAGAACCACAATGTATCTTCTACACCAGATAAGACTGGCTCAGGAGGGACGTATATTATTTCTTTTTAAAAACTTAAATTTAAAATTAGAAATATTACACTTGTAACTGACATTTAAAATGTAAAATTATGCTTACGTTCATGTAATGCACTGAATTAAGTTTTTATTAAAACTGAAATTACACAAATGAAAAATTGTCACAATTGTACAGAGATGCTTCATTTTTTTGCATTTCGAGATAGTTGGAGGTTTATAAAATTGAACAAATAAATTTAATAAAATTAAAATATTATATGCACCAGTGGTTCTTAAACTTTTTTTTCCCGATCCACTTCTTGCCATGCAACAAAATTTTATTACTTAACAGTTATAATATTAACCGTCCATAACATTTATTACTTTCATAATTAAAAGAAAAACAAACACATTAAAACAAAACATATAAGTTTTTGTAAATGAAGTCAAATACAAAGTGTTCGAGGAAGAATCTACTAAACATTAAGGGTGTGTGCTTCCATTAATTTTAAGCAAAAAAAGAGTTATCAGCGTAGGTCCGATCAGTGGTGTAGTGCTTAATGAAAAAGTGCGGGAGATCTCCCCCGCTCACGTAAGGAAGTTTCAAATGAACCGTAGGCAGTACTGGCCGTAGGAATGTTTTAATGCAAAATACTATAATCCATGGATAGATTTTCTTATTTTCTTTCCACATATCTACTGTCCAAACATTTGGCCAGGAAGATGAACATTTACCGTTATTTTTGTCCGACGAGTGTTCATTTTCAATGTTTAATGAACAAGTAGTCTCAGATTTTTATTTATTTCTTTATTTATTTATTGTTTATTTAGGGGTACTTCAGCTGCTAGGGCCATAAGCACCCACCAATCTTATATATTACAAAGTGTGTACATATATATATTTTATAAGTCTACTATTAGTCTTGTGACAACCGTTGTAGAGAACGTATCTCTGTGAATAGTGTGTGACCCTGAGTTTGTGCAAGTTTATACAGCGCTTTTGCATGTGCAAAATCGCATGTATATTACTACATATATAAACAGACACGTGTTTTTATAAATTTAATATATGAATGTGCATAGCGTAGATTCAATATAGTGCATTAAAAATGTCTGTGATACAAGGGATGGACCCTCAGTCGATCCCTTCAACATCACGTCAAAAACGAATGTCAAAAAGACGAATCTGTCATTCCAGTATAATGTGCCAACCAATAACACATATGACAGTCTCAGCGATGAAGAAGATACATCTGATGCTGAGAACAGTGACCTAAGAACATCGAACAGAAGCCAACAACATTCAAAGGTACCACCCATTGTAGTTTACAGTTACTTCGCAGACCATGTTAAAACAATAACTAGTCTTCAAAAGGATCTAAATGAAGAATTAGACCTAAAACACAAAGGACGGAGAATAATTCTGCTGACGAAAAATCTCTTTGAAAGATTTTTCGAAATCTTTTGAAAGAACAGAAACTAATCTATAAGTAAATTTGAAATGTCAAAATAGATACAACATCTAAAATAAGACAATTAGGAAGCATATAACTGGCTAAATAAATCGTAGACGAAGAACTATGATCATTTTAGCATATTTAAAAATAAAAAATATTAAAAAATATGTATTTTTGATTAATTTTGTAGTAACTTTTGTTTGTAACAACAGATGGTATCACGTACTAATTAGAATTATGATTTGATATGTATGATTGCTCTCCTAAGTATAAATATAACTCTTGATTATAACTCTAAATTGTAAATATAATTTGGTAACTGTGAATGCAGCTTTAAGCTTATTATTAGAAATCTTTCTCCCAACATAAATAAAGACGAAATAATAGAAGACCTAAAAGTCAAAAATCTTCCTGTAATTAACGTTTCGCAGATTACCAAGAAGGAAAATAACAAGATAGGCAGAGTCGCAGTAAGGGGGGCGAAGGGGGCGGCGGCCCCTAGCGCACTAAGGAAAAGGGCGCCGATGAGCTTGACTAAGGGGCGCCACATTGCGAAGGTGAGGACCTATTTTTTTGCTCATCATTTAGATTTTGGGAGGTGAGAATCATCTTGTTTTTGCTTATCACTTACATTTATTTGCCAAGGGCGCCAAAACACAGTTTTGCCCCTAGCGCAAGTTTTCCTTACTTCGGCTCTGAAGATAATCCATGCATACCCACTATACATAATGACCTTTGCAAAAGGTACAGATACCAGAACCATTGTGCAACATAAAATAATCTGTTTTTGTATAATTCAGTGGGAGAAAATCAAGAACTCTGGGCCAACCCAATGCTACAGATGTCAGGTTTTCGGACATATTGCAGTGAATTGTACCAAGGTACCGCGTTGCATTATCTGCGGACAATTACACTTTACTAAAGAATGGCAAAGCAAAAAGATCAAACACCTAATTGCGCTAACTGTGGCGAGAATCATCCTGCCAGCTACAGACTATGTAATAGGAGACCGAGACCCAACCTCAACCGCAATTCACCTCAAATCCCTAAGCCACCAGCATTTAACAATAATTCTTTTCCTCCTCTAAATAAAAATGCGAGCCCCGAAAATCAAAACAGAAAAACACCAGTATGGACAACTTATACAAATAACCAGTCTGAAACTCCAACGACCAGTATAAGTGAAGTATTAAATCTGATCAAAAGTCTTCTACAAAACTTTGACTTGCAGAGAACGATACAGAATATTAAAGTTTTAATGTCGCGATTAGCTGCAGCCCCTGATGAAACAAGTAAGCTAATGATAGTAGTTGATTTCGCAGTATCAATGTTTGGACCGTAATGGCGAACCACAAAAACTACCTAAAAGTAATGAACTGGAATGCTAGGTCTATCCAGAATAAAACTCTAGAACTTGAACATGTACTACGGACTGAAGAAATCGACATTGCAGTTATTACTGAAACGCACTTAGAAATAACAAATAAATTAAAAGTCAGAGGATCCTACATTTACCGTAAAGATAGGAACTCCATGGGAGGCGGAACAGCAATCCTCATCAAAAGAGGCATTAAATTCGAATAATATCCTCTAACTAACGTAAAACCTAACATAGACTCCGTATGCTTGAAAGCTGACACCACCTTAGAACCAATTCACCTAATAACAATATATATACTGTGACCTGTGAAAAGATTTTCAATTTAAAGTCTACTATATAATACATATTATAACAATTATATTTTATTATATACATCCGCGCTTTTTAAATATGATATTACATTATTTATTGAATCGGGGTTGTTGCCTAATAAGTCTTTTATTGAGTGGTCTGCAATTTTGTTGTCTGTTCGTTGTGTGGTGTATTATGGGCATTCTGCTAGGATGTGTCTGGCTGTACATGTGTCGCATTTTGTTGGTTCGGTATGTTCGAATAGATGTTTGTGGGTGAGTAAGGTGTGTCCAGTCCTTAGTCACGTAATTACTACTTCTTCCTTTCTATATTTTCTTCCGGGGAATAGGATAGTGTCGGTTTTTATTTGCCGGAGGTGGTTTTTAGCTTCATCTATTTCTGACCATTGACTATTCCAGCTATTACTTATATTTTTCTTTATAATGGCTTTAAAATCTCTAGATGGAATAGACATATCTATCTGTTCCGTGGCATTAGTGGCTTCTTTGGCTGCAATATCAGCTTTTTCATTGCCTGTTATACCCACGTGGTATGGTACCGATACTATGGAGATGTATTTTCTATCAACAATACAGTTATTAATGTTTTGTAAAATATCTTCTATAATTGGGCTTGTCAAATACATTATCTGTAGATTTTGTATAACACTTAATGAATCGGTATGGACCATAAAGTTTCTCTGTGTATTATTACTGCTAATGTACTCGACAGCCTTCAGAAGCGTAAATTTTTCGGCCGTGTAAGTAGATACAACATCTGGAAGGTGGATTTTTTACTTCTTCTTCAATAACTAGTCCTGTTCCTGACTCCGATTTAAATTCGATCCTATCAATATATTCACTTGTGATGTTAATATTGATACACTCTTTATCATTATTTTCCGGTTCAATTTTAGCTTTTTTAATAAAAAAGAAATGTATTGTTTGTTGTTTACGTTTATCATTCATTTTAATATTTAAAATATTTGGAGTTTAAAGAAAAACAAAAGAGGAAGAAAAACAATCATAACAAACCGGCGTTCGGCGTACAGCTGCTCGCAGCACACTGACCGTATGTGGATATGTAAACAAGCAAATTATAATTCGGAGCTTCCCCGGTTTCACGGGATAACAGTCATGTGAGCAAATAGTGCATTTCAATTTCAGAAGTAATTAAAGAAAGGGTGGTTTTGCGGTCCCACCCCACTACACTATTGTGTCCGATTTGAAAAATTTCATTGAGCAGGCTCATTGAAAGAAATATGCAAGACATTTCATAAATAATTTGTATCTACGACCATCAAATAAAAAATGTATATATAAATAGGGTTATCAGATGTAAAAATGAAAAAAAGATTACATTTAGCATTAAAATGGAGGAAAATAAGTGGAAAAGGAGGTAACAAAATTTTAAAAATAATTATTTTGAAAAGATATTTTTATTCGCATAAAAAAAAACAATTTTCTTAGATATTCATAAATTAAAGCATATTTAAATATACTATTCAATAACAACAAAATAATCAGTAACAAAAACATATAAACATAAAATTAAGTACATAAATCTTAGAACTTTACAATAATAATCACAGATATAAAATTTTTGATTTGATAAGTCAGTGTCAATGTTCAAAAAGTACAAGTAACACAAAAGGAGGACGTTTTGGGCTCACTGGAGGAGCGAGGATTTTATTAAAAAATAAGGGCATATCCTTTTATTGGATATAATCTGGCAAGCCTATACCTATACATTAAGCTGTTTATATTACACGCAGTGTAAAAAAAGTGAAGCGCATGCGTGCTCACTCGTGAAAAATGAACGTTGTTTTACACTTAGTAAGTTAATAATTAGTAAGTTAGTTAAAATGTTTGGCGCTCAGCAATGATGGTAATTTGCGCCTCTTACTGCCCATCTTTATAACTAGAATATAATTTATAAGTTAGAATAAATAAAACAATAAATAATAGTATTTTAAACATTGTTGTAGATTACAATCAGCTGATGGTTTGGTAGCCATCCTGACGACATGGGTTCTGAAGTTTAACAATTGACGCTCAGAATTTCGGCGTTTTTAAATTGAATTCATAAATTTTAGATATAACCAGGGCCGCTGAGAGGACTCTGGGGCCCCGGGAAGAAACTTTCTTTGGGAGCTCCGGATAATGATTGATAATAATTGATGCCCTAAAAAAAAGGTCCTCACATACAAAAAACAAGTGATAAGCAAATAAAGGTCCTCACTTACAAAAATAAAAGTGATTAGCAGAAAAAAAGGTCCTCACTTCCAAAATACAAGTGAGTGACGGCCACGCGCCGACTCCGGGGCCCCAAACACCCGGGGGCACCGGGAAGTTTGCCTGACTACCCCCCTCTTGTCGGGCCTAGATATAACTATAGTGCGTTCAAAGGTGAATTTGCAGTACAGGGCATATGGAGTAGTTCTTTTTCATACTCTCTAATGGGTTTACACTATGACGCTATCCTTTTCTTGCTTGTCGACGTTGCCAGCTCTAAAACGCGCTGATCTATGAAGACGCAGTATTCTACAAATGGCCATTTGTTTTTGTTGAGTGTTATTTTGAGTTTTATAAGAGTTGATTTTTGTAAATCATACGAGTTTTTCATATTATTATATTTGACACATTTGACACTTTTACGACATTTGGCAACACCGCTCCCATTTGCCATAAGAGCTATACTGCAAACTCACCTTTGAACGCACTATATATAGTTGTAGATTTAATATTGTATTTGACTAGCATATAATGGCCATATTTAACTCGGATGATTACAACCCTCGTCTACAGCAAGATAAACTTCATCCTTGTGAAATATAGCCTCCATTATATGCTTGTTAAATAAAATACTATTATCTATGACCATCAAATAATAAATGTATGCATTTATTATTGCACACCGTGCATAATGGGACGCGTATCCGTTCATCCGTTTACCTACCAAATTATTTAATTGACTACCTAAGTGTATAAAAGAACTTTCTGCGAAGTAATTTTAAAATATTTTGCGAAATTACTCGGTAAAGAAAGCATATTATAATATTGATGAATATTTAAAGGACGACACCTCAGATATTATTACTTATGTAAATATTGTTCAACTGTAGCATACTGTAATAATACTGAGTTAAATTATGTATATATTCTTATAGCATACATTTCAATAAATGTATTACTATTATTATTGTAACTATTATTACCCAAGACATACTTTCTATTTCATGCTGTTTCTTAATACTTTTTTCCATGCAAAATTCGGTCGCCCTATTTTCCTTTTATCTCGTGAATTTCATTTTAGTTAAATATGCTCATATACATATGTATTTTCAAAAAAATGTTTAATTTATAATGTCCTTTTATTCTGACCTAAATTTCTTTACGCCTATGCTCCATAATAATAATAATAACTACCCCATTATACTTTAAGGCAAAACAAATGTTTATTTCTGTCCAGCTGAGAGAAATAATTTTCTCAAGAAGAAAAAAGAACCAAATACATGGATCAGGTTTTAAGGTCAAGCTCGTCGACTTAATAGTTAATGTTTTGGGTGTCATCAAGGCCCCCTTTAAAAATGAAGTCGAAATCATTCCCGCCTGTAAATCGTCTGTTACTTCCCTAATTAAGTGTTAGATATAGTAATCAATACCCAATGACAATTGTTAATTATTTTTTGTAATACATTTTAGGATTGGTTTTTTAACTCATAGTTTGGCTGCTCTCTAATAAGACCTAAAGAGCGGCGAATCTAGACATTAATACGTTTTAATGCTATAAAATTAGAAAGAACAATGGATTTTTTCTAATGAGCTAGGATTAAAATATATAAGACCTTGATTGGCCGCACTCTAATAATAATAATAATAATAATAATAATAATAAAGTAAATATTAATTGTTGAGTTAACGTGAAGTTTAGGATAAAGTAAACTTAAAGAGATTCTTTATTTCACAAATTATTTTATTGTCACTAGACGTACATCTCGGCTACGAAGTCTATCTTCTACCATATAAGATACAAACATATTGATAAATCAGCTCTAGCATATCACAGGCATAATACAAGTCACAATTTTGATGCACAGAATGTGGAGTTATTAAAACACAATACTAACACAATACCTTAATACGCTAGAAGTGATATACATAAAAAATATATAGATTAGTTATTGAATAACGATCTAAGCCCTTTGTCCAACATTCTCCTTGACTTGATCCCTACAATAACTTAATATATTTCTGACACCCGATTACTAAAAATCCCAATAACAACCATTCTCACATTTCAATCACCTGAACCTAATGTTGTCATAAAATTTGTTAATTTTATCTATAACCTGATTTTATGAAAATGCATTTTATATTGTATATTTCATAACATTTTTACATTAACATAGTATTGTTTAACATGGATACACCAAAGTTGGTATTCACAACGAAAGTCACCAAAATTATCAGATCTAGTAATGTATTACAAATTGAAATATGTCTATTTCCATTTATTTAAATTTTTGTTTTTTATTTTTCATTTCTTATTTTTCTATTAGTAAATTATATTATTGATTAATACAACGTTTCCCTTTCAATGAGACATGAGAGAATGATTAATAAAAAACAAAAGTAGGATATTAAGATATTAATACAAACTATTGTAATTACCATGTAATACAGTGTTAATGGTCTTAACATATGTATGTATTTCGGCGGACCTCAAAGGACCATAAGAAATATTGCAAATGTTATACATGCTTAACAAACTGCTCCCACATGTTAACAGGCGAAGGATTATATCGCCTTAAATCAATAGATATAAAAAACAAAATAGTTGAAACAGTTCAGCCGTAATAATATTACATCTCCAATATGTGAATAGCCGACAGATATCCGATACGTTCTAGGTTAGGTAAGTTGTAGAGATTAGTTTTGTGCGTGTACATAATTTAGATAACCTGTAATTTCTCTTAGTCTTATTTAAATGGCTACTTTGTAGCCGAAATGTACGTCTCGTGACAATAAAATAATTTGTGAAGTAAAGAATCTCTTTAAGTTTACCTAATAATAAAGTATTTTTAGTTTTCTGTAAAATTTTGAGGAGAAAATGTTTTGTTCTGCAAATCCAGCTCGTTTTGGACCTCTAGGTTCCTTGGACCCGTAACAGGATCACCGCCGCTGTTCCCGCTCGGGAACATTCGGTTATAGTATGCGATGCCGCTGTTTCCGATCGGGAACATTCGGCTTTACTCATTTTTATTCGCTGGCGTTGCGTTTGAACGGTATCATGTGGAACAACATTGTGCAAAAATATTTAAACTATATTTTTAATAATGTATGTCTTAAACAAGCAATTTGTAAGCCGATAAAAGTATTTTTTTGTGTTGGCCATACAGAAATATATTCATTGTACATAGGCAAACCTGTAGCTGCAATCGTTAAATCGTTTTTACCTGACCGCTAAGCAAGGGCGCGTAGGTGAGTTCAATTCGTGCTTATGTCAAATAATTTGTGTAAAAATATTTATACAAACTTAGCCATTCGCAACAGTTTATAAACTGTAAACTGTAGGTGCCTTTCTGTGTACGCTAAAAAATGGCCGTAATACTGACAATATTACTCCAGAATGTATATAGATTGAAAACATGGTCATGAAACCTGGAAACAGGAGGTCTTGGCTCACCTCGGGCTGTCGCGCCAATGATGATGACATTGGCCTAACCTAACCTAACCTGTTATGCTTTGCTTAACCGTGCTTAGTGCTAGTTACGACACTGCATGATCCATTCCATTAGTATCAAAACAAGAATGGAAACTAGTCCTTTGCCTCATGCCAGAACTGATTTCTATGTTAACAACAAGTTTCTCTTCATGTTTCAAAGTACCCCTAAAGGCACTAGCTGTGGACAAGTGTTACGGTTCTTATCCATATTTCAGTGATAAACGGCAGATCATATATTGCACTAAAGTAGAGTAAACATGTGGCTCCATTATGTAAAATATGATGAGATTTAATATACAGTGCGTTTAAGATAATGGACGCACCCATTTATTTTCTTTATTAAAAGATATAGATCAAAATGCGACATAAAAATTAAATTAAGAGAATCTTTTTTAGCATTTACCCAAAAGATAACCTCAATTTTTAAGCACAGAGCTTTAACCATATTTTTCAAATGGCAGCTAAAAGTATATTCGCGAGAATAAAAGAAACTAGTCTCTAAATGAGGTCTCTAGGTATATTTTAAATCGGGGGATTATAAATTCAGTATACAACGTAAAATACTATCCGCCAACATTACAAAAAAAAAAAAAATGCATTCTAGATGTATTGTAGGGGAGGATGGGGTAATGACAATTACTAAGCAATGGCTCTCTTGTCGAAATTGCCACGAAATGTACGTTTTAAACCGTTTCATCAGTTGTGCAATCTACTCCGAAACTAACAAAAACATATAAACAAGGCAGCAGGTCGGTATTACAAACATATTACAAGCTAGACGGCAAATTGTATAATCGCCATTCTTGATATTGGAACGTTCTAACAAAATTTAAGCTGTATACAGGGTGTTTGTTGGAAAAGCCGCATCTCGAATAATCCTTTATTTTAAGAGATAGAAAAAATTCTTCAGAGAAAAAGTTAACAAACTAGACAAAGGAGCCCACTTAAGGACTATAATAAAAATTCTGCATCACATCCGATTTCAACGGAAATTGTTTAAACTTTTTATCTAGCATAGGGAATTGGTACTCTTTTTTTTTTTTTTTTTTTTCTTGAATGTACATTAAATCTGCTTTACAAGCATGTCAAAATATCATACTTTAATTTAAACTATTTCAAAATGGCGACCATTTATTTACAAAATAATAAATAACATAAATCGTACAAAGTTAAACATAGCAAGCTTTGAAAATGATTTTGTTACATAAAAAAACTAAATAAAACCTGCAAATTTTCTTGCCTATTAGTACGGGTTTGATATTAAAGGTGATAACATGAAATCGTTTGTAATTATGGCTTACGTACGTTATTCAAATGAAGAAATGACAGATATGGTTCTGACATTCGCGGAATGACAAATAAATTCTAACCAGAAAGTAGTAACTCTACCAAGAAAGGTATCCTGAAGTTAAAGGTAAGAAGACTTAGAACATAGGGTAATAACAGCCATCAGGCAAATTCAAGAGTATACCGTTCTAATGTAATGTAATAGTTTTTATTACGAATGAGAAAATGTGTGGTTAACAACGGCGGTCATATTGAACATTTGTAAATTATCCTTAGTTTATTACTAACTTTAGTCATATATTGTTTTATTATTTTTCCTGGTGACATAATGTTATAATTTAGTTTGTACGATTTTTATGTTATTTATTATTTTGTAAATAAATGGTCGCTATTTTGAAATGGTTAAAATTAAAGTATGATATTTTGATATCTTTGTAAAGATGATTTAATGTACTTTCAAGAAAAAAAATTACCGATTCTCTATGCTAGATAAAAAGTTGAAACAATTTTCGCTGAAACCGAAAGTGATGCAGAATTTTCATTATAGTCCTCAAGTGGGCCCTTTTATCTAGTTTTTAACTTTTAACTTTTTTCTGAAGAATTTTGTGTATCTCTTAAAATAAAGAAGTTATTCGAGGTGCGGCGTTTCAAAAAAATACCTGTATATTACAAATTTGATTTGATTTGGATTAGTTCTAAATATATTATTTAAATATATTTAGAACTAATAAATTATCAAAATGTATGATTTATTCTAACTTATTTTCACCTAATTTCTTGCCAGCCAATTACAAGCTAAGAAGTTAATAATCGTTTTACAAAAGGTTTCACTATGAAGAGAACAAAGTGCATCTTTATGATTTTCTAACAATAATGATACAGCGTTTGATTCAGCTTCCTTCTATCTTCTTTAAAATAAATTGTACAAATGTAGATTACCAGGTCCAGGCAGAAGAACGGTAATGTTTTTGTTTTTACCTGTTTTATTTTAATATGGATTTTTGTACAAATTCTTAGGATTCTTTGAGGTTAAATATATTCATTCTTTCCATCTCCCAGTTTATTTACACTTCACTAAGTCTGAAAGGGAGGATTCTTAAAAAACTTTTTCACAAAAATGTGCAAAATTTTTAACTTTATAAGAAATTAATGACCAGTTAGCAAGGGTGCACTTCAAACTTTTTGGGATTAACAATGGGATATTATTGCAACATAGAGTTATTGAAAAACAAGTTTTTGATAAAGGCATTCAGCACGAATAAATCTGGTCCTTGTTCATATAATACTGCAAATTACTTTTTGAAAAATCATGATATTTGCCACAAAAAAAATACTCAATTTTCAATAAAAATTAGTTTTATTACTTTTATCTTACTACCTTAATTAATTCAAAGCCAACGTGGTGGTCGAGCGCACTTAGTCGTGCGGTTTGTACTGGTGGAAACCCAGTACGATTGTCCGGTCTGTGGTTCGAGCCTGCTTCGTTGGTGATATTATTCGGGCGAGAATAATATGTTTACATTACTCTCATTTTCACAATCATTCACCCTTCATCCAGGTGTGGGAGCTCGCCCCCTGGCATCGGCGATTAGCCTCGTTGCAGAAATAAAGGCCGATGTAAAATAAATAATATAATAATAATATTTAATTAATTCAAGCCTGCCGAGCTATTTAAAAAACTCAGGAGCTTTTGCAAAACCAGTTTAAGTAAACCAAACGTGAAAATAAACTGGAAAAAAGTTTCTTGGTTTTAATAAAAAAAAAAGAAAAATGTGTGAAGTGTAAATATTCACACATTTCTGGG
Organism: Liopterus haemorrhoidalis; assembly: GCA_963971575.1. Lineage (NCBI taxonomy): Eukaryota > Metazoa > Arthropoda > Insecta > Coleoptera > Dytiscidae > Liopterus > Liopterus haemorrhoidalis. The sequence goes on from OZ020614.1 coordinate 47,960,485, forward strand.
TTTCGTAAATATCTTGTAAGTCAGTAGTCCTAAAACTTATTTGACCATCGACCCCTTCATGATTTCTCGACTTTCATCAACAAAGCAAAAAATAAGCTTAAGGATTTGACAATTTAGAATGTTTATATTACAGTGTTTAATATCGCTGCATCAAGATAGAAAGAATACGATTTTTCTCGAAAACGCGACGTGTGAGCAGGTTGAGAAAACAATTTTAATGACTAAAGTTCACCCAAAGAATCAAACGTTACAACTGAATTTTTTCGGGACAAACTTGAAGTACAGGATATCAAGGACAATTTTTTCAAAGATTTTTAAATGAAATTTTTTTGAGCTTTCGAAAAGAAACAACTTTTACATAAACATGTATTTTACTGTTTAAGAAAAATTGTTTCACTAAAACAACTTGAAAGTAAAGTATATTTATTTATAGATGTTCAAAGTTCCTTCAATTTTGATTTTAACACTTTTGCATCTTTACTCTTGAGATATCTGTGGCTTAATGCGTGAATAAACAAACAAATTCACCCAATTTCCCAGAGGGTTGATTTTAATAATGTACATTGATGGAAACCGGAATAGTTCAACAGGATCAGATTGAGGGCCTCAGCCCGGCTACGCCGGTCTTCTCCCCTACGTTGTTAAAACTCGTCGCTTCGCGACTCGTTTTAATATAATAAGGCATTTTGTCGCACTTGTCGATTATAAAACTCGTCTCTCATCTTTTTTTAACACTATTTTATGGAAATTCCCCCCTGCAAATGTCTTAAGTTTTATCGTTAATTCACCTTAAATACTTAATTAGTTTTCAAAAAGTTGTTTGATAGGCACAAATACATATTTTTCTTTATCAAAACTATTTTAATTTTTTTATCAACAATTGTGTCAGTTTTTTTTTTTGTCTACCTGGTTTTGGTCGTGCTATTACACTATTTCTTCCATTAAAATTTGTTTTTCACCGTCATTATATATTTTTATTATTAATTCTTTGACCCCTGTGCATTTTTAATTTTTATAATTATTACCCAGAACACAAAAAAATCAACTATTATAACAAACTTCCTTATACAATTACAAGTTATACAGTTACGAGTATATGAATAAAAATATTGTTTCTCTATTTATGGCCTAACAGGTTTCAATTTTTAATCATCAATATTTTATTCATTTATACCATGAATATAATTCAATAACATTTGTTGTACTCAAATCAGGATTTATGAAAATAATTTTGTTTAGTTTTTGTAATAGTTTTGTTTCTCTAGTTATGGCCGATAGTGTATATATTATTACCAGTTTTACTTCATATTGTTAGTTTTATATAAGAAACTGGTAATGTGTGGTGTTAAACTTCCCGTTAAGTACCGCGATTAGTTGTCTCCCTAACTAACTTCGTTCAAAGGAATACTTTTATAAAATTCATCTTGAATTTTTCCCAAACTCAGTGATATGCAAGATTTTTGCATGTTAATTTCCATAATGTAGGTTAACTACAGAGTGCCCTACATGTTATAAAAGTTTCCAAGCAATAAAATATATTAAAATATTTTTAAAACTTGCATAATAACTAGAAATATTATACAACCTCTTAACATACCAACATAATAACTTTAATATTGTTCAAGTGCATTATGTGAGTTATATTCAAATATATCAGCATTTATATTCAGTGCCAACTTCGAACTTCGAAAATCTGTACTTTGATCAGTTTAATGGCCATGAATGAAATTAATCTATAACTAATAGCTAATTACACTTACCTCGTTCCATTGAATCTGCCAACACTAACGAGACGGTAAATCTGAAGTTCGACACGTTGGTTACTACTAGGTAAAAAGGTGTACCAACAGGATCCTGGTCCTTCTAGAGAAGGTGATTTTATTTGACCGAATGTTTTACCGGATTGTTTCAACAATGTCATTGAATCAATCGTCATGTTGCACACTGAAACAAACATAAAATTATTATTACTAGAGTGCGGAAAATATTCTATAATAATAATAATAATAATAATAATAATAATAATAATAATGCATTTTCTACCACTAAGCTTCTCTCAGCCAATAAACCGGACATCGTCCTGCTGGATTTCGAGACAAAAGACATTTTTGTCATCGAATTATCCTGTCCAGCTGAGAAAAATATCAATCTCAAAGAGGACGAGAAGAGAACCAAGTACCTGGACCTCTTGTCCGAGCTAAGAAAAATGTACCCGGGTTATTCTGTAAAACTCGTAGTCTTGATTTTGGGTGTATTGGGTGGCCTTAAAGCTGTTTTTAAGAGGGAAATCGAGATCATTCCCGTCTGCAGACCATCTGCTACCTCTCTGGTCTGCAGATTGCAAAAAGCAGTGCTGCTCGGATCGCTTCGCATTGTGCGGACGCTGGATCTGGTGTGAGCCCATCGGTCGCATATCGCCAGGGTTTGGGATGCGACCGATTGCTGGGAAAAAGCTCTCTCGACCTTCTCGTGAAGGTAAGAGAAGAGCGTCTCGTCTGTGCCGAACAGGTTGCGGGCAAACCTGAACGGTACTGGCGAGACTACAAACCCCCCTTCTATAATAATAATAATGTTTATTGCCTTATAGAAAACAGTACAGTTTTAGACGGTTGTCAAATACAAAAAAAATACGATTCATTAATAATTACACAATAGTATTACAAAATATTACAAAATTTATAAATTAAAATCAAAACATAAATAGTAATTAAAAAAATAAATAAATAAATAAACAAATAAAATAAGGTTTACACATTCCCAGTTTTGTACCTTGATATTTCGGAATTCATATATGCAAGAATACTATATGGGTATAAGTTAATTAAGAACTCTAGCATTACATTTTTAAATTTCTTATGAGGTAACTTTTGTATTGCGGGATGTATATTGTTATACATCTCATATTTTGTAGCAAGAATATTTTTTGTGACGGTCAAACGATGACTTGGAATATTTACAAAATTATTGTTACGGGTACTGTAACAATGCATTTGTTTTTTTAATAATAAATTTTGAGCATGTTTGTGAATTTCTACTAGATTACCGTATATATATGCACCGTATAGGGTTAATATTTTTAATAATTTAAATTTTGATCTACAGGAATCTCTACGATTAATATTAGCTATTGCCCTTACTGTTTTTTTTTTTTTTTGTAAAAGAAACATTTTTATTGATAGAGTAGAGTTACCCCATATAATAATGCCGTAGGTCATTATCGAATGGAATAAAGCAAAATATGCAATACGAGCAGCTTCTTCATTAACACTTTGCTGGATCTTGTGAATTCCGTATATTGCAGTACTAAACTTGACACTGACTGCGTTAACACGATTTTTCCAATGTAGTTGTTGGTCAAGGTAAAGGCCTAAAAATTTTATTTGGGGGATATTAGTCTCACAATCTGTAATTGGACAGAAAGAAAATCTCATTTGCATAGTTTTGCCCTCATTCAAAGTAAGTTCATTCGCCGTAAACCAATCTTTTGCTGTCTTCACTATGGTTTTAACATCAGCAAGTGCATCATCATAATACTTTCAGGTAATTGTGAATGATGTATCGTCTGCAAAGAGAACTGTACCTGCATTAATATTAGTAGGTAAATCATTAATAAAAAGTAAAAATAAAAATGGACCTAATATGGATCCCTGTGGTATACCACGAGATAGCATTACCTTCGTACTTAGTGAATTGTGATACACCTGTTGACTTCTATTATTTAAATATAGCTCGATATGCACTCAAATGATTTTAAAATATCTTCACGAATAATAAAAATTTATGTGTGAAAAGACTGTATTTTTCTACATTTCAGTGTTTTTAAGGTATGTAATAAGTAACATAATACTGGATGTCCAGGAATATTTGTTCTATAATCACATCAAAATCAACAGTTTTTTTATAATGATTTTTATTCGTCATTGGAGTACTAGAGCATCCATTTAATGTTTTTAAACAAAATTTTAATAATTTTCCAAAAGTCCCAGCGTTTTTTCTGTATTTGTTTCGTATTCAAGTCTTCATTACATTAATAAAAATATATATTGATAAATGGCTTAATTTTTTTAATTTTTAATTTCAGAAACCTATTTCTCACTATGAACAATGAGTTATTTGATTTATTCCTCTTTGATACCTTAAAAACAAAAATCTAAAGTAATTCAAGTAGGTTGAATCACAACGTATAACAGTATAATAAAATAAATGTACACTAAACACTACACTCTTCAGAGTGTAGTGTGGTGTTCAAAATTCGGTCCTCAGCTGTTATTTTTTTTATTATATTTTTAATTTCACAGAAGACACACACTCTTAGCCATAAATACAAAAAAACTATTACATTATTAGCCATAATTTAGCCATGAATTAAAAAAATAATTAATTTTGTCAATATGTGATTTTTGCTTGTATAATAACATATTTATGATGTAGATTTGGAGACCTTGGTTAAAGTTAAAATTTTTGGTGCATAGCAACGATGGCTATTTGCGATTGGGGCCCTTGGAACTAGACAAAAACGAAGATACTGTTTATTTTTAATCACGGTACACTTGTAATAATCTAAGTGCCGGTTTTTCAATTCATGGCTAACTGTTGATTAGCTCAAATCAATGGTAACCGACATATTGACAATATAATAATTACCATAAGTTTTCACAATATCTTAAAACCACTATATATCAAAATTAATGATTTTTGTGTTGTATGTACCTATGTTTTCTTGCGTATGCTTTAAGGTACGAACATATATTATTTATGTAATAAGGAGGACTCAATATGTATGTATTTTTATTATTTCTCCTTGGTGTCCTAAACACGTGCTTATATTGATTAATAGTTAATCCAACCCCAAAATCCCCAAAATTATTATTTAAACAGTTGGCTATCGAGACTTTGTACTTTTAAATTTAATCTTTTTTTTAAGCTTTGTAAATCAAGGGAGGGGCCCAAGAAATATTTCGCATAGGGGCCCATGAATTCTAGTTACGCCACTGCACAGAGAACTTACCTTCTCTGCCCTATGAGTCAGTTATTATTAATTTTATAAATGACAGAAACATTTCAAGTTATTAGAATATATTAGATATATTCTGAGCATCTGGAAACAATACAAGAGCACTTAATGTCGTATAGAAAATTTATATTTACTTACGATATATTTCTGATCTCTGGATATTAAATAAGTGTACGACTTGCAACATGCATCAAACTACTTTGAACAGAAACTGTATATTTTATAAGGAAGAAAATTTATGGACATGTTTTCCGACAACACAAGATGAAATTGTCTTAAAAGATATTTCCCTACAAATACAATATTTGTAGCATTTTTCACTGTTAAATAAAATATAATATGCAATATTTCTATACAAATGTACTATTAATATTATTGTTATTATTTATAAGTTATTCTGACCCTATAATTACAGCCTTGCGTGATTAAGTTTTTCAATGCCCTTATCCGCACATTCATTTTCATTGACTGTTCAATATAATTTAAAAAATAAATAAACATACACATATCTATACTCTAATCAGGGCTGGTAAAGCATTAAAAATTAACCGGTTAAAAACCAGTCAACCGTTATATTTCTTATAATACATATTAAATCATAAAATGTAACATTCATATATTTTACATGATTTTATTTGTAAACATGTATGTAATTAAAATATTGTATGTCCATCTTAGTAATGATTTTCTTTCCCAAAAGAAAATATCAAATATACTTCGGTTGTAGCACTCCCATTAGAGGTTTCCACGAGCCGCCACTGTCACGAAATAATAAGAACGCTTTTTGTTGAGAAAAATAAATATATTCTTTCGACCAGGGCATCACGTAAGGTACTTACGCGCGCATTACAGTGTCTAAAATGGCACTTTTAATTACTAGTACGTAAAGTAATTTAATTTACGCATAAGTTTTATTTTTTGCTAATACAACCCTGAGGTGTGTATCTAATTAAAACTGGTCTACAGACCAACCATTTTTAATCTAATAAATCTTGAAACTAAATGTTTAAATACTGTAGTTTATCCAATAATGCCTTAAGTTTCCAACTGATACGTCCGAAAGGCAGTAAACACTCACATGCGCAATGCTCTGCTTTTACACATCACACTAAACTAGGGTGACCATTCGTCCCGCATTTTAACATTTTGTCCTGCATTAAGATGCGTCCCGCAAAAGTCCCGCATTTTAACATTTTTTTTTTTGCTCTTCACTTGGATTTTGGGAGATGAGGACCTTTTTTTTGCTCCATCCCGCATTGCCTTCTTAAGAAAATGGTCACCCTACACTAAACTACACCAGTTCGAAAAGCTTGGTTCTTTTCAATCTTCGAACTAAGTTCTGATTGTCAAATAGTTAATGAGCTTCTATATTGACATGCTCGTTTACCATTGGGATGCCTAGATCCCGATGAATATCCTGATTACGGACATACCACGAAGAATTCACCATATTCCGTAACACTTTATTTTGAAATGTCTGAATTGCTCTATTATTGTCCTCTTTGGTACACTCTCATAGTTGTATACCATGCAACAAGATCGGCTTGATAATCTGATTATATATCAAGATTTAATTATGTATCGCCAATTGAGAATTTCTTCCCAAAAACCAATAGTACTGTCTGTAGTTCTGTCATTTTCTTTTCAACAAGTTCTTTTGTAATTTTGCATCCAGCCTAATTCCCAGATATTTATCACTGTTTCCGTAGGGTACTACTCTGTTGTCGATAATAATTGTTGGTGGATTACGCATATGTGAATAAAGTGTTGCCATAACAGCTGTCAATACAAAAAATTATCAAATATACACATTTATATTATAAAATACGTAAGTACAATCACGAGTAAAAGATTATTTTTTTTGTAAAATATACCATTTCACCTAACTTAAATGTAAAAAACCATAATAATCGATTAAAACAGGTAAATTCCAAATAACAATAAAGCTACTGATAGGCCATCTTATGTTGTTACCAGTTGTCTAATTCTTAAAGATCATACATTATGGATATTGGTTTGTCATCTTATGTGGAATTTTGGTACTAAGGGTGAAATATATAGTTAACTTGTTCCGTTTTATTTTGTATTTATTATTAATATATTCGGTGTTAGAATTTGTTTCTATGCAAACCTTGTGTACAGGATTCTTTTCAATCTCGTGCTACCATTTTCAATACTCGGCAGACGCTTCGTGCAAAAATTCGCACTTCATTGAAAGACCTCCTTAAAAAAATAAATAATAATAAAATTTTGAGTTCTTATTACGTGAATTAATGATTACAAAATTTTTGAATATGATTTTTCTTCGGACATATCCAACAAGTATTTATTAACGAGTTGTAATAAGCGAGCTGAATTAAATAAGACGTTGGGGAGATTAAGAGCAGGAATTTCTTGAGAGGAATTTGATTACTAGTTAAGAAGCAGATGATGATTTTTTCCTTTTGTTATATTCATGGCTTCCGCACTGATTTTATCTCAAATTTGAAAATCACTGCTCTGTACTAGTGCCAGCGTGTAATTTTCCGGGTTCCAATATAAAAAAATAAAAAAATAAAAATCCAAATGAAGAGTTCCAAAAGATTGATCAGAGTATTGAATAAATGATCAAAAAAACAAAAAAAAAAAAAAAACGGTTCATAGTTATGAGCAAAAAATAGGAAACCCAAAAAATTGCGAGGCCACTAAATCCACGGATTGGGGTTCCGGAGAATACGTTGAACCCGCCTTGGGCTGCTCTTGCTCTATACCATCACTTAGGTATGTATCTTTCTGCTGGTCCTTGCGTCTGTCTATCCCTAATTAATCAACGATGTCCATTCAAAACTATGCATATCGTAGAATCTTTGTATTACATAAAAAATAGGGACAGACGATTACGATGGATAGAACGCTGGATGAAAATGAAAGAGGACTACATTAGACGGAGAAATCCAATATGTCTTAACAACGTAATCTTTATTGTGCATTTTCGATATTTTAAAGATTTTATACGAGTTACATCAAAATATTTTTTTTAGTTCATACATTAATATGAATTATTCAATATTTGCGTAATATATGCATAAGAATAATATATATGCATGTATATTCATATATGCATAATTCCTGTGAATGAGTTTGTTTAATACTGTTGAAACCATTTGTAAACAAGCTATAGCAAAATAAACAACTCGTATAAGAAATGCTAATATAGAAGAATTTAAAAAAAATAACATAAGCATTTTTGAAATCTGAAAGGTCTACATGTAAATTATATTTGATGCAAGCTGACGAAATTGTATATCTAGCATATATGTCAAACTGAAACAAAATTGGTTAGCTTAACCACGCGATGCATACACATACACCAAAGAGAGATCAATGAACAGACTAAAAGACAAACTTACAGGCAGACCGATAGACAAGCCTATAGAGATACAGACATGCATCCCGACAGAAAGACCGAAAATAAAACCAATATATAGGTAGAAGATCAACAGGCACTCAGACAGGAAAACGATAGAAAGTCCAACAATTAGACAACATGCACATTGACAGACAGACATACAGACCGACGACTAATCGACGTATATAATGCTAGAGTGGACAATCAGGTCGACAGATTAATGAAATAGTAAAGTAGACCAACAGATTGATCGATATACAATCTAATTCTTATTGTATTTCTCGTGCCTTATCCAAACGTTGGCTATTATAGCAATATTTCTCGCAGCCGTCTGAAACAGTTCTGTGGAAGTCATACCAAACAATTTTCTCAAGTCAGCGAATCAGGAATACCTTGGTCTTAGATCCTGAGCAACTTTTCTTTGTACAATATTCTCTAATGTAAGATATTAGTGCTCATTCTTCATCACATGTTCAAGATATTCTAGCTGCCTTTTCATTATGATCAGGTTGGCAACTGGATGGCTTTATCATTGATAAGTATACGCCTGTAGATCCACAAGGCTTACACTTTCTTTCAGATAACTTCTATGGTTCAGGTTTCCTCGTCATACATGAGAAAGAAGATAACGTAAAATTTTGATATATATGTCTTGAGGTCTGGACTACGGTCTTGACAGCATAATAGCGATCTCATTTTGAAAAATGCCGCTCTAACATACTCGTACATCTGAGGTATATAATTTTAGTCACCCTATGGGTTGATTATTGGCTAGACAAACCAACAGACTTACTGGAATGGCATACCAGCAAACAGACCACCAGACAAGCTAACAAAGAAACCAGCACCGAAACAAACAAAAAGATTGACAATCATACCAGCAAATAGATAGATAGAAAAGACCAGCAAATAACTCAACAGCCAGGCCGACAGAAAAACCGATCGATAAATAATATAAACGAAGAATCTAGCAGAAGACAAACAGATTGACGCACAGACAAATATACAAACAAATAACACCAACAGAAATATTGATCAAATAGCTAGAAATAGACGATCAATTAATCAACATACAGGTAAAACGATAGAGATTACGACAAACAGACATAAAGACAGACCAAAAAACACACCATCAAAGAGACAAGAGACAAGCAGGTGGAAACTTAATTTTAAATTTTAATATTTCAGGTAAAAAATAACACATAACTTTTTCTCTTATTTTGTTTTAACTTTGGTCTGTTTACTTCTTTTTTTTATTTTTGCTGTTTACTTTCTATTTTAACTATAGTGCGTTCAAAGGTGAGTTTGTAGTACAGGGCATATGGAGTAGTTCTTTTTCATACTCTCTAATGGGTTTACACAATGACGCTATACTTTTCTTGCCTCTCGACGTTGCCTGTCGACGTTGCTAAAACTCGCTGATCTGTGAAGACGCAGTATTCTACAAATGGCCATTTGTTTTTGTTGAGTGTTATTTTGAGTTTTATAAGAGTTGATTTTTGTAAATCATACGAGTTTTTCATATTATTATAATTGACACATTTGACACTTTTACAACATTTGGCAACACCGCTCCCATTTGCCTTAAGAGCTATACTGCAAACTCACCTTTGAACGCACTATAGGTAACGCATCATATTATCTGGTATCTGTGTCCAGATACTTTCATGAGTAGTATCTATTAATTATAGTAGTAGTAATAATTATTTATCATCTTTCTAAAACAACACTGATCATCATTACCTACCATTCGAATTCATCCACTGCTGAACGTAAGCTTTCTAATTACTTCTCCAAACCTTTTTATCTTGGACTAACAATGGCTTATTTCTGGCAGTTCTCTTAATATCGTGAATCTGGTGAATTGGTAAGTTTTTTATTGTAACTCCTAGTAGAGTCTCGTGATGTCCATTTGTGCTTATCTGATATCAAAAACTCAATCTATGATATTATATACATACAAGTAAACATTATTATTTTTGATTGCCATTTTTCTTTGAAGTTCAAATGTCAAAATCATTATTTTCAGTAAAATACATAAAAATAGAACATCGTTTTTAAAACAAACACTAGATGGTGACACCGTTGTTGTTTGTAAAACGGCTTCTCATATATACTATTCAAGTTTTTAAATTACATATATTTTTTATTCCCGCGGTAAAAAACAACTTTAACACTACTATATATCTCTGTCGCACTAAACAACTAAAACAAAAAAAAAACTTTATTTATATAGTAAATGTGTCTATTGATCAACATAAACTGTGGTAAAACAATATACTATAAATATTATTGTTAAACTATTGTAGTTATTTTCGAACGCAAAATTGTTAAGCTCTGAATTACGATATTTGAAAATAAATAGTGAAAAGTATTTAAAACAAGTATTAATTAGTGTCCTTAATAAAGGTGTTAAACGATTTTTAAAGAGGCAGTTTTTTAACATCACTTCCGACTGTAAATTAAAGAAGTCTTGCATAATATATTAAGATTACATTAGCTTTACTTTTTCCTTATTTTGCATTTTTTATAAGACTGTCGTGCCTCAGTGGTAAGACCGTTGTCTACAAAGAACGTACATAAGGGTTCACATCCGGAACTCCATGTGGACTTCACGCGGACTTGATAGAACATAGATGTTGTATTCACCGTTATCATCCAAATTCGTTCAATGCTGTAAATTAACATCCCGATTAGTTCACCAAATTATATGTCTTAAGCTGCGTCTACATTAGCATAAAATACATCCAATTCGAAAATCACATCTAGCGGAATCTAATAGTGGGATTATCAAAATTATGTGAAATGTGGAATTTCACACATCGCAGGATTTTGTAGGTATTTAATAAGTGTAAGTAGCTATTCTGTTGGATGTCTAGGACAATATTTTTTCTACAATTACATCAAAATCAACAGTTTTCGATGATCATTTTTATTCGTTATTTGAATATTATGAGCTTTCAATTAATTTTTTAAAGTAAATTTAAATAATATGCTAAAATTTCGTCATTGTAAAATTTAAATTAAAAATCCCAGCGATTTTTTTTCTGTATTTGTTTCGGATCTAAGTCTTTATTACATTAATAAGAAATATTTATTGATAAATGGATTAATTTTTTCAATTTCAGAAAAGAATTTCTCACTATTAACAATGTGTTATTGGTTTTATAAGTATTTGACTACTACAAATGATTTATTCCTCTTTGTTACCTTTAAAACAAAAAACTAAAATAATTCAAACAATAATTTGAATATTGGCGTATAACAGTAGGCGGAGCTTACACAAATGAACTCTATTCTTAGCTGTTATTTATTATATTTTTAATGTCAATAGAAGACATACACTACCTTAACCATAAATATAAAATATCCATAACATTACTAACCATAATTTAGCCATGAATTAAAAAATAATAATTAATTTTGTCAAAAACACAAAAATTTCAATATATTCCAAAAACGAACTCAAATCAAAATTTCCTCTTGTACGTTTCCAGATAAGATCAATGTACATTACTAAGAATTTTTTAAAAAAAGATATTTAAAAAAACTACTTTCCGTTTTTTAATCTACCTCTTAAGAGCTTTGTTTTGATACCACACAAATTTTAAAAAAATAATAATTTTTTTCACGACACAAAAAATTTTTCGAAGAACTAATCTGATAAAAAATACTTGTTAAACTATTTCTGTTCTTATCATTATAAATAATTGAGATTTTTTGTCCTTTGGGAAATAGATTTTGATTGAGATATTTTAAACGAAAATCCAATAAAAAAAAAAAAATTTCAAAAAAAATTTTTTTTTGTTGATCTATGCGTTTGATACCCCATTCAAATTTTTAAAAAATATTTATTTGTTCATTAATTACATATTTGTTTATATTTATACCGCGATGTTTTTTTGAACGCTCTATATTTTTGCTATATGTGGGTCAAAAAGTTGTACAAGCATGCCAAATTTCAGCTTTCTATGTTAAGCCGTTTGGTTAAAATTTCTACCGTACAGACAGACAGACACATGAGTTACGTTATAAGGGTTTTTTTGGTGGTTACCGTAAAAGTTATAAAACTGAACCTCCACTTCTTCAGAGTGAAGAGATCCGAACCCGATACAGTAGCAGTCAGTACTAATAATAGTAAATTTATTTCGTACCTTTCGGCTTTGAAAGAGTTGGTTTACACATTCTATAATAATTATATATAATATTCTGTGATACATAATAATTTATTTTACTTTTCTTTCCAAGTCTGCTTTCATCCAGGTTAGGCCTCTCCCCGAGTCATCTAGTAGGGGTTCTGTTTTTCGTGTTTCTGGCTCCTTCACAGTTACTATATGGTCTATTGTTTCTAGTTCTTCTGTGAAGATTCTATATTTTTTTTCCGTTTCTTCCATCCCATAATTGTTTACCCTCTTCTCGTTGCCACATATAAATATTGCGATTACCTTCTGGTTCCTCATTCCTTCTGCCAGGTATCTGGGTAATCCGATAGCGGTTATATTTTTGTAGACTTTGTTTTATGTAGATTCTTGTATTCTCTTATAACTGCACTTCCTTGTCTCTTTCTACTTTATATTTATCGTCTGTTGAGCTCTTCTTCTTTTTCTATAAAAAACCCGTTCCGTTCGTTATATTTTTCTATTTCTTCTTGTTATTACTGGCCCCATATTTCCACTCCATATAGCATTACACTCTTAACCAGAGTACCAAACATAAACATTCTGCGTTTGAAACTATCCTTAAATTTTCTCTCGCCTATTCCCCAAACTTGTGGCATTACTGCTTTCGTCTTCTTCGTTAACCTCTATATATGTTTTTGTTCTTCGTTATTTTTTTAGTTTTTAAACTCATTTACTTGCTCTATACTTTTCCCCTTCTATGTCCAACGTTCCGTTTTTGATCTTCCTTCCCCTTTTTTAAATTCCATGATATTTTTCTATGCTCAGGGCCATTTTCCTTCGGTCCAAGTATCTTTCCATTCTTTTCATCATGTCTTTCATTTCTTCCGGTTTAGCAGTCAGTACTATAGCTCTGCAAGATAACCAGTGGACCCCAGAAAATTTGTGGCCCAAGCCATAAAAATTCAACCCTCCCTTTTTTCGTTGTTACATTTCTTTCCTCAACTCCATAGTAATTTTGAATGATAGATGCGGGCGAAAGAGTTACCTATGGCCTGCTTCCATCGTTTCCTTTCTAAGTAGGCTCGCCTGGTCTATAATTTTCCGGTAATAATGTAGATCTCAGTCCGTCTCTGGTTGTAGAGTGTCAATTTGCGCCACTCAAGATTACTATGGGTTAATAACAAGTTAAAGAGCATTCATGAGCTAAAAATGAGGAGAACTTTTGGCGCATAGCAACAATAACGTGTTCAGTGATTCTCAAACTACGCTCTTGCGCATAGTATCAAATACAGGGAAGAGCTATCGATGTAATTATCCCCTAAGATTTGTTATGAAAAATTCAATTTTATAAATAATAATTGAAAAAATCCATAAATAGTACATTGATATTCTCCGATTTTTCGTTATTCGATATTCCAGATTATCCTACCATACTAAAAATGTAATAAAATAATGTAAAGTAATGCGGATTTTAAGAACATATTACACTGCCAAAAGTGAAAACAGTTTAAAGCCACAATCTCATTGTTTAATTAACAGTAAGGGATGAAAAACAAATATCAATTACATACTTTTATAATATGCATTTTTTGTAGGTTAAGGATCGAAGAACAGTTAATGCTGAATGGTATACAACAATTTGTTTGCCAGAAGTCATCGACAAAATCAGGAAAAACAACCAAAAACGTCGTATCATTCTTCATCATGACAATGTATTAATGAATTAATGTCTCTTTGCCCGTATTCACCTGATTTATCCTAACGTCTGTTTTTTGTTCCCCAATGTCAAACAAAAAATGGGTGGACAGCGATTTTCATCACCTCAAGAAGCTGTTGAAGCCTTCGAAAACCATGTTTTTGAGATACCAACTTCAGAGTGGAAAAAATTTTTCTAGAATTGGTTTGAACGCATGCAAAAGTGTATAAATCTTAAAGGCGAATATTTTGAAAAGCAATAAAACAGTTGGTTCCAAAGAAATTTTTTTTTTCTTAGTTTTTGTAAAAACTTAAAAGGTAGCCCTCGTACTACGGAATTATATATAAAGACTAGCTTAAAACCCGTGCTTCGCTACGGTATATTGATGGTCTCATTGGCATAAAATCCACAGTTGTGTATGGGTAACCTTTGTAACAAATAATCTCGATATCTCATCTGTCCTAAGAGATATTGAGGAATCCGTGAAAAAACATTTTACTCCTTTTCACCAGATAGGGGTCGAACTTGAAAAAATCCTTTCTTAGTGGGTTCTGACGTCATACTGAAAAATATACTCTCCGAGTTTTTATTTCTAACCAAAAAATACTAATTTACCCTTTAGGAGTGAAAAAAAACACATATATGCCAAAATGGAATGTTATAACTCAACAACCGTCGGAAATACAAAGGGTTCTATAATTCACCCCGAATGTAGATTCACCCCTTTAGGGGTTGATTAAGATAAAATCCTGAAATTCATTTTTCGGCATTTGTATGGGTAATCTTTATAAGCCAAAACCAAGTCTATATCTTATTGATCCTAGAAGATATTAAGGCGTCCTCGAAATCACAATTCCCTCTTTTCACCCTTTAGGGGTGATATTTGTTAAAGGTAAAAAACTGTTAAAACCATTTCGAGACATTTTAAAAAGACACCTATGTGCCAAAAAGAAACATTATAACTCAACAAACACAGGAAATACGACGCGATGTATAATCTACCCCGTTTGTAGAATCACCCCTTTAGGGGTTGATTAGGACGAAATCCTGAAATAAGTTTTTCGGCATTTGTATGGATAATTTTTGTAAGCAAACACCAACTCGATATCTCATTGGTCCTAAAAGAATTAAGGAATTACTGAAATCACATTTCACCCCTTTTCACCCTTAAGGGGTGAAATTAAAAAAAAATGTCAAAATCATTTCGAGATATTAAAAAAAAAAAACCTATGTGCCAAAAAGTAATGTTGCCTCTAACCGAACACAGGAAATATGGCGGGATGTATAATTCACCCCGATTGTAGATCCACTCCTTAAGGGGTTGATTAGGACAAAATCAAAAAATTTGTTTTTCGGAATTTGCAAGGGTAGTTTTTGTAAGCAAAAACCAAGTCGATATCTTATTGGTGTTAAAAAATATTAAACAATCCTTGAAATCACATTTCACCACTTTTCAACCTTTAGGGGTTAAATTTAAAAAAGTTGTCAAAACCATTTCGAGATATTTTAAAAAGACGCCTATGTGCCAAAAAAGAAACCTTATATCTGAATAAACACAGGGAATACGACGGGATGTATAATTCATCTCGATTGAAGATCCACCCCTTAAGGGGTTGATTAGGACAAAATCAAAAAATTGGTTTTTCGGCATTTGCAACGGTAGTTTTTGTAAGCAAAAACCAAGTCGATGTCTTATTGGTGTTAAAAAATATTAAACAATCCTTGAAATCACATTTCACCCCTTTTCGCCCTTTAGGGGTTAAATTTAAAAAAGTTGTCAAAACCATTTCAAGATATTTTAAAAAGACGCCTATGTGCCAAAAAGAAACCTTATATCTCAATAAACACAGGGAATACGACGGCATGTATAATTCACCCCGATTGTAGATCCATCCTTTAGGGGTTGATTAGGACAAAATCCTGAAATATATTTTTCGGTATTTGTATGGGTAATCTTTGTAATCCAAAAGCAAGTCAATATCTTATTGGCCCTAAGAAATTTAAGGAAACCTTGAAATCACAATTTACCCCTTTTCACCCTTTAGGGATGAAATTTTAAAAAACTATCAAAATGTTTTCGAGATATTTTAAGAAGACACCTATGTGCTAAAAAGTAATGTTGCAACTAAACGAACACAGGAAATACAACGGAATATATAACTCACCCCGATTGTAGATCCACCCCTTTAGGGGTTGATTAGGACAAATTCCTGAAATAAGTTTTTCGGTAATTGTATGGATAAACTTTGCAAGCAAACAGTAAGTCCATATCTTATTGGTCCTAAGAGATATTAAGGAATCCTTGAAATCACGATTCACCCCTTTTCAACCCTTAGGGGTGAAATTTTAAAAAACTTACAAACCCGTTTCGAGATATTTTAAAAAGACACCTATGTGCCAAAAAGTAATGCTGCAACTAATGAACACAGGAAATACGACGGGATGTATAATTCACCCCGATTGTAGATCCACCCCTTTAGGGGTTGATTAGGACAAATTCCTGAAATATGTTTTTCGGTATTTGTATAGGTAATCTTTGTAAGCAAAAAGCAATTCGATATCTTATTGGTTCTAAGAGATATTAAGGAATACTTGAAATCATAATTCACCCCATTTCACCCTATAGGGGTGAAATTTTAAAACACTACCAAAACCTTTTCGAGATATTTTAAAAAGACTCCTATATGCTAAAAAGTAATATTGCAACTAAACGAACACAGGAAATACGACGGAATGTATAACTCACCCCGATTGTAGGTCCACCCCTTTAGGGCTTGATTAGGACAAATTCCTGAAATAAGTTTTTCGGTAATTGTATGGATAATTTTTGCAAGCAAACAGTAAGTCGATATCTTATTGATCTTAAAAGATATTAAGAAATCCTTGAAATCACAATTCACCCCTTTTCTACCCTTAGGGGTGGAATTTTAAAAAACTGTCAAACCCATTTCGAGATATTTGAAAGACACTTATGTGCCAAAAAGTAATGTTGCCTCTAACCGAACACAGGAAATACGACGGGATGTATAATTCACCCCGATTGTAGATCCACCTCTTTAGGGGTTGATTAGGACAAAAACCTGAAATATGTTTTTCGGTATTTGCATGGGAAATTTTTGTAAGCAAAAAGCAAGTCGATATCTTATTGGTTCTAAGAGATATTAAGGAATACTGGAAATCATAATTCACCCCTTTTCACCCTATAAGGGTGAAATTTTAAAAAACTACCAAAACCTTTTCGAGATATTTTAAAAAGACTCCTATGTGTTAAAAAGTAATGTTGCAACTAAACGTACACAGGAAATACGACGGAATGTATAACTCACCCCGATTGTAGATCCACCCCTTTAGGGGTTGATTAGGACAAATTCCTGAAATAAGTTTTTCGGTAATTGTATGGATAATTTTTGCAAGCAAACAGTAAGTCGATATCTTATTGATCCTAAAAGATATTAAGGAATTCTTGAAATCACAATTCACCCCTTTTCAACCCTTAGGGATGGAATTTTAAAAAACTGTCAAACCCATTTCGAGATATTTTAAAAAGACACCTATGTGCCAAAAAGTAATGTTGCAACTAAATGAACACAGGAATTACGAAGGGATATATAATTCACCCCGATTGTAGATCCACCCCTTTAGGGGTTGATTAGAACAAAATCCCGAAATTGGTGATTCGGTATTTGTATGGGTAATCTTTGTAAGCAAAAAGCAAGTCGATATCTTATTGGTCCTAAGAGATATTAAAGAATCCTTAAAATCACAATTCTCCCCGTTTCACCCTTTAGGGGTGAAATTTCAAAAAACTGTCAATACCATTTCGAGATATTTTAAAAAGACACCTATGTGCCAAAAAGTAATCTTGCAACTAAACGAACACAAGAAATACAATGGGATGTATAATCCACCCCGATTGTAGGTTCACCCCTTTAGGGGTTGATTAGGGCAAAATCCCGAAATTGTTTTTTCGGCATTTGTATGGGTAATACTTGTAAGCAAAAACTAAGTCGATATCCCATCGGCCCTAAGAGATATTAAGGAATTTGTGAAATCACATTTCACCCCTTTTCATCCCTTAGGAGTGGAATTTCGAAAAATCCCTTCTTAGTGGGTGCTTACGTCATGAAGGGAATATACTCTCTGAATTTCAAGTTTCTAGGCCCAGGGGTTCGGGCTGGACGGTGATGAGTGAGTCAGTCAGTCAGTCAGTCAGTCAGTCAGGACACTGCCTTTTATATATATAGATGTATTTTATAAATCAAATAACCCCCGCCCACCCAGAACATGGATCTGCCATTTCTACTGGGCCCCCGATTCGATTCTTTATTATTGTTTTTATAATGTTCGCAAATATATATCAGCAGTTTGACGATCCTTCGTTTGAAAAACTCAATTAGTGAAACGCTATTATAACATTATCACAAGTTGTCAATATGATTTAATTTTTTAATTCCCGCCTCTTCCCTTTCCCCGTGATTATAATAAAAGTCCATATTTGAAAATCTCCGAAGCGGAAGTAAAACTGTAACATATTAGATTAAATTTGTAGCCCGGGGGTCAGAAATCCACTTTAGAAATGAGGCGAAGTGCAGTGAAGATGTAATTGTCATGTGGCATCGAACTGAGTTTCAGTAAAACGCTTACCAATCAATTCCAATCTGTATCCTGCTTGCAGCCATGTACAGCTCACAGCACTGCTAGTAGCTGTAGCAGGCTGGAGCGTGGCTTCACTGTGTAGAGCATTAAAATGCATGGAAATCATTATCACATGTCTTCGCTTCAATTCACTTCATCATTACAGCTTACATTATCTCGACTACATGCGTCAAGTTTTCCCAGAAAACTTAGTAGCTCCAGCTTCACACAGTATGATATGCTAGGTTTCTAAATGTTTTAAAGGATGGGAGAAGTTAGTGAGATAATATATGGGCGCTTCTAAAATATTACCTAATTAAATACACATTGGATGCTTCTCTACTTACGATAAAATATAAATTTGACTCGCATTTAGACAACGTACTTAAATCCCTGTTACACAAAAACCAAATCTAGCTTGGCCAGCGCATGAATATACGATGTCTATTATTTGAGTTTCACTATTTAGATCTCAAACTATAAGAGATACAAGATTGGTTAAGAGAGACAAAAGTTTTTTTTTTAAGGGGACAATTAAATGGTGCAATCATATATTTTATATATGCCATTGCCTATTAGATATTACTAAAAAAATTGATGTGAAGTGTGAATTTTCACACATTTCAGGGTTTTGCAGGTATTTAGTAAGTGAATGATGATTATTTGGGATGCCAAAACAAATTTTATGTCAAAATATTTTTTTATGAATTTTAATTCGAATGCCTATTACCATTATTTAAGTTTCTAAAGATGTGCAGTATTTTTTTTTTATATATCAAGGTTCATTAAGATTTTGAAAATTGCGCCTATGGCTTCCATTGGTTGTTTTTAGTCATAGCTCCTCCCCTTTGATTTCGTGTACATTCAAATATAGAATTAAATTATAATTTCAACAATTTCCACTGGTTATTAAATTTACGCTTTTAAAAATTAAATGCAACAATTGCCAAAATATAACTATAATTTTGAAAAAATAATTTAAACAATAAAAAAATGCAAAAAAAATAAAAAATAATATTGTCTCCTCTCGTAGGATTCGAACTCATTTTCTTGGGCAGAATGCCAGTATCTTAGCCACTGCACCAAGATACACGTTACTGTTTAGCGTGTTATATAACTATAAGTTTTCAACATTATTAGCAAAAAAACACAAAAAAATGCTTTTTTTTCCAAAAACATAATCTGATCAAAAATTCCTGATGTACATTACTTACAATTTTTTTAGATTTTAGTTTAAACCATCTGGGCTACAGGGTGTGGGACAAAATTTTTTTGCACAATTTTGGCAAAAATCGCTTCAAAATAATTTATTTTGCAAAAATAAAAATTTGATCGTTAATCCACGTACCAAGGGCTTTCATTTGATACCCTACTCAGAATTTTAAAAAAATATTTTTTTTTTCGATGAGCACATATTTGTTTATATTTTTAGGGGGATATGTTTTTTAGATGTTTTAGTATTTTTCCTATGTGCGGGTCAAAGAGTTGTATAAGCATGCCAAATTTCAACTCTCTAGGTTAAGCAGTTTGGCTACAATTTTTACCGAACAGACAGACAGACAGACAGACGACAAAATGACGGTATAAGGGTTTTTTGGTCATACCTACAAAA